>JAOXNR010000022.1:7280731-7369570 GCA_028571225.1 Parsonsia alboflavescens
ATGATGTTAGTTGTAGTTTCTTCAATTCATTTTACAGGTAGTTGGGTTCGGTTGGGCGTGTTGAATGCGGAGAGGGGGGTAAGATAGTAAATGCATGTTAAAGTAGAATAAATGTTATGTTTTGATTTTTTATTTAAATTAAAAGTCAAAATGGGTATAGAATGAAAAGTTTGTTTTAGATATGAGTAATTGTGAAATGTTGTGAAAAATTGGGTAAATAAGAAATTACTGTTTTAATATGGGTAAAAATGAAAACGCCCCTGAAATAAGCTTTGATGATTGATGAGATGGGATACTCACTAATGAAATAAAATATTTATCTTTTTAGAGTTCGGATCGGTTCCATTCCACCTGACCCTTTAGTTATTTTTCTTTTCTTTCGAGTATTTGCTTCCTTACACGGGACGTGGATTTTGCGTGCTTTCATTTTTCCATCGATCACATCAAAGCTTCGAAGAGAGCGGTAGCCCTATTGTGAAGCGTGGCCGTATTCTGCCAGTCCTATTCCCTCCCCTGCAAATTGCAAGGCAACATTATGGTAATAAATAAATACTTTAAATGAAGCAAGCTATTTATATTATAGAACATATTAATACTATATCAATTTATCTATCTATTGTATTTATTTAAAATACTCTCTTTATTATTTTTTTCCAAGTATACCGTATATATAACTTCTAAAGGATACTAACTCTAAAGTTATGTGACATTTAAGGGTTATTTTATTAAGATATTATAAAGAGTCTTTAATTTGGAACAACCATGATATTTTTAATTGATGAAATTATTTAAAAAATATTGAGAAAATTAATCTACAAGCAATGTTCATATATCTTTATCTTTCGTTAACTCTAAATTAAATACAAAAAGATAATTTGAAGTGAATTTATCTCACAACTCTCTTCATACATATTTTAATTGGTGAACAATAAATAGCTATTAAATATTTCTCCCTCATTTAGAAATTCGAATTCTCATTCCTTTTTTTTTCCATTAAAAATGATTTTATTTATTTTTAAAATTCTAATTTTGACTAATTTGAAAAATTAAACATTCAATTCTAAACCCTTGAAACATGAATAGTAATATTCTTTTTCAAAATAAAGGATTATTATATAATATTTTTAAATTAATTCAAAATCATTTTTAAATTATGTAGGACACACAAAAAAAAAAAGGGAAAAAAAGACATGTATTTTATATTGATGATAAAATAGTCACTATTTTTCTTTCAAACTTGATTGTACCTATCAATGGCTTTGAGATGTTTTGAATTAAATGTCTCAGTTTTTAAATTAAAATAGATCTCGAATGTAAAGTTTTATTAAGCAATTGATTGTTTATTAAATAAAAATGAAAAATTTGGATGATTTTTTTTTTATTAGATTGCAACTAGATATTCAATTAATCTCCATGATATGATAAGGTTTAAAAAAATAAAAAATAAAAAACAAATCAAAACATTAAAATACTGAGTAGTTTGTTCAAAATGTTTTCTTTATATTTTTTCATAAATGTTCTTTAGCCAAGGGTTTAAACTAAAACTCTACAACAACCTAATTAACGATATCAATTCTTCAAATTTTATCATAGTATATTCTCGCTTTGATAAATGGTATTTTTTAACTTAATAAGCCTTGCAAACTTGGTAATATTTGGGACTAAAGTGTCGTGTTGAAGTCACGACTTACAGGAATGAAGTTATACACAATTTATTCTCACCTTATTGTTATTATTTTTATAAAAAAACCATTAATTTTAAATACAAAACTCAAAAACTTACTAATTCATTAATTAAGGTTCACTATCAAATTATTAGATTTGTCTAATATTTCTCTAAAAAAAAAGTGAAGTATAAATCATAAAATTTTTTCTTTGATTTTATTTCTTTCTTAAAATGGTTTTTTTTCCAATTTGAAACATCAAAATCTTTTTTAAAAATAGTTGGATTTTTTTTTTCTCCTATCAAATTCAAGAATCCATAATTCCGAACAACTTAATGTTTCATGAGTTTAGAACCTTTCATTTCATTTTAGAATCTTTTATTTCATCTTCTACACCACAAATTAAAATAATACATATATCCTTATAAAAAATTAATTATTTCTAGAGTTTAGTTTATTAAATATATTTGGAGGAAAAAAAAAAAAAAACACATGTATTTTAATGCTGGTGGTATAGAAATGTATCAAAGATGAGATAGAAGATCTGAAACCTATATTACCGAATATTTTTCCCATCCGAATTAAATGTTATTATCCATTTTGGGTTTTTAGAGTTGAAATTCAAATTTTTATTTTCATCTAGTCATTGCACATGTTAACCTAAAATCTCTATCTTCTATATGCGGTTGCAACTTAATTTCTTGACAAATATCGCGTGTATAGAGAGTTAGGTGGATAATTATATTTGGAGGAAAACTATAGTGTGTTACATAGCATAAAAATTAGTATGTTATTGACGGAAAAAGGTAACGATAATTTTCTGTAACGTCAGTTTTTTTTTTCTTCAATTTGTATACCTCACAATATTGCAATTTCCTCTTTATAAATTGAAAAAAACCGACGTTGCAGAATATTGTCATTACTTTTTCCGTCAGTAACATACCAATTTCTATACTACGCAGCACACTACAGTCTTTCTCATCATGTTTGAATATTAAATTACATATATAAATATATAATATAGTTGGTATTAAAATTAATACCATATAATATATTAATTAAATATAAACAGATAGAATAAAAATAGATTCAATGAATTGTAATATATAACAAAAAATATATATATTTATATATATATTGTTGGAATAAATACCCAATCCAACAAAATATAATTATTTTAGAAAAAATCAAATAACAAAATATCAAAGAATAATTCATAATATTTTTTTCCCAAAAAGACTGATCATATTCTTAATCTATTTTTGCTTTTATAAACATCAAATTGTTCTCTAAATTAGATTTATTACGATTAAGTTTTTTTTTTTTTAAAGTCTTTAAATTTTTTACTCATTTGTTTCCAACAGAAGATGATAAAAATATTTTTAATTAAATAAATATTTAATAAATAAAGAATTATATTATTTTTTGAATTATATACACTATAAGTGGAAGCAAGAGAAATTATTTACTAAATCAAAATTCTAATTGTTATTTTTATATTGCATTATATCCAAGTATCATTGGGATATATATGGCTTGACGGGTATTAGTTTACTATATAAATTTTTATTGAAAAAAAAATTCCACAATCTAACTAACCCTAAATAATTAAAAAAAAAAAAAGAGGAAAAGAAAAAGAATATTGAATATAATTCAAAGGAAAGTTTTACAAAAAGACGGTTCGTATTTTTACTCATTGTTTTTATTCCTACGGATTATTCATGTATAGTTTTAAAAGAGAAAGCAGAAAATCTCCTAAAAATTCATAGCACATTTATTTCAAAAATTCTATTATAATAATATTTTTAATTAGATAAATATTTTTTAAACCCCTTCCAAAATAAGATCTAGCTGATTACCGGTAAAGTTATAGTACCTTAAAAGATTAAAAAAAAATATGGACCTACATTGCAAAAATAAAAAAGTTATGGAATCTTAAAAGATAAATAAATATATATATATATATATATTTATGGATTAATATAATCAAAACAAAAAAATTATGGGATTAAATTGACCATTTAACTTTAATAAAATATCAAATGATCATATAAAAAATCTTTTCATATTCTTATTTATTTATTTAAATATTTGTAATTTTTTCATAAATTAATTTTAAATATCAATTGCAAATACAATATTCATCAAACTATTGCTTTAAATACAATAAAATGAATTTAAAACTAATTAATATTTCTAATTAATCAAATATTCATTAAATCGGAAATATGGTTGTTAAGATCTTTCGAAATTTTTGTTATATGAATGAGACATTTTTTATTAAAATTAATTTTTGATAGTACAAATATTATAAATAGATATTATTTAGATCGGTGACGAGTAACATCCTAACTACTATAGTAATCAAATATTATATTTAAAATTTTTTTTAATAACACCAAAAATTAAGCATAATTACTCTTTGAGTTTTTAATTTTTAAAAATATTAATTTAAATTGATAACAGGTAATATGTTGTGTTATTCTTATTTTAATTTTATTATTTTTGAATTATATTATCGATAATGTCCCGTCCATTGCGCAAGCATATTAATATTTTGATATGAGCCAGATTTGTAAATATAGAAAAGTTGGGTCGGGCCAATTTCTATTTGATAAAACAGGGATCAGGGAGATGGAGTGTGGAGGCCCGTCTACTGAAGCCCAATAAAGTTGTACAATTAAAACAGTTATTTCTTGGTAGTTGGAAGGAACGATACTGCTTGGATGTGAACCAGAGCGGAGCAGTAAAAAAATACCGAGGCATACACATTCACTCACTCACTCACTCATTCAGAGAGTCAGAATATATATAGAATACATATACAAGTTACTGTGTGCGCTCTTTCCGACAGTGACCGGCGTTCCTCACAGACATTTCTCCTCTGGACTATCTATAATCTCAAGGTAATTCTCAGTTTCCCGTTCTAAGATCTCTCTTTCCTTCTAACTTTTTGATCTGAAGAGGAAAAAACAAAAGCCTCTTTTTTTCCTTTCTTTAAATTCACTCTTTTCTTCTTCGCACACCTCGTTTCTCTTCGATAAATCATATATTCCAAATCGCTAAAAGTTCCTGATCTCATGAAGTCGACCTCTTTCTAGTCACGAATCTGGTTTTTAAAAGGTTTGCCTTTTTGCATGTAAATTTCATGACTTTTGTGTTAATGGGAGTTTTAGGGCTTTGGGAAATTGGGGCTTCTCTGTTCATTAAATGGAATTTTGATTTCGGTCTCTGGATTTTTTATTTTTATTTTGCTTATGCATGTGCAGGAAACCTCTGTTCGTTATTGGGCTACAGTTTCCTCCAACGAGACCTGTGCTGAAGTGTATTTTTTTTCTCTTTTAATTATTGATTAATCGTATGATGTGAGAGCGCATCTTTCTTCTTCTATTAATTTTTTCTCTTATCATTTTTCAAGAGGAACTTCTCTTTGGATAAAAAATTCTGTGATTTGGTGGTTGATATCTGAAATAGTCACATGGAGCAAGGTTTAGGTTCCGAATCTCTTCCTCAGTCCGGGTCCCTCGATAAGTCTAGGGTGCTGGATGTAAGGCCTTTAAGATGTCTTGTGCCTATGTTTCCATCAGCTCCTGGCATGGGACCTGTTTCAAATCCCCAAGCCACACCTTTTGTTTGTGTTCCTCCAACTGGACCTTTCCCTCCTGGTGTTACACCTTTATATCCGTTTTCAGTTTCAAATGGGTCTCATCAAAACCCAACTGGAGTAGCAAATCAACATGGAGGATTTGGTTTCAGTAATGCAATACCATCCCCTGTTCCATTAAATTCTTTCCGAACACCACAGTCTGTGTCAATGAATGGGAATGCAGGAAGGAATAGGCGGAGCAATAAGAACCGGGGATCTCAAGGTATGGATGCTGAAGATGATGGTTATAGCGATTCCCAGAATATGAGTGACCAGTATATGAGTGGCTTTAGCTTGCATGCAGAAGATGGCAGTGGTGGGGGCAAGCGAAGGGGTAGACCACCAAAGAAGACGAGGAGAGATCAGTTGTTTGATTCCTCCCCAGAAGTTGATGTTGATGCAGAGGCTGCTAAGCTCCTAACATCATTTAAACTGTTGGAACTGGATACCAATAAGAAAAATTCTGGTGACAGGGAACTAGTTCACTTTATACTATTGATTTTTGATCTGCTTCGTAGGAAATTAACTCAAGTTGATGAAACAAGAGATCCGGCCCCAGGGGCTAACAGGCGCCCAGACTTACGGTCGGCAACAACTTTGATGACTAATAAAGGGATTCGCACAAATATTGCCAAAAGAATTGGGCATGTCCCTGGAGTTGAAGTTGGGGATATTTTCTTTTTTAGGATGGAACTGTGCTTGGTTGGACTGCATGCTCCAAGTATGGCTGGGATTGACTATATGAGTGTGAAAGTTACCATGGATGAAGAACCTTTGGCTGTCAGCATTGTGTCTTCTGGGGGATATGATGATGAGGGTAATGATGGAGATGTGTTGATATACAGTGGCCAAGGTGGAGTTCAGAGGAGAGATGGGCAAATGTTCGATCAGAAGCTTGAAAGGGGCAATCTTGCTATGGAAAAGAGTGTCCATCGAGGCAATGAGGTAAGGGTGATCCGAGGTTTGAAAGATATTTATGGTTCAACAGGTAAAATATACATTTATGATGGCCTCTATAAAATCCAAGAGTCATGGACTGAAAAAAATAAGTCCGGCTGCAGTGTTTTCAAATACAAATTAGTGAGGTTACCTGGCCAACCAGCAGCATTTACCTTGTGGAAATCAATTCAGCAGTGGAAGGATGGAGTTACTTCAAGGGCTGGGGTTATCCTTCCTGATCTGACTTCAGGGGCTGAAAGTCAACCTGTTTCTCTAGTAAATGATGTTGATGATGAAAAGGGACCTGCTTATTTTACGTACATTCCAAGTCTCAAATATACGAAGCCTTTCCCTGTTTCTAAGTCTATGTCAGGCTGCCATTGCTTGGGTGGATGTCAACCTGGTGACTTGAATTGCCCATGCATTCAGAAGAATGGAAGTTATCTTCCTTATAGTTCTCTTGGTGTCCTAATGAGTTATAAATCTGTAATACATGAGTGCAGTGTGAGCTGTTCATGCCCTCCTAATTGCCGTAATAGAATGTCTCAAGCAGGTCTGAAAGTCCGTCTCGAAGTGTTCAAAACAAAGAGCAAAGGGTGGGGACTTAGGTCATGGGATCCCATACGAGGAGGAGGTTTTATTTGTGAATATGCTGGAGAGGTCATTGATGCATCTAGGGTTGGTGAACTTGGGAGTGAAAGTGAAGATGGCTATGTTTTTGATGCTACTCGCACGTATGCACCACTGGAACCTTTATCTGATGGTTCAACCGAGTCGGCAAAAGTCCCATATCCACTTGTTATTAGCTCAAAGAATAGTGGAAATGTGGCTCGTTTTATGAACCATAGTTGTTCTCCAAATGTGTTCTGGCAGCCAGTTTTACGTGAAAGTAACAATGAGTCATATCTCCATATTGCATTCTTTGCCATCAGACATATTCCTCCATTGCAAGAGTTGACATTTGATTATGGAATGATTACATCGGACCATGTGGGTTATAGGAGGAAGAAGTGCTCTTGTGAGTCATCAAAGTGCAGAGGCTATTTCTATTGATGGTTAGCATGACGCGTATCAAAGAATGCAAAAAGATTGCTACTGGTGGAGGTACATGCTCTTATCCATCTTTCTTCTGTTTAGATAAATTTTTCCTGCTCATTTTGCTTTAACTTCTTCAAAGGTGCTAAAGCCCAATGATTTCTGTGCACAGAATCTGTTGAAAAATTGAGTGGTTAATTTGGTCTTAAATGGTTTGATTAACAAGAACATTTTTTGAATAGATTCTTTGGGGTTTCTTTGTTCTCTTTCCTTTTTATGTTTTATAGGTAAAAGTTGTTTTGAACTGTTCTCAATTGCTTTTTACATTTGCATTTAGCTTAGTAAAGGTTGAAAAAGCTGATATTAGAAAGCGTTGTTAGGGATGTTTCTCAAAACAACTTTATTTATATGGTTAAAAATACCTTTTAAAAGCATTTTATTAAAATTAACTCTAGCAACCAAGAATGGGCACTGTGAGGCTACTTTTCTATTGGCTACCTTCCATGGGAAATACAAGTAGTTGTACTGTCATCCACTATTCGGTCTTTTTCACTTTTAAGGGGAAAAAACAGGGGAACCATTTCTAACTTGAAAGAATTGGTTTACACTAGGGGAATAATCTGCTTAGATTGATGGCTTGCCTTAGTTATATATATTCCTGCTAATTTTTTTTCGATTATCTGTTTCTTATTTTATTTTATTCTTGTGGACTGGGAAAACTGTATATCTTATCAACTCTCGTTATTTAAAATTTTAGAATGGGAGAGAAGCGCATGTATCTAGGTGTTTAATTGTAATAATATTGATGTTTGGTTGATGTTAAACAACATTTTCCAAAGTGCCTTGCATATTTTAGGGGATTTTTTTAAACCTTGGCCATGTTATGAATGATAAGTACAATCACTTCAGTTGCCCAATATTAGTGAAAAATTCTGCTTGTTTTTGATACTCGTTTACATTGCCCTTGTTTCTCTCAGTTGTAATACCAATGGAAGTTGGGAAGGGTGTCAGACAAAAGATATGTGAACCACTCAAGTACATTTTGTTGAATATTTGGCATCAGAAGAATGCAGACGAAGCAGGATGTTGTTTATATAAGTGTTTAATGGACAGAGGTAATTTTGTGTAGCTTGGTGGTGTATCCCTAATTTAGGTTTTAGCTTGTAATAGATGCAGTAGAGGCTCTGCTGGGTTGTTATTGTGATGTTTTTTTTTTCATCATTATTGTTTTTGTCTAGTTTTATTGCTATTGTGGTACTTTAATCCAACAATGTTGCAGCTTAGTTTGTTTGTACCTCGATGAAGGGCAGACAAAACGGCTGGAAAAGAATTGCCTTATAGTTTTAGTTTGTATCAGTTGTACTTGTAGAATTATCCGCGAATCAATGGAATGTAGGTTTTCTTGTATTGGATAAATATTTTCTTCTATTTGGATCGGTACATTTATATATGCTGCCAAGGACACTGGAATCTGGATAAAGTTAGCATTTCTACCCTCGTTTTTTTTGTTTTTTTTTATATAAAAAAAAAATTTTTCCTCGAAGCATTTTCTACTGGAGAGATTTTCTACAATTACATCCTTTGATGTCTTTAGGTGACAAACACCATTCATTACCGTTTAAATAATAGGCCCTTATTAATTGGCCTAACAAGCTGCTTTGATATATGTTAAATTTTTTACTTAAAACACTTGGCTCGTGGAGGGGTTGAATTTTTACACTTTCTTCTTTAATGTGGAATTAAATGTCTTTTTTTTTGAATTATACTTTTGTAAAGTTATTACTTTTTCTAATTTTATTTATAAATTATTTGAACTCAATTTTTTTTATCTTTAATTATAAGTTATTATTGATATTTTATTTATTTTTTGAGTATTATTCATTATCTTTGTAAAATATTTTCTTATTTTCTTACTTTTTTTTTTATGGAGGGAGTATTTAACTTTCTCATTGATTTATTTAGTGTCAAAATTTTTGAATAAATTTACATAAATTTTTAAATTAAGGAAGTTGTTAATGAGATTTAATATTAAAAATTTTCAATTAAAGACATGAGATTTAGACAATCCAAAACCAAGATGGGAAGTAATTATAAGAATTTAGGGATTGAGTAGATGAGCCGCAGCAATATCACTTGAACTTGCGCTACTATTGCGGGGAGCTGCGAGTGATCTACTGAATGGGCCTATATGCACAAAGGTCCAACTT
The DNA here is from genome assembly GCA_028571225.1 of Parsonsia alboflavescens. Lineage (NCBI taxonomy): Eukaryota > Viridiplantae > Streptophyta > Magnoliopsida > Gentianales > Apocynaceae > Parsonsia > Parsonsia alboflavescens. The sequence goes on from JAOXNR010000022.1 coordinate 7,290,223, forward strand.
TAAAGCATTAAAATGTAAATTTTTTTTATTCAGTTTTTTAATACCAGTTTTTAAGGTCTTGGGAGTTAAACTCCTGTTTGGATTAAAAAGTTTCAGAATTTTTTAGCAGTACCTAAAGACCATGATAACCTTAGAAACTCATTACATTTTCCAACGGATGCCATTAAACAAAATCAGAATCTTTTCTCAACAAAGTCCCGCAAAACACAACCCTCAAATTTGTTTGTTTTTAACTCTACTGTTTAGTTGTTCAAACAAAACAAATCAATAAGATTATTTTCTTGTCCTTTTTAGTTTAACTATTCAATTACAGAGATCCCAGCAGAGTCCGTTCCCGAGTCGCGTTGAATCAGAGCTGTGACCAAGTCGACAGCTTCCTTCTCCTGGCAAAGTCCTATTCGAGGCTGGTGACTATACCAGATTGCGTGTTGATCTTCTTCTCTCGAGTGTCGTAGTCGCTACAAAGTAACCTCCGGCTAGCCGATCGAATCTCTCTGTCTGTATTGCTCACCATATTAGAGTTCTTATTTCGATCCCTCATTTTATACAAACAAGAAGGTAGCCATATCTTACATCTGAGTTATTTATAACATCATCTTTGGTGGATGTGCTTCAACGTGAAAGGGGAACTCTCAGTAGAAGAAAAATAAAGGAGAAACAGAAGAGCAAGAGAGGACCGAAGACGAGAAGGCGGCAATTACAATTTTGAATTATGTGTTCTTGAATTACAATTTTGATTCATATTAATAGCGAAAATTCTAATTAATATAAAAATATATATGATATATATTTATACGGATTTCCCGGAGTGCCCCTTAATGCGCGTTCTAACCGTTATCGTAACAGAATTCTTGCTCCGCTTGGTTGGCTGTATGAGCATTGTAACAAGAATTTCGTTACAGTAACGGTTGGAGTGTACCTTAGTAAAGCCATATATTTATTTATACGAAAATGTTATGATCTGCTACGGAACACTATTTAAATTTCTAAATGTCAAAGTTAAAAAATAAAATAAAATTTAATCAAGTAACTTAGGATTTAGTTTATCTTTTTAGGATTTAATTTATAAAAAATTATTTTAAAAAATAAATATTAAGAAAAGAATTTGTTTTTTTTAATAACTGATCATTAACACTGATCATCAGAAACTTAACTAAAAAAAAAATTAGTTAGAGCATTATCCTCTATATATATATATATATATATAGTCTTACTATTGTGTATGCCGTTGTAGACAAAACCACGTCATTTTGATATCGAAAAAAAAAACCTCTTACACCCATTGCATTGCATGGCGGTGCACATAGTAGAAAAATCAGATATATATGGTAATGCTATAGAGTGATGCATTCCATACAGAATGTCCTATTAAATCTCTAACCATCAAAATTAACGATCAAAATCTTCAATAAAAATATTTCTCTAAATATATTTTATATATTATATCTTAAAAGAAAAACCTAAATTAAGTGATATTAAATTAAATTTATTAATTTTTTCAATAAAAAAAATTATTAAAGAATTAACCGTGCACTCTCATTCTCTATATATATTGAAATTTTTGTTTTCATAATTGTCAAGTTTCAAATGATTTTAATGTCAGAAAGAGAACGAAGATATTAATAATAATATATGCAAATTTTATTATAGATCCGATTGATTGGATCATACAAGTCACATTATAAAATATTTTTGCATAAAAATATTAGATCTTAATTGATAAAAAAAAAACCCTTAATTCGATATGGATAAGAAAGTTTGTGGTGGAGGCATGAATTATGATCATATCAAAATTTTTATTGTACATATAAAATATAAATTATTCATTTTATAAAAAGTGAAAGTTTGAGACATTATATTCATTGTTTAATTTTAATTTTATTTGTTTCTTTTTAAGATATTCATCCAAAGACACAACAAATACAACATCTTTGAATTATTTTGATCGTGGTCACGAAAGATGCGCCAACCAAACCAGTTCAACCGTTCCGATTCCAACGACCTCCTCTTCCAAGGACTCCCAGGCAATAGAGGCAGGAAAGGTTCCTTTTCGATTGTTTCAATAGTTAAAAAAATAAGGCCGTGAAAGGCAAAGGGGGTCGCTGGTGTTGATCGGAAAGTTGGAGAGAGAATTTTTCTTCCTCTCCAATCTCCATGCATGCTTCTACCAGCCAGACCTCCATCGTTATTCGTATGAGATGACACCTCTGGACGTTGGTTCGTATGTGAAATAACAAATATTTCCACAAATCGGATTTCAATTCATAATTAATTAGAATATATTAAGAAATGACCCCGTCCTCCCCCTGCAGCCAACCTCCCAAGCCCACCAAGCGTCTTTATCAAGTTTGGAACGGCCGGAATGTAAGAATCGCTCTCTCATCTCTTTGATTATTGTTATTATTATTATTATTTGCTCTTTCGCCAGTGCTATCATTTTCTGGGAAGAGCGTCATGTGGGTTGGGTTTTCTGTGTTTTGTCACTTTGCTTTTGGCGATCAGTCCTAGAGCTAAAATTCATTTGGTCCCGTATACCTTAATAGCTGAAAGAAATTATTTAGACATTTTGTTTATAACAAAAATAAATATTTCCCGATCCAGTGACCTTGCCACCATTGATCAGGACAGTTAAGCTTCCGCCCAACACTCGTTGCCTCTCTGGCTTGCTACAATTCTTTTAGGTCTATACAGTATGTAATGCAAAATTAATTTGTGCCTTGTTTGTATACTAAAACTTCGAATTTGCAATAGAATTAGATATGTCTTGCACAATACACATGTTTCTGCTAGTTAAACATTCAGATATTCATTTGGGGTCCAGATTGCTTTTAGTTTGAGATTGATTGGTGAAAACTGTGAGCCAGCATATTTGTTTCAGGAAAAAAAAAACAATAATAATAAAGACAGAACAGGATATACTTGAATAGATTATTCACTGATGGATATATGGAAGCATGTAAAATTGTTAATCTTGCTTAAAGAAATAGATTAAGGACCAATTTAATGTGCTTGTAGTTCCAAATACTGAGGTTCTTATTATAGTTGCAGGAATAAAATAGACTCATAATGCATTGACAAGTAACTTTCGCACAATCAATTGGATAACCAAACAAATAGCTTTTCCTTGTCTTTTACTTTTCCCAATTCTGAGTGCTTAACTGGCACTGTTGAATTTATTTAGTTAATGGATCGAAAGTTTTTGCAAGCACATTTAGTACGCACTTTTTCTCATTTTTACGTTTTTTCTTCTAACTGGTTTTCTTTATGTACAAATTTTTGTAATTCATCCTTTTCCTTTTGAAGTATTTTCCTGCCTTTCCTTTTGTGTTTTTCTTTTATTTCTATCCATATCTGCTTTTGCGTTTCTTTGCATCATATTATTTACCCCTTTTTCTTTTTTTTTTGCTTTTTCCATTTGGAACTTACTTTAACATGGCTTTTCGATTAAGTGATACAAGATGTCGTATTCTGCTCATATGACCATTTAAATTAGTTTGAATGAGATATTTTAATGTTTTATTAGGGCCTCATTCTCCTTGCTCTTTCTCTTCCGCATATAGCCACTTTTGATTGAAAAACACTTTTCGTAATGTTCCTGATGATATAGGATGGATGGATATGCATGGATCTGTTTCCAGGATATACGTACTTTCTGGGCAGGAAGCATCATGATATACTTTCTGTTGAATTTCCTAATTTTACAATTCAAAATCCTATTTCCGATTATCAGTTTCCCAAGTCAAAATCTGGCAAACATTTTCACAAGGCAAGGATCCATGGATCATCCATATGAATTTAGATTACTCTGGATCTCCAGATTCCAGACACAATTATCAGAGACTACAAATTTCAATATGTTGAAGTTGAAGCTCTCTTCTGGATCACTTGTAAAATTGATAAATAATCTAAATTTTTGTTTTATACAGAGAACTTTATCATAATCTCTTTCTTTTTGTTTCAGAAATTTTTGTGTGGAGGGAGGTTGATATTTGGTCCAGACGGGGCATCAGTCCTTTTATCTACATTTCTCATAGGGACTCCAGCATTAACATTCTGTATTAAGATGCTACTCAAGATACCAGAAGTTGGGTCTTTCTATGGGCAAGCAGTACTAATTGTAGGATTTGTTCTAACAATTTTGGTAGGTGAAAACACGTCATTGGTAGAAACTCTTTGTATTCATAGGCCAATTAATGGTTGAAGTTAATATTATGTTATTCTTTCAGGATTTAACTTTCCTCTACTTAACATCTGGAAGAAATCCTGGAATAGTCCCTAGAAACTCAAGGCCACCTGAACCAGAGGAACTATCATCATGTACTTCAGCATCTATAGAGTGGATAAATAGTGCAACTTCTGAACTAAAAATACCAAGAACAAAGGATGTTTTTATCAATGGTTACCCAATTAAAGTGAAGTACTGTGACACTTGTTTACTGTATCGTCCCCCTCGTGCTTCTCATTGCTCAATTTGCAACAATTGCGTCGAGAGATTTGATCACCACTGTCCATGGGTGGGTCAGTGCATCGGAGTTGTAAGTTCATTGGTTTAATATTTTTAGTTCTATACCGTCTGAAAAATGATACGTCATTTTAATAGACATCTCTAATGCTCTTGGTTTTTTTAAATGATGATTTTTCTAATGTAACTCAAAAGGAAATTAGTTCCTCTTTCCTTTTCTTTTCACTCTAGTGGCGATTCTGAAGTAATGATATTGTTCTACACATTTATGATTATGATTTTGTTTTTCTTCTTTATTAAAAGATTACTATCAGGAGCAACCGTATTCTGGAGAATGTTAGTCTTGATTGAACCTGGGATGCTATCTCGTGTAAAAATATCTCTATTTCTTGGATAATTTGAGAAGTAAAAAGAACCACATGGGATCCCGGCAACTGGAAATTTCAATCCTCAATTCATAATAACGATATATATCTTGTCCGTATGCCATGGCATATTCAATTATGTGAAACTTTAATGACTGACAAACTAGTTATCCAAATTTAGAAAAGTGAAGAAAGAGAGATGTTGGTGACATGCTCCAGTGGTCAATGTAATTGAAGAATAAATTTTGTCATTTTTTCTGCAGCAAAGAAAGATTATGTTTTGACATTTGTTCATTCATCTTATGCTAGACTTCCTCTTGCACTACATTTCTGTTCTTATTAGTGAACGTTAATGGAATGAGTTGATTTCCCATTCCAAATATTGGAAAGTAATAATTTATTCTGTTTGTTTGATTTCAGCGGAACTATCGAAGCTTCATCTTATTCATTACGATGTCAACAATTTTGTGCATATACGTCTTCACCTTTTCACTTTTGGACATTATTAAGCAACCGGGCAGCATATGGAGGAGCATGTCAACTGATTTCGTATCGGTCATTCTAATAGGATATTGCTTCATTGCTGTCTGGTTTGTAGGTGGACTTAGCGTTTTCCACTTCTATCTCATGTGCACTAATCAGGTAAGCTTCTTATTTATTGAAGTTGAGGTTCATTTGTTTTCAAAGTTAAAAGCGTTGTGGCATTTCTTTTGAACTTGGAAGGTTTTTTCAGGTAAATCTTAATAAAATAATAAATTATCATTTCTTCTTAAGGTTTAATTTCAGATTAAAACCAAGATAGGTAGTTGTTGTTGTGATGATATCATGCATTCCTATCGACACACAACTCAATCCTCTACGTGAATTATAGGTGTTTATGAATACTGCACCATATTTGATCATTTACTTTAACCTATTATTTTGCAACATATCTGTGGAGTATTTTGTGTTGTTATTACACATATATAATAGATGCATTTTCCTTGGGTGGAAAAGAATGCCATCAAACTTTTAAAATTAGTTCTGAGATACTTGAAACTCATGTCATGGTACGCATGGAGGACATGGGACTTAAGCGTTCAGATGTATGCTAAACCAGAAAGACATTAATTATGATATAGTTTAATGTCATTATGTATTTAATGGTTCTTGTTAACTGATGTATCTTTTTCCAAATGTCTCCTGACTACTTCTTTTTCAAAATGTAAAATATCTGTTGATACTGATCTTTGACATATGTATCACTTAATGTACAGTCATAAAATGAGTGTGTTTGAGCTTTATTATGTCATTACCATTTTTTTTGTGCTAGCTGTTGTTACATGGATATATATACTTTGGTTTCTTTTGGGGGAAAAGAGGGGAAAAAAGAAGAAGTGTGGATTAACTTTTGGTTCATACTTTGTCCACAGACGACCTACGAAAACTTTCGATATCGTTATGACAAGAAGGAAAATCCATATAATCATGGAATAATGAAGAACCTTGGCGAAATCTTTCTGTCGAAGATCCCACCTTCACTAGTCAATTTCCGTGAGTGGGTGACTGAAGAAGACGAGTCAACTATGGGATCCTTTTCTCGTAAATTTGGTGCTGATATTATGAATTCAAAGGGCAGGTTTGACATGGAAATGGGAGATAAGCTTAGCAAGAATGGTAGTTTTTCGGTTCCAGATATCATACGGAAGATTGATAACAGTTCAATAAATGAGAGTTCGAAGGATGTGAGAGGTGGAGTTGATCCTTTCCTTTTTCCTACTTGGCAAGAATCAAAAGACAAAACGGTGGAAAACGAAAGAAGGGAATTTTAGCGTTGAAGATGGTGATGGCTCCCACAAAAACTTGACGAGAAATGTTCATAAATAGAGGTAGTTGTTATCTTAGTGTCAGGAAAAACACTGGAAAAAGTATCATAGCAACTGTAATTTCTTCTTTCATTGATGAGATTAAATAATAATAATAATAATAAGATTAATAGAAACTGTAATCTCTTGTCTCGGCCTCACTCCTTTGTCCATTCCTGCCTGCCCCCCCTGGGATGGGAATAAAAGTTTTACTTTTCAGGGGGTGGATCCTGCAAACACTGAAGTCTTCTGAAATTTGACGCATGTCGATCGATGATTCCATCAAATAAAGAAAGATCAAGCATTTATAGACGGGGGGTTTTGCCTTCTTTCTTGTCAATCACGTCCAAAAGTAATGCGAGAATAAGTGATCTCAGAGATCAAATTTTGATGTGTTAATTTGGAAGCCTGCTTTGTTTGATTTTTCATTTTTCTTTTTGATCATATCATCAAATTTAAAAGATGGATGTTGATCTGTCTCTGGTTGTCTGGGAAGGAGGGCTGTGTTGGTGTAATGCTTGCCTGGGAATTAAAAACTCCGGCTGCAAAAAATTGTTAATTCAGTAAAAAGGACACATGATATTTGAGTCTGAAGAAATCACCAGAAGTAGGTTGAGACTCTAATCACAGCTCAACCCACCTCAAACGTGCTCAGAAAGTGAGAAATACTTTGGTTTTGACTTTTTGAGTAAATATAGTATAAAATAAACTTACTAACAGTGATTGAGGTGCAGGCTGGCGCTATGGTTGGTAAGGGCAGGGGTGCTACTTTGTTTATCACTCAAAGATACAAATTTCTTGTTCTTCCTTCCCTTTCGTTAAGCAAATTCCACGTACCATAATAGTAACACTTTCGCCGCAACAATTTCTCACCCATATCACTCATTTGGGATGGTCAAAACTCAAATACACGTACGTGACCGGTCTCAAACCACTTCTTTTATTACTCTCCAAGCAGTATGATACAGAAGTTGGAACATCCGCCACGGACCAATACTAAGCATCTTCTTCCTCGTCATCCACGCCGTAATACAGAACAGAAAGTGTACCACCATCATCATCCTACCATGTAAAGGACACATTTCTTGTTATTTTCGGTTTAGACAACAAAATACTCCATATATAATATACTGCTGCTCTTTGTGATCTTTTTTTTTTTTCTCCCCTTTTATACACTCACAGGTATTTTCTGAGGACAAAAAAGTATGTCTTTTAAATTTAGAAAGGAAAGAAAAGAAAAGAAGTTGGAGTATTTTGTAAACAATTTTATTTGGAAGTTTTAGGAAAGAATATAAGAGACATCATATCTTTTTATTTTTATTTACGAGTAGGAAAGAAAAGAATATAAAAGAAGATTGTAATTTTTCTAAAATAATTTTTTTTTTATTTAAAAAATTAAAAATTGATAAAAATAGGTATTGACATTAGATATCTTTTCGTTTCTCACCAAAAATCTCACTTTTGCAGAGAAGATAGAGGAAGAATCTTTCATTATCCCATCTCTCCTCTTTTCTCTCCAATATAAAATCTCCAACAAAATAAATTTTATATTCATCCTTTCGCCCTTTTCTTTCCTCCCAATTCTCTCCTCAAATAAAATAAATTTTATATTCATCCTTTCACCTCTCTTCTTTTCTCCCAGTTCTCTCCTCCAAAACAGAACTAGGTGTTAGAGAGGAGAGAATATTGAAAAAAAAAAAAAGAAAATCAGAGGAGAGGAGAGGAGGGAAGAAAACAGATTTAATAATTATATTTTCCTGGGAAATTCCGTCTATGAGAATGAGAGGGTGAGTCTCACATTGGGCAGCTGGTTCTCGATCAATCCTAGACCGTTTCTTTGTTTCTCTCTTAATATTTCCAGCTACCTGCAGCCAATATTGCCCAATAGAAATCAAGAAACAACATGGTCCATGTGCCCCTTTGAGGTCTGAATTCTCTTCTGGCTTCTTCTCAGCAATTCCAATTCTATTCCATTCTTCAAACTTACTGACATCCTCAATCAATAATCAATGCACCATATTGTTCCTACATACTCCCCTATTATTGTTAGTTGACGTCATGGCCAAACAAAAACCCAGTTTGAAGAGGTTTTATCACGTCTGGAAAGGAAACAATGTAAGTTTTTGCTTGCATAGTTTTTGTTTTTGCTTCGCATATGATTTCTCTCCTCTTTCCGTATCTGTATCCATTTTTCTTTTTTGGTTTCCTTTATATGTCTTTGAACTTGTAACATGCTATAAAATTGTTTCTTGACTTCTTCACTTGTGATTTTTCCATTTCTACTCTGTAATTTTCTTTGCACTCTGCAGTAGATCCCGAATGCTTTCTACTTCTACTGTAAGAGTATGAATGACACTAAAAGTTTAGAAGAAAAGAAAATGTCACAGCTTTATCGAAGCCGCTGCATCAGTTATGTTTCTGTGCATAGCATAACCGTTGGCGATCCTACAGTTTTTTTTGATCAAGTTTCGTTCAACGAATATAGTAAATTTTGCATTTCTTTCTTTTGCCCCTGGTATTGGTATGCGAGAGATTTTCGATACTTAATGTCTATTGAGATACTCACATTTTTTATGGTTCTCTGTCTAGTTGATTTTGTCTGGCCCTTCAGTTTTCTCATCCTTTCTGATAATCTCAGAGATTCTTCTGCGGAGGAAGATTTGTCTTTGGTCCCGACGTGGCATCTTTATTGTTATCTACCGTCCTAATTGCAGGCCCATCAATTTCTTTCTGCATCAAAATCTACTGTATCATCAGAAATCACATTTGCCGAGGCAAAAATGCCACTTCATGGTATACTGTATTTGCGATTGGATTAGTTCTCACTATCCTGGTAATTGGTTGATACTTCATTACCATTTACTTGATTGTACCTACCCTTTTCGTTGTTCTGACAGTTATTCCTACTTCTTTGTATTAATCGTATGGGATAAGGGTTGACGGGCATGGATTATATTCACCATCTTCTAGTTAGATAGGAAGTCCTTTTCTAGTTAGGATAATGGCTGACGGTTTTCATTGTTCTAACATTTATTCTACTTATTTGTATTTTATAGGATAATGGTCACAAATTTTGCTGCCATATCTGTAAAGCTTCATTTAATATCGAGTCTACTGATTGGGGATTTAAAACTGGCCACGTCTGAGATATATAAACTTGCACAATGCTTTTTCAATGATACTTTTGTAAAAGAATTCTAGTAAGTACATATTTAGCTGACTGTTTTCTTATTTGTTCTTCTCAGGATATAACATTTCTCTTCTTAACTTCCAGCCGAGATCCTGGAATTGTCCCTAGAAACTCATCTCCTCCTGAATCAGCTGAAATGTATGATATAAACACACCTTCCATGGAGTGGATCAATGGTAGAACTCCTCAGTTAAAACTTCCTCGATCGAAGGATGTGATTGTAAATGGGCATGCTGTGAAAGTCAAATACTGTGACACGTGCCTACTTTATCGCCCTCCCCGTGCATCACACTGCTCCATCTGCAACAACTGTGTTCAGAGATTTGATCACCACTGTCCTTGGGTCGGTCAGTGTATTGGAATTGTAAGTACCAAGAGTGTTTTCATCAGATACAGAACTCATATCTTTTTAACATTTCTCTGGTTGTCTGTGTTGGATATTGAATGTCTATTCCACATTCCTACCTATCAAAATGCATGAATTACTTTGCGCCTCCATTTCTTTGAGCACAGCATAAGACATGATTGAATGATTGAATTATTATCCATACTAACGGTGGCGTTACTAGACTGACACATCTATAAATGTGCTTATGCCCTCTAGACTGTAAGTAATGAAGTGCTAAGCTTTGGCATGGCTGTTTTAGTAATGTTAGGATTAATATGTTCCAAGACCAATTAGTGGAGAATAGCAATTTATGATGCCACTCCAAGAGAGTTTTTGACTTGCATCTTTGTCTAAGCTTTCTGAGTATATCGTACAGCTGGAATTTGACTCTATCCTTTTCATTCTCTTTTGACATCTTCATATTTTAGGTCGATGGCGTTCTGTTCCTTTGAGTAATAAACCGTTCATTTTATTTTGCAGCGGAATTATCGATTCTTTTACATGTTTATATCAACATCAACCATCTTATGCATATATGTCTTTGGATTCTCTTGGATCAACATCTTGGAACATGAAGGCAGTCTATGGAAGGCTATCTCAGAAGATTTTTTATCGGATTTCCTAATTGTGTACTGCTTCATTGCTGTGTGGTTTGTGGGAGGTCTTACAGTGTTCCACTTCTATCTGATTAGCACAAATCAGGTGATTCATCCCCTTCCAAATGAATGAATCAATAGGGATTATCCTTTAGCAGTTAGACACTTGAAACTTTCGCCTATATGTTTGAACTTTGTTGTCCTTTTAAATATATGCCATGCACTGAAACTTGTTCAATCTCTAACCTACTGATCATCCAATGAGGAGAAACAATGGAGGCAGGGGATGGCAGAAGAATTAAGAGAATTTATAAAGTGAGCTTAGCTTAATCCCAATTCCCTTACCTTAAATGAATTGGCCATGCTGGGATAACTTTTATTTTTGTTTTGATCTGTGTATGGAGGTTATTGCCTACCATAGGATTTCCTTTTTTCCCCATTTTTTCTTTTAATAATTTAATGATACTTGAACTTGGGGATGCAGCTGTAACTCAATGTTGTCTATCCAGGATATCCATTTCTTATACCTAGTACTAGTATTTAGGTGTTTGCCATCAAACATAATAAAGCATTACTAGATGTATTTGTGAACTAGAATCCTTTAATCATTTGATTTGATATGCTCTTTTGAATCCTCTAATTTGCATTTTCACTGTGCTGCTTTGGTGAATGAAGTTGAGGTGTATCTCCCTTTTTTAATATAAATTATGCTGTTACAGATCTCAGATTTTTAATATCAAAATTATTCCTTATTCAAGTAAAACAGAATTATATTTTCTATTAAAAATGAATACCACAAAACAGAATTGCAGGTCTTACTATTCAACAGAAAATGTGCAAGTATAGAATGCAAATTGTCATTTTTCTTTGATATTTCCTTGTCTCCCCAAATATGAGGCCCGAAGTCTAGTGCTGCATGATTCAGGACCCATGTTATTTCATTCAATCTTATGTTTGATCCTGGCAAATTTTCAGACTACATACGAGAACTTCAGATATAGATATGATACTAAAGAGAATCCATATAACAAGGGCATGTTCAATAATTTCAGAGAGGTCTTCTTTATGAAGATCCCACCTTCCATGAATGATTTCCAAGCACTTGTTCTGGAGGATGAAAATATGCAGATACAGCCCCCCACTTCGGACATTGTCAAAGGTGTTACAAGTTCAAAAGAGAAGATTGATATTGAAATGGGAACTAAGCTTGTGGAAGATGGTTTGCTTTCAATACCTGAAATCCTCAGGAACTTGGATTATGATGATGAGATAGAGAGTAATACGATGGCAGAGGTGAAACCAAATAATGCTGATCCATCTTCTTTTCCTGTTGAGCAAGAATCAAGAGACTCCTTAATGATCTCCACTGATGGAGATGAAATAACTGAGCCTGAAACATCCTTTTCTCTTGTTGAAGAAGAATTGAGAGACCCTCACAGCAGTGCCACAATAAAGAATGAGACAGATTCAGGGATAAATGCAGAGAATTCTGATTATTTATCAGCATCAATTCAAATTATTACCAGTTCTTCAACTGTAAACTAAAGGTTCTATTCTTGAATTCCTTGTTCATTTTCAATTATGATACCTAGTTTCTTTAGCCTGACACTGAAACCAGGCAGGTGGTGTGCTTTTTCAGTAAACATTGCAATTATCTGCTCCAAACAGAACTGGAATTTATACTACCCTCCTAAACAGATTAAGCATTTATTCATGTTGTCACTCTTTAATGCTTTATTCACTTGAATTCAAGTATCTTCTTACATTCTGACCTCATTCAGAACTTTGAAACTAGAATAATGTATGGTAGCTAATCTTAAATCTGGTGAATAATCTCACTAGTTATTTTGCTTGTTGCTAGAAATTATCTCCTGTTTCTAGATCATCCATGTCTTTGGCAGCAACAATACAATGTCATCGATGCATCCTGTTTTAGCCTGCGTCCCTTGATATTTTCTCTTGTTGTCATTTTGTCATTGACTAAAATTATTGGATGTTAAATCATGAACAGGTTGCAATGCACGGATATGATATATCCCTAATCCTATGATACGATTACGTAAGTTACTTCAACCTGGAGATTTGGGAGTCTGGGTGCTCCTCACATAAGAGTAGTTCAGAATGTTCAGAAAATGAGAACCAAAGTCTTGAAATGTGAATACTGTAGATTCAGGTTTTCCTGTTTTTGGTGCTGTCTTTTCTGCTACTCATCATCCTTCTTATACACTTTTTGATATTTTTATTGAAAAGGATTCATCATGTGAAGTAACTATGGTATTAATTCTTGTTTGTTGTTTATGGAAAATGAAACAGAAGAGTGAGTGATGGGGTGATGTTGTCTTTATTGGAAGATTGCAGGAATTGTTTACAGATTTTTCATTTTTAAGCAAAGGGCAAAAAGCTTATTGAACCATTAAACGTGCATTTTATATCTAAACCTCTGTTTTTTTCATGGATATCTAAACTGCAACAAAGCAAAACAAGAAATTGAATCAAAGGTCACTTTTGGAAATCTGGTGGTTCGTATTAAGTGGAGGAGCGACCGAGAGAGAGAGAGACAAAAAACAAAAGAGGAGAGAGACAGAAGCAGTGAGAAATTCTGGTCAGAACAAACGTCCTCCACCACTGCTTCTGCCAGAGTCGCAATACATAATAATGGTAATCAAGATAACCCATGATAGCATGCCACGTATGAAATTGCAGATTAGCTCAGAGATTTCACCGGATGAGATTATTCAATCCCTTGTCTCACCCTATCTACGGATTCCCACCTCATTTCATTAACCTCCTCTTCCGCGACTCGGAGAAATTCTTTAGGTGTACTAAAAAATCATCCTCGGTTTCAGACAGTGAGGAAATGGCAGCAGAAATGGCTTTAGTAAAGCCCATTTCTAACTTCAGCAGAAGCCGCAGCACTCCTAGACTCCCAAGAGTGGCAAGCACCAAGTTTTCCAGTGTCAGAATGTCAACCACGGCCCCTTCAAAGCCCACCAAGAAAGCTGCGAAGCAAGCCATTAAAGAAACACTGTTGGCCCCGAGATTCTACACCACCGATTTTGATGAGATGGAGATGCTCTTCAACACTGAGATTAACAAGAACCTCAACCAGGCTGAGTTTGAGGCCCTGTTACAGGAGTTCAAGACCGATTACAACCAGACCCACTTCGTCAGAAACAAAGAGTTCAAGGAAGCTGCTGATAAGATTCAGGGCCCTCTTAGACAAATCTTCGTCGAGTTCTTGGAGAGGTCTTGCACTGCTGAGTTCTCTGGTTTCCTTCTCTACAAGGAGCTTGGAAGGAGGCTCAAGGTATTTTGATTCTTCTTTGTGCATTAGAGTGCTGCTTACTCGAAAGAAACTGGTGAACTGCTAATTAATTGCGCTTATTAAATTTAAGTTTAATGTATAATTCGAAAAGTAAAAGATAATAATTTTATAATACATTTCAATTTCAATGTAAGTTGGTACATTTTCTTGCGTATCTCCACAAATCTGGGACAATGAATTCAATTTTCCTCTGGAAATAGATTCTATCTGATCATCCATCTCCTTTAGGGAGTGAAAATTGCTAAGATACTTCCTGTTCATATAGATATATAAATACTGATTCAGAACTGAACCCACCCCCTCTACCAGTGAAGCCACACTCACCACGAATTTATCGATGCAGAACACTAATCCTGTGGTGGCGGAGATTTTCTCCCTTATGTCAAGAGATGAAGCTCGCCATGCAGGGTATCTATTCCATTCCCTACTTTCTCTCAAATACAAACACGGATGCACGAAAGTCCTTGAAGTGCTAATTGAGTTGATGCTCTGGACTCAAAATTTTGCAGGTTCTTGAACAAGGGATTATCAGATTTTAATTTGGCGTTGGATTTGGGATTCCTTACAAAGGCCCGAAAATACACATTTTTCAAGCCCAAATTTATTTTCTATGCTACTTATTTGTCCGAGAAAATTGGGTACTGGAGATACATAACTATCTACAGGCATCTCAAGGCCAATCCTGAGTATCAATGTTATCCCATTTTCAAATACTTTGAGAATTGGTGTCAGGATGAGAACCGTCATGGAGACTTTTTCTCAGCATTGATGAAGGCGCAGCCTCAGTTCCTTAATGATTGGAAGGCGAAGTTGTGGGCTCGTTTTTTCTGTCTTTCGGTAATCCTCCTGACTGCTGCTTGCTTGTTGGCCGCCTTATGCCGAGAGTTTGGTGGTTTGCCTTGTTCCTCTGGCTCTTAATGACAGTTACATTTTTGCAGGTTTATGTGACAATGTATCTTAATGATTGCCAAAGAACAGCATTTTATGAAGGCCTTGGACTCAACACGAAAGAATTTGACATGCATGTCATCATTGAGGTGAGCTTTCATTAATTTCAGTGATGCAGCAGTGCACAAAGATCCGATCCAGTCCAGTCACGTAAACAAAAAGAAGTATCTTTACACCTAATAAATTTAAATAGTCGTTAGATATTGTGCTCACACTTAATCCTTATGCTATGCTGCAGACAAACCGTACTACGGCTAGAATCTTCCCAGCTGTTTTAGATGTTGAGAACCCTGAGTTCAAGAGAAGGTTGGACAATATGGTAGAGATTAACCAGAAACTGATTGCTGTTGGAGAGACTGAAGATATTCCTCTTGTGAAGAACATAAGGAGGATTCCACTTGTTGCAGCTTTAGCTTCCGAGTTATTGGCTACGTATCTGATGAAACCCATTGAATCTGGTTCCGTGGACATTGCAGAATTTGAACCACAACTCGTGTATTGAAGCATTTTCTGGGTACAAATACGAGGAGTTCTTGTCTCCTAGAGATGATGCATTGTTTGTTGTTATACACAACATGTTTATTTAAACGATGTTCTACATGAGAGATTATATGATTTTGTGGAATGATTTCTTCCAGCAACTCTTTAGTACTACTGCTCCCATTGTGCTTAATAAGAGACTCGCTAGAATTTACAAGCTGGAATATGTCATAGACTGCAGTCGTCAAATAACAGTACATCTTTTTAATTTCCTTCTTTTTGCAAATAAGTCAATGTCATGGGTTCAAAGAACGCAAAAAAGCTCTCTCCCAAAGGTGTTACTCGAACACATTGCTGTAATTATCTCATGAGGCTTCGCTAATCAAAGAAAATTCTTCCAGTGATTTCCATTTTAATTGATATTATGCATTTTTGCTCCATTGGGTACATATACTTTTTCTGGCGGAGTACATGATTCTTGTGGATGGTATTCTAGAATTGAAATCTAGGTGGCGTTTAAGTAAAACTTTCACAACCCCAGCTTAGTCATTCTCTCTTTTCCGCCTATTATTCTACTCAGCACATGAGCACAGAGCAAGCACAATGTTTCATGTCATTTTATACATTAACGTTGAATTACAGTAGTTATATTGGAGAACTGAGAAGGTAAAACAGCGAAACAAAGAGCCCCAGATCTTGAGCCAGTTTTTCGTGGTTGAACAACAATTTCAATATATGACTAAATCTAATTATTCAGTCTTCTTTTTTTGATACTCTGTTTTCAGCGGCTGGAACCATCTGAAAGTCCAAACAGCCAGTAGAGTTGCCTCTATAGGTGCAAGCCAGTAAACAAGTATATGCTCCTTGCTTATATGGTCCCCACGAGCATAAGCCCAGCCCATCACCTGGAAAATGGAACAAGATCAGAACAAATTTGAACTACAAAATCAAAGAAATGAACAAGCAACGCCAGTAAGAATACCCACAGCGGCAGGATTCATGCAGCCCCCCGTCAGGTCAGAACCAAGTATGTGAAGAGTAAGCTTAGAGAGACTGGAGATCCAATTTTTCAGGAAAAAGCTTCTAGGAATCTTGGTTGAAAGTCCAAGTGATATGATAACAATTAGAAATGCCAGGATTCCTTCCGTCAATGCACCATGATGGACGTCCACATTAAGTCGTGGCCCATTTCCAATTGCAGGCAATGCCTTCAGGATAAGCCTTACTCCAATGATCGACCCAAAGACCTTAGATTTCATGGAATGGTAAAAGACAAGTCAGGAAAGTTGACTCGTTGAACTTTAGCCAGTAAATATGCCATTCATCAAAACAAATTCAACATGTATGAACATCAGTCAGCAACAACCCACCGACTAAGTTATTGAGAACAATCGCCTATCTAGACAACCTGGTTGGGGTGAGGGGATAAACCTGGGGCATGTAACCATTCAATAAAGCGTTTACTGAATCAACCACTTGTTTAGAGCATTAATATACTTTCTCTAGTTTGTATTTGTTAACTGATGCAAATTGGTAGCTGCACAGATGCCGGGTCCCAATCTGAAGTGAGTTATAACAAGATGCACATGAATTTTACTGGAGCAGTCCTTCAATTAGGCTCAGACAACTTTGTCCCCAGCCTCATCTAAAAAAAGTGCTATATGTTCCCTTTGCCAGGTCACGTGTACAGATAAATTCTCTCTATTCATTCAGGAAATCACTTAAGCAACAAGAAAGTTCTCAGGCAAACACCAAAATAGGGCTTGTGGTAGTAGTTCAGATTTCAAAGGTACAAGACAACCATCTTCATCAAAAACAGCAGTACAAAACAACTATCAGGGTTAAAATTTTTTTTTTTTTAAAAAAAACACTAAGTAAACAAAGAAGAAGAATGCTACCCATGCAAGAAAGGGTCCGACATCATTCTACTGTTCTTCAAATCCAGCTAACATTAACTGCAACTGTCAAGAAACATGTAGAATCAAGTTTTGGCACCCAACTCTCTGCAGGTAACATTGAGCTCACTTACACCATCTAATATCTCTTTAAATTGCAAGATCTCCCTTTTGATATATTATCAATAAATATTGGCCAATAGAGGAAAAAAAAATTACACCATACACTTTGTCATGTTTCTTTTTGTCATGAAAATCTTAATTGCAGTGCCTTACTCATAAAAGATTGGCCACCTTCTGTTTTACTTTTTAGTCTTGGATAGAAATTTACATAATTTTATTGCCTTTTTCCCTTTTTAATTGAGCAATATAGGAGAGACCCTGGAAAAAGTTGAACTCTAATTGTAAATTTCTAACTCCCTATGAGTGTAAAGATATAGATACAAGAAAAGTACATCTTGAAAGTATTTAGTCCACTAAGTTTCATAGACCATCATGGTTAATGTCAACTGGATTTTGTAAAGTACATATGTGACAAAATTCCTGAAGTATACAGCATATAACTACTTCCAGTGGCATTCGGCAGTGTTCTATTGTTTTCCTAATGACTTGTAAATGGTCTAGAGTTACTAATTTTTCCTCAGTTGCCTCTAATAGGTTCTTCTCTGCTACATATAAGAATCATTGAATTACTTCTGGTTTGTATATGTTCTGGCAACTACTATCCATTGTCATTTTCTGTTTACAGCTCTTTTCCTTGAAAATGTGATTCAAGTGGCATAGCAGAACTAAACAAGTAACTAGAAGTTGTTAGGAGGAAGAAAACTAAGGTTTTGCTTGGCTTGAGAAGGTGAAGGGAGAGGGAAAGAGGAACTTTTGCTTCAAGTGCAGTAAGGGAAGGGAAGTCAATGATTGCTATTATTTGGTTTTATAGTGAAAGTGAGGTTGGAGGGGAGTATTTTGTTAAATTTACTACAATATCCACACATTCATTTATCAACAAAACAGAATTTAGACAGAAGTAATGGCACAACTCAATACATTGAAATCCATCCATAATGGGATAGGCAAAATTGATGCCATGGAGAGAAAGCTCTTGCCCTCCTGATTTTACCTGCCTTTCTCCTTAGCACCCCAACAAATAACATATTTGATCAATTTACCTTCTCTTTTTACTTTCCTCATCCCAATTCCTTCCTCAAAAACCTCCAACCAAATAAATGTTTAGTTGAAATGTAAAGACAGCTTCTGACTTGTTTTCCTACTGATCCGGTTAGTCAAACTCGTATGTCAAAAAAGCCTAGAGGTTGTCAATGTTTTACTCTATAAGGAGAGGTAAGGCAGTATCATCTTTCCCTTTTTTTAAGAATAAGCTCTTTTTGTTTTTCATTCCTCATGTAATGCACAATCTTCACATGTATTGTGTTGCAGTATTGGCGAGCTACTATATTTTCGAAGTCTTAACATATACACAATTTTATAAAATATTGTCAAAGGAAGCACACTCTCTTATATAGTTCAAATCTAGGGTTGATTAAAAGTAAAGTATGTTCAATACTAATGTATTAGTCAATCAAAATATCAACAGAGGTATAATTTGCAGTTGGAGTTCCACCTCTTTCACAACACACCAATAAAAGGATCAACATTGCTAAACATGCATTACCTTTGAGTCCATTCAACTAAATGCGACAGCCCCATTGTAGAGGAGCAGGAGATAATTTCTGAAACACAAGTAAACAGGTGGTACATAAAAATAAAAAAGAACTTTCTACGTAAAAACTATTAAGGACAAATAAAATTACAAGGAAGCCAATAGCTTAAACTGGACAAATAAAATTGCAAGTCCAGTTTTTTTCCTCTTTTTTTTTTTTTGGCCCTCTTTCCCAAACTTGTGACACAGACCCAATTAATTCATGAATATCCGAACGAGATCTTAATCGCTTGCAATTATGTAAAGAAAAGTTACCTGAGCAGGGATTCTAGCACCAACAGTAAACAGGAATTGGCTGAAATCACCAGAGATAGCAGCAGACAACACGGTGAGGGGATTATAGGCCCCTCCTTTAGTAAGCTTTACCAAGTATGCGAAAAAGAACATGCTCAATACAGCAAGAGCATGTCTCAAGATTTCACCTTTGACATCATGGCCTTCATAGCCCAGAACTTTGTACACAGAGATCTTGATCAGCACACTCGACCAGACCCACATAAAAGACATTAAGAAATCAGATAGCAGCAGCCTCCTTCTCCCCATCACCGATAATGTCTTCTGATTTTGCCTAGTGATGCTATTGTGGTGCAAACCCTTCTTTGTTTATTCGGGTGCGATTCGATGCTCCCAACCATCGGTCCGTTGCTATTTGGGATGGAAAAGGAAATCTCGTCGGTCAATGAATCGGAAAATGATTATTATAGTATTTGCTAATGGTTGTTTGTGAACAGTACTACTCCTGGCTATTCCAAAAAGGTATAATTACCGTGGAGCGAATCCTAAGCCCGAGGTACATTGATGCCGATGGTAGAGCCACGAAGTATTGATGTGTCCGAAAAGAAAAAAGCATTTTACCAACTTATTTTAAGGAGTTTTAGATAGATTCTTACGTTCCCCAAGTTGAACACTCCCTTTCCTAAGTTAACGCAAAATCAAGGAACTTTTATACTTCTATCTTTGCATCAATGATCAATTTGTTCCTGTTTTAATTCTACCTAATTTTACACTTTCCATTCTTCATTTGATAATAATAAAATTGAATTTGAAAAACAAACGGTGGAAAGAAAATTGAACATGAAAAGTAACATTAGAAAAAAAATTAAGATACAATTACAAAGTATTATGGCCTTAGATATCCTATCATACATATGTTATATGACTTTTTAGGTATCACTTTTCATAATTTTTATAGATGTGTAATAAATAATTCAGAAGGTATTTTATTTAAAATAGACATGAAACATTATATTAAAAAGTTTTAATTATTTCAAGATCCTTAGTACGTGTAAATTAATAGAAGGTCGAATCAGAAAACTGAGCTAGGGAGCGTCATTTAAAAAAAATGAATCTCTGACCCCACCCTTTGCCCACCCACTCTCTTTTGTACACCACAGAGAGCCTAAAATCTCAAACTTAAATCCACAAGAGGCAAAACCACAAATATCATAAAAATGTGAGATATATATAACATATATTTGTGAAAAATACACCGTTGTCCCCAAACCTTCGCAACCATATATGATTTCTGTTTCTGGTCAGCGCATAGACAAGATAAGATCTTAATGATGCTTTTTTCATTATTGTTATAGCCTCTTTAAGCTTTTCTTTCTTGCGTCTATCCTTTTCTTGTCACTGGGAACTTTACCCAGTGCAACAACACTCTTCTTTTGCATCACTGGCACCGCTGCTGTTGATGCAATATTTCCCTCCTCAGTGGTTGAAGAAAGGTCAGCCGACTGATCATGATGATTATTACTTGCACCTTTTCCAGTCGAAGAAGCCACCAGAGGTGTGGGAAATAATCCTGCATTCTTTTGATCAACATTGTGCACTGAGGTGTTCAACTGATCAACATTTAAGGCAGTGGTCGACTCAGAAATAGCTCCTGTTTTAGCCTTTGGTTTGGATTTGAGTGCATGAATACCTGTATAGATCCTGCACCAACTTTTGTACTTGAGAAAACTACAAACTCATAAAATGGAATGTCACGCAAAACCTTCTCAGGTTTTTACAGCACAGGCTTTAAAGCAGAGAGACTCATTCATGTACTTTTCTCAGAACTATGCAGCCAATTCAGAAAAATAAAGACAAGATAAAATATTTCAGCTGTTCGAGGGTAAACCAGCCCATATAGGATGAATTAAGACCAGTATCCACCAGAACCCCAAAGTGAGGAAGACAATATTTGATGGCAGATTCAACTGTCAAAGTCATAGAAATTGATCTAAGTACAAATCCTCTATTTTCCCCCCATTGTCTTATCTTCATTTTTCTAGTTCTCTTCTAAGCAAATCACAATAAGCACACACACACATTTTAAGCAAAAACATGCCCCTATGTTAAGGTATTGCAAACATAACAACAACCTGCTACTTCACAGATTACAACCCGACCAATAAATCTTTTATGGGACAAAAAACAAGGAGAGGACTCACCTGGCATGCCTGGCATACTCATCATAATTTTCGAGTAGCATTTTGCCAGCCTGCTCATTCAAGGCTGACTCAGGAAATGGCTCGATTAATAAACATCTAATCACCTATTCTTGCCAAGGAAAATAAACTCGAAATTAATGAGAAATTCCTGTTCTGATAAAAGTATAAAACTATTTGGATTGTGACTAATTGCATTAAAAAAAAGTAAATCTATATATGACCAAAAAGACTAAAGAAGTTACCATTAGAACATGTCGCAGGCCCAGACTTGGGTTCCAATCCTTTTTCAGTGCATTCACACAAATTTCTCCATTTGTTGCAATGTTAGGATGAAAAATCTTGGTCAAAAAGTAACCTAAAGCAAACAAAAGTTAAACACAGAAAGAGGAAATTGCAGGATTCAAACTTGGTTGAAATAAATTGAAAGGGATTCATACATGCATCTGCAAATAAGAGAACCACGTCACTAAGAGACAAACTAAAAGATCAGCAAGAACTTTCTCCAGGTATGGATTTTGTGTTGGAGTCCAGTGCAAAAAAATATGAGATCACTGTGGCCAGTTGAAAAGCACAATGATTGAATTGCCAAAAATTTGTAAATAATGTCACTTCAATTTTAATATTAAGATACATTTATCTATAACAATAAATATATCAGAAGAGTAGTAACCCATAGAGATCAACAAAGATTCTATCACATAAGCAGGAGCGAACATTTTGTGAAATTTTGAAACTTAAAGAAGAAAAGGTTCTCTCTGCTGTTGCTTCTTTTTTTCATAAAAAATAAAACATTGATGAGCAAACAAATAAATAGAGTAAAAACTGTAGGTAATCCAAAAACAAGTCAAAGCAGCTTTTACATAAAAAATAAAATAAAATAACTTTTATATAAGAATTGAGAGTAAATTATGTTAAGAAATTGAGAAAAGCACAAAAGACAAATCTCATCATCTCTGAAAGTGGATTGTAAAACAATAAATATCGATGAACACTTGTTCACAACAGTCAAATTCTGTTCAAATATCAGAATGTAGAAGCAACCTTTGGGGGGAGTATGCGGGAAATCATGAGACAGTATCAATTTCATACGAAAAACGCCATGCTCATATGGGGTGCCTGCTGCAAGGTTGTGGAAGGATTATCAATCAGAACAAGAAATTGTATCTCAAGAGATACACAACTCAAGAAACAGAAGACTACCTGGACCATCAATATCAGCATATATGATTGAAAAGTTATCATCATCTACACCAACTTTAATGCCCTCTGGTGGTGTTTCATCAAGATTCTTCAATTCCTTGGCAAGTTGCTTTATCACATTTGGTGGAAGATTTTCATTTGTTGCCTGTACATTGTAAAAGAGCAGAAAAAATTGCTTAATCAGCATATGTTTTCCTAACAATACCTTGAAATAATAAGCTAAGAGATCATGACACTCTTTGTCCTGTAGGAAAGAAAAGAAAAGAGAGGGAACGGATAAAGGCATTTTGCATTTACAGAGGCAAAATAAGGGAACCGGAGGGGAGAGGAAGGATGGTAAAGAAAGACCAACATAGTTTGCATCAACAAAAGTAATGAAAAAGAAATAAAGGTTACCAACTTAATAACTTCTCATTTAGTGACAAGTACCCTATTTATGATCCTTATCTCGCTCTAGAACACATGGCTATAGAATCTATTACATATCCCAGACACAACATAAAAACAATCCTCTCCTCTCATTTCCTTCCTTTCCTCAATCCAAACACATCCTAGGCATATAAAGAAACATCTACTCTAGTAAAAGAGCAGAAAAAATTGCTTAATCAGCATATGTTTTCCTAACAATACCTTGAAATAATAAGCTAAGAGATCATGACACTCTTTGTCCTGTAGGAAAGAAAAGAAAAGGGAGGAAATGGATAAAGGCGTTTTGCATTTACAGAGGCAAAATAAGGGAACCGGAGGGGAGAGGAAGGTTGGTATAGAAAGACCAACATAGTTTGCATCAACAAAAAGTAATGAAAAAGAAATAAAGATGACCAACTTAATAACTTCTCATTTAGTAACAAGTACCCTATTTATGATCCTTATCTCGCTCTAGAACACATGGCTATAGAATCTATTACATATCCCAGACGCAACATAAAAACAACCCTCTCCTCTCATTTCCTTCTTTTCCTAAATCCAAACACATCCTAGGCATATAAAGAAACATCTACTCTAGTTTACAAATTTAACTCGCTGAAAGATTTCTAAAGGAAATAAACATTCAGTAACTCAGTTAACTCTCAAATTGCATAACTTCTTCCTCAAGCACTTCTATCATTTCCATGCTGAATAAGACATGTAGGAAACAAAATCAATCCTGAAGCATATTAAAATATTGTCAGACAAAAACAAAATGTTGACTATCATTAAAAAAATTACCATGTGAATGTCAGAATAAACCCCCTGTGCCCGGTCACTTTGTTAGAAAAGAATTAGGCACACACCCTGTGAGTAATCTGGAGAAAACTTCAGCAAGAGAAATTGATAGGATAATGATCAGCCAACACTGCAGAAGTCCTGCAGATCATAGAAAATAATCTTACCACTATAATAAAGGTACTGAAGCAAAAAGGTTATGACCACCTCCCACAACCAGTTAAACTCACCTTTCAAGTATAGATATCAAGGTAATGAAAAATGATGTATGGTGCCAAGAACAGTAAAGTTTTATATTAGAGAACTGCAACTGCAAATATAACTATCAGATGCTTCTAACCTGCCAATCCCTAAACTCTAAAGTCAAGGAAAAAGAAAACATCGCACCTATCTCTTGGATCTCATTATGTAGACAAGAAACTACATTTACACACAGTTAGAAATGAAAGCTCAACAAAGGAACATATTGCCCCACTTCCCAACATCACAGAGATGCTAAAGCCCTATCACATTCCAATCTATAAAATTCTGTAGAAGTATGGGTTACAATGTTGAAGAACACGAATTCTGGTGACCATAATCCCATATACAGGATTTTTATTTCTTATTTTGTGATGTGTGGGCGGGTGTTGCGGGCCTGCGGGGCAGGGGGCTAAATGGAATTCATTCATTGGTAACAATCAAACCAGGCCCATTACATCCAGAACCGGAACATATGATTTTCGCTGATTACGTTTTAGAAAAAGTTCATTTCAAGTGCAACTTATCTGAAATTTACTTTAAAAGAGGGAGCGATCATTCAACCACTTATCTAAAGACAAGCCTTTTTTAGATCGAATTTATGAAAATCCGACAGCAAGGATGGAAATAGAATGTCAGGAACAATATCGAAATCCAAAAACAACAACCTCTTCGCATTCAACAGAATAACCACCCCACCCCCCGGGCCGAACCCCCCAAAGAGAAAAAAAGGGGGGGGCTTCTGAAATCAAGAACCCACCACCTGGAATAATTGACCTAAGCATAAAAATGAATAAGAAGTTAAGTCTTCAGAAAGAACAAGAACCCAGATAAAAAGTATAAGAGAATAATAACATTAATAATTTTAAAAACTAAAAAAATCATACCTTCCAGAGACAGAGTAGATACTTTGCTCGTCTTAAGGCAATACAGGATTCCACATGACATATGATATCTAGATGTGTTATTGTTGTTGGATTGTTACACTCAGTCCAAGAACCACACTTGCGGAACCACTTCTGTGAATTAAACCAACAGGGAAGAGAGTTAATAGTTGGGGCAGTGAGAGATCTTATATGGATGGAAAAGAGACGTGACCGCTCCCGCATCCGGAAAGAAAAATACTAATAATTCTATAAGTTAGTTGAGGAGATTTTTTTCTTTTTTTCCCAGCTGTACATGTATTTTAAAACCTGAAAAGAATATAGTACTCTGTATTTTTTTCCAACTGTACATTTATTAAAAATAATATTCCTTTAATCCATAATTGAACGTTTCATTTTGAATTGCATAAATTTTAAAAAAAATTGAGTTGACTTATTTCATTTTATACTTAATAAAATCATTTTCTTAAAATTTTTAGAAAACTAAATATTCATTTTTAGACAATTTAAAATGAAAATATGAATATTTAAATCCAAACAGAAGGACTCGAGGAAGTAGTACAATTCTATTATTTTATTTCTTTTCTTTATATATAAAAACCATTAAAAATAAAGTATATATTGAAATAAATATTAAAAAAAATACATGGTTAATTCGTATTACATTTAGTCATGACTCGTGAGAAGATATTAACCAATTTTTGAGTTAAAAAAAGAAAAACTAAACTGATATAATAAAAAGAAATTAAAAGAAAAATCTATGCTCGACAATATTACTATTCCCTCCGTCACTATTTGTAAATCATTTGGATTAACTTTCCTAATCACTAAATATAAGTAATTATTTTAGTTTATTATATATTTTACAGATTTTTTACAATATTACCTTATTTATTTCTTTTCAGTAATTATTGTTATTAGTTTAATTAAAATCATAAATATAGACATTTTATGGAAAAAGATATTGCCTTTGTTTAAAATTAAATATCCTATTTTTATTTTAAACTATATAGAAATGAATGTCTAATTTTTTTTAACGGCATCCGAGCAAATTTGTACTCATCTTAATTGTCCTCTACTAGTTGTAATTCAGGTAGGTTAGAGTATATAAGAAAACTTTAATGTCTCATTTTTTGATATAAATTCTAATTAACAACCTCTTTAATTTTATAATTTATATTCACTTGCACCATGATTTTGCAATTAATTACATTAATGATAAATTGATAAATTATACGAAAGTCAAAGTCACTTCAAAAATTTTTATCAAATCAAATTAAGACATTCAATTTAAATTAAAAAAATTATTATTATAATTTTAATAAAATGATAACTAATGAATTATAAACAATAAAGGAAGGAATATTATTTTAGAAAAAATTTCATAGAAAAAAGTATACACGCGTCCGGGTTTTAGGTGTGAGCAGACGGAGCATGCAGATTTACTCCAAAATCATAGGCTCGGATTGGCTCTACCGTGAGGGAGTGGATTAAATTTTTTTTTTTTTTTTCTTTTTGGTTTGGATATTTCTCTTTTTCCTCAAGCTGGCAACGGCTAGTTTTGCCAGAGGAGGCTCCAACGGTCACCAACAGCCTTCTGCACTGAAGAAGAAGAAAAAGCCACCGATTTCGCAGCCACCCATAGACGTCGGCAAACTTTAAATTTAAAATTTTTTATTGTTCTTCTTCGATATGGTCATCCATCAATCCGTCCGTATGGATATCATCCCCGACAAATGCCGAATGCCAAAGCTCACCAAACCCTTCTAAAAATTTCAGATGATTCTTTTTTTGACTAAACGTACTACTGTTGGTATTATTATAAAGTACGCACTTAGTCTTGGATTGAAAATTTAATATATTCATTTTTTAAGAAAAAAAATTTTGATTTAATTTATTTTTAAATTATAATATCAATTTTTTTAATTAAATAAATAAGATATTTATTTTTAAACGACTTAAAATGAGAAATAAAATAATTTACAAACTAAGTAATGCAAATACCATTCAAAATTCCTGTCACATATGTTAGAAAATATATGTCGGTACCTTCCAGAGTCAAATCCACGTTAATGAACCCAAAAAAAAAAAAGAATTTTGATATGAACATAATTTTATAAGAATATATATCTCATGGTTCATATTTTAAAAACATAAATTATATCTATCCTGCAAAAGTTAAGGGACTTACCTTAATAGGAAATAGTATAATTTTTTTTACATTACCGACATTCTCTCCACCAAAATTATTTTCTTAGTTGTCATGCATATTAAATATTTATTGAATTTTATTATATAATATTAAAATAGTACATTTCGTATAAAATTGAATGTTTATTTTTATTTTAAATGGTTTAAAATTAAATGTATCATTTTTTAAATTAATTAAAATTTTATTAAAAAAATTTACATTGCAATATTAAAAATTTAAGTCCACACTTTTCTATGTATAAAAAAAATTATATAAATTACAATGAGATTAATTAGTTGTTTGATTTTTTTTATTATCTCATTCGAAGATTTTGCACATATACAACGAGTTAAGGAGGATTAATAACTACTCCTTCCAATTTTAAAAGTAAGAGAGATTTATGGTTGTTGCAATCCAATTAAATATTCCTTTAATTTATTAAGTGCATTAAATTAAACTTCTCATTTTATTTTAACAATCACTTCTCTAATCCTTTCTATATCCCACCCTTGGAGGATTAACCATCACGCCCCATTTATCCTCATCGTATCTCAAATTCAAGACCTCGAGATCACAAGTATTAATGCTTATTACTAAACTAGTAATACTTGAAAAGGTTTCATTGAAAAGGTTTCATTTTATTTAATAATAAACCGGTTCTATTGGACATAATTACAAAGGTAATGACTAAAGTTGTAATTTTTTTTTTAAGTTTGATCATGCAATTTATAAACACGTTAGTTTAGCCACTTAATTTCACATAATTGACCAATTTAACCATAATAGGCACAAGTAGAATTACCCCCGTGTGCATGTTCTTCACTTTAGTAAATTTATCCATGTCATCTGATTCTAACGTATGTTGGCAAAATTTATGCCCCATCAGCATTCCACCTAAAAGAACCGTGAGTTTGTTATAACTTTCAATAAACCCTCGTTTAGCTGTTATAATGTCAAATTTGGCAACTATATAGTTAAATTAATACTTTTGTAATTAAGTGATCAAATTGCTAGTCCCAATAAATGGCAGAAACTAGAAAACAATATAACATAAACAAAAATATAGAACACAAACAAAAGAACCTGTTTGCAGATAAATAATCCGGATTCAATGAATTCATATAGTATCTTTAAAACAAAATTGTTCTTCCACAACATATCGGATTACAGGAAGAAAAGTCTCCCAAAATAGAATGGGTCTATCTCTCCAAATTGGTACAAAACATTAAACAGAGACCTACAAACACAGTTCTGGATAATAGCACAAATGGAGAAGAAAAAGATGCAAAGAGTTTTTATTTTTCAGAGAAGAAGATGATAGATACAATGAAAAAAATTTTCAGAGAATGTTTATTAAATAGGAAAAATGTATCTCTTGCAAAAAAAAAAAAAAAAAAAACTCCTGAAAAAAAAAACATCTGCAGTTTTTTGAATTTGAGATGAAAAAAGTAACTCTTGAAATGTAACTCTTACTTGAATAGACACACCACTTCTCATTCATTATTAGAATAGGTTCCAACAATCCCCCACATGAATGAGAACTTCAGACGTCTCCATAAGCTTGTGTATGTATGCATAAAAATACATTGTGTGATTATTTTATGAGAATTAATTGCATCGAGTTAGATAGACGAAACTTTGAACCTGCCCTAGTGAGACTTATAGGACTTACAGCTAATCAGTAGAACAATGTCTTTGAACCGTCAACTTTAATGTAAGTGTAGACAACATGAAACACACAATTTTCTCTTTTTAGAATTGGTTCTCACTGTTATGTTCTTTCCGGCCATGAACACCGCTTGGTTTCACTAGTGCTTTAGAGAACCGGCCTTGTCAATTCTCACAGAGGCTACCACACTTCCACTGGCATAGATGATTTCTAAATTCACTTTAACCATTTCAGAATCATTAAAAGTCTTAGCTTAGCCTACCAATTTTGTACTATTGTGACAGAAATGAGTAAGAGTTTAACCGTACTTCAGACAGTTAACCATAACTTCGTTTTCCCTTTGAACCTAGATCTTGGGATCTCCAGTCAATTAGGTAGGGTTCCACTATAATGACTCATAAAGGCCTTAGCCCCATTCCTCTTAAAGTTTTTTCAACTGCCTCTTTAGTTAAACCTTTATTTAATGGATCCGCAATATTTTCTTTTGATTTCACAAAGTTTATTGTGATAATCCCACTAGAAAGTAGTTGTCTAACAGTATCGTGTTTTCAGCATATATGTCGAGATTTCACGTTATACATGACATTCCTTACTCTGCCTATAGCTATGTAACTGTCACGATGCATACAAACACTTGGTACTGGCTTAGGCCAGTTAGGAATATCTTCCAAAAAATCCCGAAGCCATCCTGCTTCTTCACTGGGTTTGTCTAAAGCAATAAATTTTGCTTCCATGGTGGAATATGCGATACACATTTGTTTGGATAATTTCTAAGATATTGCTCCACCACCAAGTGTAAACACATAACCACTCGTTGATTTTGTATCGCGTGAACTGGTAATCCAATTTGTATCACTATATCCTTCAAGTAGTGTAGAATATGTGGTGCACTGCAAAGCTTATTTATGAGTATGCTTCAAATAACCTAATACACGGTACATAGCTTTCCAATGATTTTCATTTGGATTTGTCATAAACTTACTGAGTTTACTTACCGCACAAGCTATGTCCGGTCTAGTACAGTTCATGACATACATTAAACTGCCTAACATTCTTGTGTACTCCTTTTGATTCTTTCCTTCACCAGTGTTTTTACTAAGATGTAGATTAACCTCCATCGAGATTTTTACTGATGAAATACCCAGATTCTTGCACTTGTCAAGAATCTTTTCAATATAATGAGATTGTGATAAACCAAGCCCTTTGGATGTTCTTTGGATTTTAACTCTTAAGACTAGATCCACCTTATCTTTCATCTCAAATTTACTCGTGAGCATTTGTTTAGTAGTCTCGACAATTTCACTATTGCTGCTTACAATAAGCATATCATCTACATAAAAACACAAAATAACAAAACTATTATGAAGGTGCCTAACATATACACATTTATCACATTCGTTATATTTAAAACCATTCGATAGCATAACTTGATAGAATTTTGCATACCATTGTTTTGGTGTTTGTTTTAGGCCATATAATGACTTAACTAGATGACATACTTTCTTTTCTTGTCCAGGAACTATAAACCCTTCACGTTGTTTCAAATAAATTTCTTCTTCCAAGTCTCCATTTAAAAAAGTAGTTTTAACATCTATTTGATGTATTTCTAACCCATACAAATCCGCTATCGAGATTAACATCCCTATAGAAGTAATTCTAGTAACAGGCGAATAGGTGTTAAAGAAATCTAGAGCTTCACGTTACCTATAACCTTTTACTACACGCCTTACTTTGTATTTATCAATAGTACCATCTGCCTTCATTTTCTTTTTGAAAATCCACTTATATAAGTATGATTAGATAGAATGGAATAAGTTTCACTATTGATAACTTCATTCCAAAATGGAGCTTCTGGAGAAGTCACGGCTTTGTTGTAAGTTTGAGGTTCATTTTCTAACAAATAAGTTAGAAAATCAGGTCCAAAAGACGTAGACATCTTTTGCCTTTTACTATGCCTAGGTTCATCTTCTATAAGATTACTCCTTGGTGTAGTTTTCAGAGGTCTCTTATCCACTGATTCATATACTTTGTTATATGAAAAAATATTCTCAAAGAATATAGCATCCCTTGATTCTATAACCGTATTAACATGTATATCTGAAATCTCGGATTTATGTTCTAGAAACCAATATGCGTTACTATTAGATGCATATCTAATAAAAATACAATCCACAAGTTTCGGTCCAACTTTCACCTTTTTTAGGTTTAGGAACCGCAACCTTAGCCAAACTCCCCCACACTTTGAGATATTTCCAATTAGGCTTTCGACTTTTCCATTTTTCGTAGGGAATTTGTTGTGTTTTTTTATGAGATACTCTATTTAAAATAAAATTAGCTGATAAAATAGCTTTCCCCCCACAAACTCCAAGGTAAACTGGAACTATTTAACAAAGCATTCATTGTATGCTTTAGTGACCGGTTTTTCCTCTCAGTTACACAATTTGATTGTGGTGTATAAGGAGGAGTAACTTGGTGTATTATACCAAATTCGGAACAAATTTCCTCTAAAGGAAACTCATACTCTCCTCCTCTATCACTTCGTATTATTTTGATCTTTTTATTTAATTAAGTGTCAACCTCATATTTATAATTCTTGAATGCATTAATTACCTTATCTTTACTATTAAGTAAGTAAAGATAACAATATCTCATGCAATCATTGATAAACGTGATATAAATAAAGTTTTCCTCCTCTTGACAGAGTACTTTTCATATCACTGATATCAGTATGGATCAAATCTAAAGGTTCAGTAATCATTTTCTCGATTGAATTAAAAGGAAGTTTGGCATACTTAAACTCAATGCATACTTGACATTTTTCTTTAGGATAATAAAATTTAGATACCAAATCCATATTCATAAGTTTCTTTAAGGATTTATAATTAACATGTACTAATCTAGCATGTCGTAAATAAGAAAACTCAATCAAATAAGTAGAAGTAGATGCATTTTCATTAATAGCATTCTTGGTAACAATAGTCATCACATTCATCCTGAAAAGCTACAACCCTTTCCTATGAACATCTCTTTTTTAGACAGAACAAACTTATTAGAAACAAAGACTAGTTTGAAGCAATTCTTGCTAAGGAGTGAACCGGACACCAAGTTCTTACGGATGTCGGGCACATGAAGCACATTAGTTAGGGTTACTAACTTTCCCGAGGTCATCCTCAAAACAACTTTGCCAACTCCTGCCACCTTTGAAATAGATTAGTTTCTCATGTACAGCTTTTCTTCATCCCCCACAAGCGAGTAAGATGAGAACATCGACCTATTGGCACACACATGGAGTGTTGCTCCGATATCGACCCACCACTCCTTGGGATTGCCAACCAGATTACACTCATAAATCATAGCAACTAAGTTGATGTTATCAACTCCACAAGCAATTTATTCCACCACATTTGCTTGTGTCTTATTCTGTTTCTTAGCCCTGCAGTCTTTTGCACGATGTTTGGGCTTGCCACAGTTGTAACACTTTCCCTGAAACCTTTTCTGGCCATGGGTGGAACTTTCTCCCTTTTTCTTGCTCTTCTTATTAGTCTACTTGGAGCCTTCCTTCGCAACATTTTCCTTAGAAGCTTCAAAGTTACCTCTACTGTCAACTTTCTTATCAGACTTACGGTTATCTTCCTCAATCCTCAACCTAGTGATCAAGTCTGCAAAAGATAACTCCTTGCATTTGTGCTTAAGATAACTCTTAAACTCTTTCTAAGATGGTGGTAATTTCTCAATGAAAGCAGCAACTTAAAATTACTCGCTTACTGACATCCTTTCAAAATGAATGTTATGCATAATCATTTGTACTCTTTCCTAAAAAGTACAAGACTATGGATGCTGGCATGAAGAAATTCATAGTTGGCAGATTTCTTGATTTCAATATGGTGGAATCTGAGATAGTTATTAGTCAAGACCATTGAGGCTGTAGTTGCATGCTAGAAAATCAAAATGCTTCCAAGCATCCACAATAGCAACTTTTTCTTTGTCTGACTTTCCAACTTCTAAAATTGGACATGTTTCTTTTAAAAACCTTACCAAACATGGTGTTGTGAGATAGAACAACATCTGGTTCTGTCATCTCTTAAAATCAATCCCACTGAATTTTTTCTGGCTTTTCTCCTTGCGTTAGTACAGTACTGACCAGAGTCATAGTACCAACAAGAGACTGTCTTAAACAAAATATATATATTTAAGACACAATCAAAATACTGAAATAATTTCTTTAAAATAATGGTAGTATTCTAAACAGTAAACAATAGAAATATTTATAAACAGATAAGATACTATTATACTGTTAAAGATATAGATATTATTATATTGTTAAATTTATTGCAAAATATATATTCTAAATATTAAAAAACAGTAATATTATATTCTATTATAATATTATAGTAGAACACAATAAACTAATTATTATTATTATTTATAAGTAATCACAATCAATTGATTATTGTACTTTACTGATTATTCTTCGTTTATTTCTAATTTCCCACATAATCATTGTGTATATTAGTTTGAGTAAATAATTAATTTTTTAATCACTGTTAGAAAATAAAGTATGATTAAAAAATAAACGTATATCCTCTATATCGGTATACAGAAAACAAACGATAAAGTTAGAAAATAAATTAATAGATAAAAGCAGAATTATGATAAACTATTATGTTTATCCTGTACTGGCTTGCTGTCATAAAAATTAATAGTTATCTGTGTATGTTGTTTTTGTCATTTATTTTTTAGTTAAACATTGTGTATGCATTTAATCCTTGTTAGGCTTTGATATCCAAACAATTTTGTCTTAAGATTGCTAGTCCCAATAAATGACAGAAACTAGAAAACAACATAACAAAAATGAAAATATAGAATACAAATAGAAGAACCTATTTGTAGATAAATAATCCGAACCCACTGAATTTATAGAATGTCCTTAAGACAAAATTGTTTCTCCTCGGATTACAGGAACAAAAGTCTCCTATGATAGAACAGGTCTATTTCTCCAAGTTGGTACAAAACTTTAAACAGAGATATACGAACACAATTCTGGATAATTGCACAAATGCAGAAGAAGAAGATACTAAGAATTTTTATTTTTCAGAGAAGAAGATGATAGATACAATAAAATTTTCAAAGAATGTTTATTAAATAGGAAAAACGTATCTCTTGGAAAAAACGTAACTCTTAAAAACAAATAGGTGCAACTTTTTGAATTTGAGATAAAAAAATGTAATTCTTACCTGAATAGACACACAACTTCTCATTCATTATTAGAGTAGGTTCAAACACAAAGAATATAAAGAATTGAGCAAATATGGAGGGGAACCTTCCAGCCTTCAAGTTAGAATTTTTTTCCCTCCAGATTTGGATAGATTGAACATTTACTTTATATAAAATTAGTGTCTTAAACCTTTTTTTTACCCCCAAAAATATCTCTTTAGCTTTTTGTTTGCTTCTCTCCTCTCCTCCGTGCTCTTCTTTGTTTCAAGGGGCACAAATCCTCCATATTTTGTCTACTTCTCTTTCTTTTTCCTCCCCCCCCCCCCCCTCCCCCTCATTTTTGTATATCTTCTCAATTAATTATCTTCCAATATGTATGAAACAATTTCCATATCTCATGGAGTTGGAGTTCATCTCCATAGCTGTTTGCAAAATTATAATTTTTCATTTTTTTCTTTCTAAATCTCAAACATAGGTTTAAAGACTTAATTACCTTGGAAAATTATTAAAAACTACAA
This sequence comes from Parsonsia alboflavescens, assembly GCA_028571225.1. Lineage (NCBI taxonomy): Eukaryota > Viridiplantae > Streptophyta > Magnoliopsida > Gentianales > Apocynaceae > Parsonsia > Parsonsia alboflavescens. The sequence continues at coordinate 7,324,987 of JAOXNR010000022.1, forward strand.
AGAAAAATCAAGATAAAAGATCAATTTCGGCCAATACAGAAAATGGCCGGTCCATGTACTTGGATTGGTAAATTCCCCCCAGATGACTAGCTTTTGAAGACCAATCCGGTGGTTGTACATGTTGTTTTTAGTTTCTTCCATTTTGCTCCCTTTTCACTTGTTTTCTTTGACCTTTTTTGATACTTTCTTCTTGACTTGTTAAGGTTTGATTCTTAATGCATAATGGAATGTTAAGCATTCTTTACTCATGTTTAAAAACCTAAATTTGAAGTACAAATCCTTGTATACAATCCTGCATATTTCCATAAGATCATTTCCAAAAAAGACTTTAAGTTCTTCCATTTTTTGAGCTATTTTAATCAAGTCTTTTGTCATCTTTGACGTGTCATTCTTTATCCTTGAAATGCCATTCTTGTATTTGAAATACAAGTCCTTGAACTTGAGCATCATTGCATAGTATATGCCTTCCGTTAAACCCTTACTTGAAAGATCAATTCTAGAAATTTTCAATGACTTGAAATGACATTCCTTGCAAACATGTTTTCTTCCATGAATCTCCTATTTATTGAACTCCTTCGTAAATGACATTTTTTGAGGGTTCAATCAATGTTATAATTGTTCCTTGATATATTTATTAGTTTTTCATGTTCTTGCTATTTGGTATGTTATTACATTCAACATCAATAAGTTACGAAGTGACCATAGACCATGTTCAGTGAGTTGAATGTATTACATATTCACTCTCAGATTGGACAATAAAGACAAGAAAAGAGTAATAACTTATCCTTAAAACTATTATTCATAAGGGCAATCGCCAAACAAAGAGTCAAGTGGAAATGAAGAAAAACTTTACATTCATAGTTCTCTTATAATTAGATTCTCTAAAATCGCCGTAGTAATTAGTTATAATAAAATTTCAACTCATCACCTTTTGAGTGAAAATCAAGGGAAAATTATTTTTCGCATTACATAATATAATGAAAATCCGGAGTTATGCAAGGGGATATTGATCTAAATGATTGTAATGTTAATAATTTATGTGTTTATGACTGGATCGAAATGTCTTATAGATAAGAAAAGATTGTGTAAGAAAAGATCGAAATGTCACGCTGTCCCAGATAACAACTCGATATCAAAACGTCATCTTAAATTATGAATTGATTAATTCGCCGTGTCGAATTAGACCAAATCGCCACTTGAGGTGGAGATTTGTTTTCATAGTGTACCAAAAGGCGGACTCTAAATTCCAAATAAGTTCGATTTGAAGGTAAATTATGATACCTCAAAACAATTTTTAATTTTCGAGCTACCTTAATATTTTTATTTTACTTTTTAGGTTTTTAAATAATTTTATCTTTTAATATAGATTTATAATCTCTTTATTTCACTTTTTAGATTTCTTAATTATTTTTTAATTACACAATATATTTTTTCTAATAATTTATTGTATAATTGATAATTTTTATTAAATACAAAAACATTTGAAAAAAATTAGATGATTTTCCTTTGGTAATACAAAATAAATTAAATCAATTACTTTTCAAGTCAATTACTTTGGAATATGAGGAAGATATATGTAAGTCAAAATTCTCTTTTAAACATTCCAGACGGTTAAGATAAAGTATTCATTTACAGGGGGAGATTTTACATGTGCATATTTTATTGAAGTTAATTTAATATTTAAAATTATTAGAAAAAGAAAAATACGGAGTAAATTAAATTTAAAAGGGAAAGAAAAAAGAAAGAAGGAATGAAGAAGAGCTGAGCATTGTACTCAAGCCAAGGTGCTGTCCGTGCGCGTGTTTTAGGAAAAAAAGGAATCAAATATTTTTGAAGAATCTGACTGACTGATGTCGTCTCTCTAGCGATCTCGAAGACCCTCCTTTCAAAAATCCTCTTTGATTCCGGAAGCGTAATGGAAGGTACGCTTGCCACGAAGCCCTAAATTCCACCGCTCTTTTTTTTGGGACTCAATTGGCTTTTCGGAATTCTTCATAATATCCCAATTTTGTGATTCATATGATGCTTTACTAAACTCCCTTGTTTGCCGTTGCTTATAGTTAGTTCGCTTAGCTTAGTACCCAGAACTGGCTGTACGCTTCCCGTTCTTTACTTTGAGATCTGTACTTTCATTCTTTTTGGTCATCAAACTTTTTTGTCGAATTGTTTGTTGGGAGGTTGAGTCTATGTTCTCTGCATGATTGATTCAAGCAAAGGCCTTCAGAATTACAACCACTGGTCTCATGACATTAGATGTCTATCACCCGCTCAAACATTTGCGGCAAGTTAAAATTAGAGATATTAATTTGATATTAGGAGTAGGAGCAACAAAATATTTTCTCATATATATCATATACTCTCTCCTTCCGAAATTAAATGTTCCGTTCTTAATTTGATTATTAGTTCATTAGTGGTGGCATCATGAGGAAGTTGTTTTTTAGTGAAACTTTATATCAAAATCTGTCCAATTTCACTTTCAGATGAAAGGAGTAATATATATATTTTCTTGAGTAATGACACTGGTAGATATTTTTGATGGTAGGTATCAAGAAGGGTTGTTTGTTTAATTTCATAGAATGTTGTTTGGTGCATTTGATTTCATATGCATCTGTCTGTCCTTCATTATCTATACTTTTTTCTCTGTTACTATTATTTGATTGTTCTCCTATTAGGCAGTGTGTGGGCATGTTGTTCCATCTGTTGCTTCTGGCAATTTAATATGGTCATATTTTGGTGTATTTAGAGTTTGGATGATGTCTTTAATAGAAAAATTTTTCAGGAACTTGATGCTGTTGCTTATTGCTCTTTCTGTGCCTCAGATATGATGTCAACCTTGGACATTCTTTTTCTTAATGACTATAATTGTGCAGGAGTCGTATGTTATGATTCTGTTCCTACTTAGCATCTTCTGCTGTTTGTATTTGGAAATGAGGCTGGTTTATGTTGTCAAAATTTTTTATATATCTCAGGTGCTTCCCCAGACAGGGAATCAGTAGAATCTGGTACAAAAAAATCCAGTATTTCATCAGGGAGTCGGGCACAGGATTGCAAAGAATTCCTCCGCAAATTTGTTGATAGGGATGCCTTTACTGCAAAACTTAAGAACTGGCTTGAGGAAGTATTTGTACATAGATCATCCACATTCGATGTTCCTTTTGAGCTGATAGATCTTCAAAAATTTGATTATGCACTGGAAGGGGTTCCTTTCCAGCAGCTCATTCGGATGCCTAGTGCCATTTATGCTTCTACATCAGGCACCGTGGAAACGACTGCATATCTTGCTCTTGAAGATTTTCTTCATGCAAGTGTGAAGTGCTTGTGGGAGGCATTTTGGAGTGAAGATGAGCCTTTGCCTTTCTATATTTCCTGTCTATACAATGGAAACTTGAAATTTTATCAGACTGAGAAAGCAATTACCAAAGGGAGATTTGAAGGTCTCTGTGCCACAGCCGTAATGCTCAAGAACCCCAGGCATCCACAGGGGAAGTGGGATGACATTCTTGAACTAGTACTTCTAAGGACCGATATTAGAAACCTTGCTTCAGCAGAAAATGACTGCAACCCATCTCCTGATACCATAGGTGAAGCATTATTCTTTGCTTTACGTGTATTAATGGCGAGAAATCTCAGCAGATCAAACATCCCTTTGAGTTTGGATTCAGTTTTCGTTCTTCTTGTGGATTCGCAATATGGTGGTGTTATGAAGGTTGAAGGAGATGTCAACAAATTGGAGGTTGATGTAAACAATGTTTACGAGTGTGCTGCTGAATGGATTAAAAGTCACTCTCGAATTGTAATTTCTCCTGTTGATAGGATCTGGAACAAGCTTGGAAATGCCAACTGGGGAGATATTGGAGCATTGCAATTGCTGTTTGCTACTTTCCATTCTATCATACAATATGTGGGAATGCCAAAGTACTCAGTAGAAGATTTAGCTGCTGATCATAGTTCACGTCTTCAAGCTAGAAGAATCGAAAGGCAGTTAGGTAGTAGTGTGGTGAATGGAAATGGTCTATTTTGTTTCCAGCAGCGCAATGCTTCACCTGAAATTGTGGAAGTGCTAGATGAATCCATCAGATTGGATTCTGAAAGGTCAATGAAACTTGAAGTAGGATCCATTCTGTGGATGGAGGATTCAGATTGGCGGAAGGGTTATCAGATTAAAGAAGTGCTCAATGATGGTGAGATTTCTTATTATGTTGCAGCATCTATCGAAGATCCTGGAAAAGCTCTCTTTTTGTACATTGGTTCACATCCTTCTCAAATAGAACCAGCTTGGGAAGATATGAAGTTGTGGTATCAAGTTCAGCGGCAAACAAAGATATTTGGTATTATGAAACAAAAGGGCTTGTCTAGCAAGTATCTGCCCCAGATGAGTGCATCTGGTCGAATAGTCCACTCTGGTCAGTGCCAGAGACCAACCTCAGGTGGGAATTGTCATCACCCATGGTGTGGGACTCCAATTTTAGTGACCATCCCTGTGGGCAGAACTGTGGCTGATATGGTGAGGGATGGCCTTTTTGGTTCAACCGAGACCATCAGGTGTTGCCATGATTGCTTATCGGCCCTTTCAATTGCTGCATCTGCCGGGATACGGCATGGAGATATCAGGCCGGAAAATGTTATATATATAACATCCGGGATGGTTCAGCCTCTTTTTATCCTAATTGGTTGGGGACATGCCATCTTGGAAGAGAGGGATCGTCCGGCAATGAATCTTCACTACTCATCTACGTATGCCCTTCAAGAGGGAAAGCTGTGTTCAGCTTCTGACTCTGAGAGCCTTGTGTATATGCTATATTTTTCTTCAGGTGCTGATTTGCCTGATCTTGATTCAGTTGAAGGGGCACTGCAGTGGAGAGAAGCCTCTTGGTCAAAGAGGCTGATACAACAGAAACTGGGAGATATCTCTGCTGTCTTAAAAGCATTTGCAGATTATGTTGATAGCTTATGTGGAACACCGTATCCCATGGATTATGATATTTGGCTTAGACGGTTGAGGAGACACATTCATGAAGAAGACCCTGGGAAGGAAATTGTGGGTGGATAATTTTGTTTTGGTTTAGCTTGGGTGGTTTGAACCTTTGTGCAGCTTTTCCGTCTGTCTCAATTGTGGGGGTTAGCCTGCTCGGGAGTGTGCTAGAATATTGACAGATTGTCCTTATTTTGAGGGAAATTATCTGAGATGATAAAAGGGAAATATGCTAGCTACTCAGTCTAGGTAAACAGATAGAATTCCTGGGAATCCAGAGAACTGCTTATTTTGGAGACGATGGCGGTTGTTTCTGCAGTTGAGTTGGGACTTATAGGATATAGAACTGCTTATTTTGGAGACGATGGCGGTTGTTTCTGCAGTTGAGTTGGGACTTACAGGATATATCGATTGGGAAAGGTAGATAAGAAGATGTATTTTATCAGATATATCGGTTGTATTTTTTATTAACATACATTATTGTCTGTAAAAATGGCACTATTCAGATTGTTTTGAAATATAAAATGTTTATTCAGAGGATACCAGGAGTTTTTTACCACCAATTGGAGTCCTATGGGATATGCCTTATATTGTGGATTTCCTAGGGGTGAGCATTATTTCGTTTTCAGACGATACCTATCAAATCACCACCCTTTTTTTGCAAAAGTAGAGGCAAATATTGCTTCCCACGTCCAAAACTAATATCCTTAAATTTTTTTTAAAAATTTTTAAAATTGAATATTCTATTTCTAAACATAAATAAATTTTATGTAATATTTTACAATTAATTACAAACTTCTTAAATTTTGATAAAGTCAAGTTTAATTCGACAAAAGTGGTATAATTTATTATTACAACATCATTAAAGAAAACCTTTAATTTTTCCTTTTTCACATGGGCCATCTAAATTAAACAAAACAACACCTAATCAAAACTGAACACGGCCCCATCTAAATTCTTCCTCGCAATCAAAATCAACCCTCAACAGTTCACTATTGCCGGCGGGCCGTTGTAGAGATTGACTGCAATACTATCACATTATTAGTGTAAATAATTGTAGAACCACATTAATTAACAACAAACAAAATTCCCCAAATTTAAGAGTTACTAATAGATCTATATCTTAAAAGAATTGAACACTCGATCCATAGAAATACATATATTCCTAAAGGAGAAAATTGAGACATTCCTAAACTTGTTTTAAGAGGGTTCCTCTTCTAGTAGAATAGAGTAAAGTTTTTCTTTATTTTTATTTATTTTTTTGTTATGAATAAGCATCTTCTATTTTCAGTTTTAACTCAGCAATATTTCTTACAAAGACAAGATTCCTTATCTCATGGTACTGGCAACATTCTTTTCTGTTCAGTAGTTGATGCTAGGTTACAAAATAAACAGGACCTGAAGAAGGGCAAAATTAACAACTGCCTTTTGTACCATAAATAGATGACAAACCCCAGGGTCAACAATTAGCCAGACATAAGGAGAACATAATATCCAAATAAGGGAAGGGAAATGGGTAAGTTTTAGAACTACTAATCAGCATCCATTTCCTCTAGTGCAGCCCTTGCTGCAGCCTTGGCTTCCTCTAAAAGCTCTTCTGGAACCTGCACACGAGAAACCAAAAAACGTATCAAGTCAGCTTAAATTAAAAAGGCTCCTATTTATGCAGCATATGGATACAGATTATATTTCAAAATTTATTCTCTATAAATATATATATATATATATATATTCATATGAAAAAGAGAAGAATGAAATCTATGGCTGGTTATTGAAATAGACGCAGAATTTCTCAAAGTCACCAAAGGTGGAAATACTAGTGCATAAATGCAGGCCCTAGAGATAAAGAGTATGATGTTCTTTGAAAGAGATTATACAAGTAAATATTTTAAAATGAACATCACTGTTTACAAGTATTTCTGTCCCGAAATATAGAATAAGGATATAGTGGGCAATTATGCCTCTTTTAAGGAAAAAAGCAGTGAGAGAAACAAATACATTAATGATCTAGCCACCAAATAATCCAGAGAAACATTACATGATTTCTATTCAACAGCTATTCAGATCATGGTTGTCAAACTCTTGAATAAACTCAAATTTATCCAATAGGACTGAGTAGATTCTGAGTAAAATTGAAAACTGACCTAAACTCTTGAGTGGGCTCTTTAAACCCTACGAATTTGATTGAGTTTATTGAATAAATTCTTTCACTAATCTGAAATAACATGATCAAGTGGTGTTGGATTTGATTATTTCATGAACTTTGGACTTTAATTTGATATATTTATTGGTATATATAAATTTTTTTTATGGCATATTAATTAGTTAATATATATATCTATACAGATATTCACAGGTACATCTCTACGACTTTATGATTCAAGTTTACTTGACCCTAAACAAGTTTACATAAACTCTCAATTTTGAAAACCTTATCTCACCGTTCCTTCAACGTTTATCACTTAACGGTGGTGTTTTCAAAGGTGGGCAACTTCGCCCACTCTAGCATTATTCTATATATATATATAAATATATTAGTTAAGATAATTCGCCAATCTCTCACTCTGATTCTCCATCCCTCTCTAGTTAAGTAAACCTTTTAGAGAGAATAATCCAAGAAGAGTAATACTTCTTCCAGTAAAAAGGATAATAATAATGTATTACAACATGTCCCACCACTAACTACAGGATAGGAAACAAATAGACTTGCAATAATAAATTTCCCTTAATTCCTATGCACAAAAAAATGGACAGTCAATTTTGAATGAAGAGAGCATGTTTGAAGTTAGTCACAACATTTAAACAGCTACTAATAATAATATCTAACCAACCTTCTGATGATGGCGGTTTGACTCATCACAAACCCAACTCATTTCCAATTCAAAGGCCTTATCCTTAGCCTCATCATGTATCCTGTATATTCTGCTTAGAAAAAGCAAAGATAAGAAAGGTGAAATAAAATCTCAAGATAGATGTAATAAATTATTAGACTAAAGGTAAGAAGTCATTCAGGATAAAAAATTTCCAATGACAAAATGTACATATAGGGGTTACATCTAAATTTATATGAAATGGAAGATTAGTAATGTTGATATAGCTAAATCAGTTGTAGTACTGTATTAATGTGTTTGTCAAAATATTCATGAATCTCAATTTGTCATAACTATTTGACATCTACTCAGTAAAAATTCTCATTCTTCTGTTTGAAAATTTTCTACTTGTAGGTATCACAACTTAGTCTCTCCTACTAGTTTCTTCCCTCCCATTGAAAGACCTTAACTTTCTCGTACTCAATTTAACTCAAAGATCATTTTAGACATCATCTTTCTGGTAAACGTAACTATATTTTTCTCTAAGCTTTTCAAAGTTATATCCTATGTTCAAAACCAAATAACAAACAAAGATGTCACACACATGGCAAACAACTAATTTTTATGCAATATTAAAAAATCTAGAGTATGGAGAAATTTGGTACAGATATTTCGGCAAACAAAAGCATGAAGAATACCATGACAAAACAGTAATTCGCTTGTAACTTGTTCAATATCTTAGTTTAATTTAAGTTTTAATCTATCAACAATAGGATGAACTTGGAAGATTTAGAGAAGCTACACTAAATTTCAATTATGTATTCCTGCACACTAAATTAGTTTAATTATGTATTCTTATATTAATAAGGCCCATTTGATCATACTCCATATCAAATTTAATCATAATCACAAGATGAATATCAGGAAGGGAACTAGTTGAGTATTAAGTAACAGAACTTACATTTTGGCCACCTCAACAACCCCCTGACGGCAAGTCATCTCGGAAAGGTTCAATTTTTCAATCTCTCTGTAGACAAATAATATTATCCCATTTTAGAGTAATCTGATACTTTTATGCCTACTAAAGATACAAATAAATTATTTCCCTTTATACAGAGATATAATGATGATAATGCAAAAAATAATAGGGCCCAAGAAAGAAGAGAATATATCTTAGTTTGATAGCCTCAATAAAATGGCCATACACAACTATTCAACTTTCAACTTAAAAACAACTCCTACAAACAAAATTTGTCGCCAATCTGCAATGATTTCTTTGATGAACTGCAGTCTATCAACTAGGTTAGATACTCATAGAAGCAAATATGCAACCTCTTCAAACAAAATTTGGCAAAAATATCATTTTTATGCCTCATCATTATCAAGAAGAAAAAAACAAAACAATGGGGACATGAGATATGTGCCCGGAATTAGTTATCAGGTTGCACATGAACTTGCTAGCTTGTGTAAATTAGTTATGGGAGGGGTCACATTACTCTTCACCACTTTAGTAAATGTTTAGTGCAGTTGGACATCATGATACTTTTATTTTAACTGTTGTTAACATATATTTTTCAGAGTAATCCATAAGGTGTCAATAAACAGGCCACAGGCAATTAGAGTACGATTATTGGAACTTCTAGATCTAAATAAATTTAATGTTCCTAGACGCACACGGGCCATTTAAAAACAGTATCAGGTGGAACAAATAAATGTTGCTTAGTGATTAACATTTATATCAATGTTTACACAAATGTAAACAACTCACGTTTTAGCTGCCTGCCTGCCCTTCCCAATTGCAGCACCAAAGTACCTCTACATCAAATGCCAATGTGTTAATTCGCAGGAAGGAAACCCCTCAAAGAAAACCAAATGGTAATAGTGGATAAAATAGATTCAAAAAAATAACTGTCCAAGAAGTAACTTTTTGTTAAATATTCATACTGTAAAGTCAGATTCCAGAAATCATCAGAATATAGTCACTCACATAAGAAACACCAGAAGGTTCAACCATGTATAGTTGAGGTCCATCTCTGTCATAACCTCCCAATATTACTCCACATCCAAAAGGCCTGCAGCAATTCATAATCTTAAAATATGCACTAGCCCAGAGTTGCATAACAAACACTGCAACAAATTAGTCAAACCTGAGCCACCAATAAAGTGTACATAAATGCACATAACTGGCAACACGTTCTGCAAGCTCTTTCACAGGAATTGGTTCTCCATACGTACTGGAGAAGCATCCACAGAAAAAATTACAAAAACAGGGGTTAGTATATTGAACTACAATCACACAGCATACAATGTTATTGTAGCTAGGGTACTGTCCCAATTCCAATCATTTGACTGGACAGGATGCCTTTTAAACAGATTGCAAAAAGTCAATATCAGCAATAGCAAAAATAAATAGATAATCCTCCAGAAATTTGTAGCATTTCAGATTGCAACAGAAAACAATAAAATTGGAATGACATAATTAATGCAACCAAACTGATGAGACCAAATATCAAGTGGAGAAAATGAAGAGATGAAAGAAGATCTAAGAAGGAAAATAAGTGTTCAAAAACAACACTTGAGACAGACCGATTAATAAATGAATCATCCACCGCTCTCCTTCTAAGATAGTGCACATAAGAAGTGAGGGCACTGTAGTCTGTAGCATCCCAGGAAGGGATGATAGTAAGGTGTGGTTGAGAAGTCTCCGGGATGCTCATCAAGAAATGACTTCCCATACTGGCATGTTCGACCTCCCCAGTTTCAAATGTCAAAAGCTTTCTTCTGTTATGAAGGTTGGAAATGTAGTTGTAAAGTTTTATGGTGGATTTGTGATGTCAACACTTGCTAAATCATTAGTAACTGCACCTCATTTTTTACCACCATTCTTGCTTAATATCAATGTCAAAGGAGTAAGCCATCTGCACTCAAAACTCGAGGAAAGTTCTCGTAGAGAGTTTTTATCTTCATTTTGCAACAACATGTCTAAAAGTTATAGTGTCCAGAAAATTTTCATTATTTAGCTTTCTTCCAAAACTAAAGTCAAGACAAAAGAACCACAGACAACTTTGTTAGAGCTTCATTATCAGTACAATAAATGGACGAACTCAAAAGGATCCTTGTGTTCGTAATTTTATCATGTAAGTCCATTGACCAAGCAAGTGAAAGGCTGCAAAAGCACACAGTATGTTTCCATGTAGCTTCAATAATTCCTATATTGATAGAGAACATAACACTCCGTTATTCAGTCACCAAATAAAGACCCAAGTTTTTTAGGATTGCATCAGAAAATATCCTTTAATATGATATGATATACTGCTGATTAACACACACACACAAAAAAAAGGGAGCAAACCTTTCATAATTGGTTGCTTCCGTCTTTGCTCGAGTAACAATCTGTCTCCCATCAGCAGCTAATCCAGCAACAGCCTGCACAAAAGACAGATAATCATAAGAGAATAACTGTAAAAACCAAACTTACAAAATGAAGGACACCAAGCAATGATACCAACCATGTACCCCACCCGTTTCTTATAGTTCACATATATGGAGATTTTGATTCAGAACACCTCTTCCTCTGTTTATTTAGTTACGTTTATTTCATCCAAAGTTCCATAGAGTCACAGAACTTCAACTGCAAGGATTGTTGTGTGGGTTGGGGTTGTGACAGAATCCAAATTTTCTGTTAATAGAAAAGATACCACTCTTACTTCTGATCACTGGAGCAGAATTTTGCATTCCACCAGAGATACGACCAAGTTTTATTTAAAAATAATTACATACTTCTTACTCGTTTCTTTCCTCTAGCAGAGTTTCAGGCAGAAAAGCTATATATATGAAATTATCTATCAGATTACCTAATAGAAACCTCATGTAATATCCAAGCAAAAAAATGAAATAATTAACACGAGACCGGATTGATTACCATGCCGGAATGACGGTGAACGGCATGGATTCGCCGATTGGACCCAGGTAACATCATCTTGGAAGCTATGAGTTTCTCCACTCCCTGCGAATTGATTTAGAAATAATTTTTAGAGGAAAAACCCTAACTCAAGAATTGATGAAAATTGAAAGAAAAAGGAATGCGAATAGAAAAAGGTACCAAAACGATGCCATCCTTGCACTTGATGCCGATGACTGTGCCACTGTTGTCAACAGCCTTGGCGGCGTACTCGATCTGAAACACTCGGCCATCTGGAGAAAACGTTGTAACTGAGAGATCGTAGCCAGTTCCTATGCTGCTCATCCTTTTCGTGTGAAATCTTTTATTGCGATCTTGCTATTGAAACTGGGACGACAAGCACGCTTCTGAGCGGCCGTATGAATTCACAAGTGTAGTTTTGTTTGAGTTAGAAACACTGCCTGCTCTTTTGCTCCCATTGGGGTTTTAAGGTATCCCAACAAAAGTTTCTTTTTGGTCAAGAAAGGAAGAATTAGCTTTAGATTTGGTTTATTATTCATGTAATACACAAAGAAATTTTTAAGTATATAATAAACTATTTTAATACTTTTCAAAGCATAAAAATAAAAAAAAATCCATTAATAACTTTTTAAAATATCTTAATATATATAAGAAACCAAGGTAACTTTTGGTTGATTGGTAGGGAGGTTAATTATTTTTGTCATTTCATATTTGCCTTTATTATTTAATTGCTCGAAGAAAAAGAGAGTATTTTTCATCTTGTCAAGTATTTCTTTCCTCGTTATATTATTTTTATCATATATTATTAACTTTTTTTATGTCTTTTATTTATGGACTTCATTTTATTAACTTTAAATGATCCCTTTGAAATTTTTAGATACATTGAATGTCACTTTATTATTTTGACTCTTTATGAAAAACTTCAATAAGACTCTTAAGATGCATGATACAATGAATAGTGTGAAGGTTATGCCTTATAATAATCGAGACTTTTTATAGTATATAAATAAAAAAAAAATCCATTTATAATTTTTTAAAATATCTTAAATATATATAAGAAATTAAGGATGAACAACTTTTGGTTGGGTGGTAGGAAGGTTAATTACTTTTGTCATTTCATATTTGCCTTTCTTATTTAATTCCTTGAAGAAAAGAGAGTGTTCTTCACCTTGTCAAGTATTCCTTTCCTCGTTATATTATTTTTATCATATATTATTAACCTTTTTTGTGTCTTTTATTTATGAACTTCATTACCTTTAAATGATTCCTTTGAAATTTTAAAATGCATGGAATGTCATTTTATTATTTTGACTCTTTATGAAAAACTTCAATGAGATTCTTGAGATGGATAATGGAATGAATAGTGTGAAGGTTATGTGTTATAATATTCGTGACTTTTTTAACCTTATAACATTCAAGACTTTTTTAGTTGTTGTTGAGAAATAGATTGAGTATGTTGTTTTGATTAGTGTTTTAACGTATTTTTTTTATAATTTTCAAATTTAATATATTTTTTAAAAATTTGATTAATAAAAATAAATAAATATGTATATATTTATTATTGATGATTAAAATATTACGGATTTGCTAGGGGGCGCTCCAACCGTTATCGTAACGGAATTTTTATTCCGCTTGATTGGCTGCATGAGTACGGTAACAAAAATGACACCCTCCGAAGCCCACCTTAACAAAATCGTAAAATATTATATAGAATAATTATTAGAAAATTAGGAGCCGACTGCTCCCAGTTTCCCACGGTCCTTTTTCTTAGAAGTACTTATCTTCATTCTCAATCTGTTTTCTCAAAAAACTCCCAAAAGAATTCTAAACGTCTTCGTCCAAATCTCTCTCCCAATTTAGCTGTTAAAGTTTGCAACCGTCAAACTAACGGTGTTCTCCCACTGCCCTTGTCGCCAGCGGCTGCTTCTGTAACGGTTACTGGCCTCTTGCACCACCGCCGCTAGCCTCTCCCATCTTCTCTTCTCTCTTTACTCTCTCTCAACCACCCTTCACTGAATATCTCCTTCCTTGTTACCCGCTTTCTATTGCACCCAACATTTGAAGTCTGCAGATACCTCTGACCCTTTACTCTCTGTTCTTTCTGCTCGTCCATAGCTCCAATATTCCCTTTTCAGAGGGCAATTAAGACTACGCAAAGTCAGAGGTATGCGAATGTTAAAATTCATGGTGCCTATATACTTTTTCTTTCTAGGTAGTAAAGATGCCAGGTATTTGTTAATTATAGCCTTCTGTGGCCTTATGTCGGCAGATTTTTTATGTAGTTTGAGATGGGAATTTATATGCCCGAATATATTTTTCTTTATATATATATATATATATATATATTTTCTCCAAATGAATTTTCAAGTAAGAGTATAGCAATTATTGACAGTGTTTTTCTCTCAAAACTTGTTATTTTTAGCCTTTTGAAGTTCCCGTAGGTTTTCTGTGGTTCACACTCCCCCATTATTTATTATTGATAATTTCATGTCCACACGACCACATCATAGGGCTCCTTGCGAGATGGATTGTGAAATAATATTGGGTTGGGTTTTATAGGTTTATGGTTCTGATTATTCTGTTAATGCATTCAATATGAACTTCTGCTATGTACTTTGCAGGTTTTGTGTTTTACTTTGAGCTTGAAAGTTATTAGTTCTTCAAGTAAATTAAGACAAGAATTTCAATTTGACTGTCTCTCTATTTATTCATGGCATTTACGTTTCAAACAGGAGGGGGAGATGAAGGCAAAGAATTTTCGTAAAAGAAGCCTAGATGATACTAAGGAAGACCCTGCAGTTGATGAGAAACGTGATTTTGATGACGACCAAGAAAGGAGGTAGTATTTCTATAATTGACTATATGAAACTCATATGGTTTCTTTGCTCTCCTTCTAACACTTTATGTGCTTCAAGATTGACTTTAGAGGAGGTGAAGTTCCTTCAGAGACAAAGGGGCAGAAAATCAGGAATCCCAGCAATCTCTACAACAGCTCAGTCTGGTGGGGCAAGCAACAGTGGTACTGGTGGTTTGGTTCGCAAAGGAAATGAGAAGACTGAGGGGGATGGGGAGAAGGATGACCTAGTGTTGCAAGATACCTTTGCTCAGGAAACTGCTGTTATGGTTGAAGACCCAAATATGTATGCTACTCTTGCTTCTCTTTTTGGCTGTTTACTCAGCATTTATTTTTTGCTTCTCTTTTCTATCTTACTGTCGCTCTTGCTAAAACAAGGACTATGGCCTTACACCGTGTGACTTTCAGTATTACACTTTTGGCATGTATTTCTCTCCTGTCGATGGTGGATTATGACACTTGAGACATCTGCATAGAATTAGTAATATTTGTTTAACAACTTGAATTAATACTTTTTAAGGGCCTTGAGTTATTCAAAACTTGAATACAATAAATGGAAATATGTCATTGTTGATCCTCTTACCCTTATGCCATTTTCTGATATGAGGCATTGATCCACCAACTACCCATTGAGGCAGCTCAACATACTGGGCCACGGTTAACCTTATCCTATTTTCTCTCAAAAATTTCCATATCTTTGTTAGTGTCTCATGCCAGTCCACTTAATGACATTCAGACCCTTTCAAGCCCCCCGAGATGATCCCATATCCCCACATATTAACCTGATTTCTTCTTGCCCAACCTTTTTTTGAACTATCTAATAATATACTGCCCTTCTGTCATGTGTGTATGTAACTCTGCTCTCTCTCCAGGAAATGAATGTTATATACCTTTTGAAATATAGAAATTGTATATTGTTGGAGAAACTTGAATTTCTTTTGTTGAGTGGGTGAATATATTGACAGCAATGTTGGCCAGACTAACAGGTTTTGATAGATCAAGGTAGATGTTCTCTGTGTTACCTGCGTTACTTTATCCATATGTGATTTTGTATGATTAACTAAAGCAAGGTGCTGCAAAGTAATGCATTCTATTTGACTTGCAAGTTTGTGTAAATAAGGTAACAATGGTTGAAGGTCCCATCTAAAATATACTCAAAGCATGTCAGACAAGAATTACTTGCTTATGAGCATGTGAAAAACAGAAATGTTCAAAGAAGCATACTTTTAAAAGGAGATAAACAGTGTGTGTGAAATAAAGAATTTACTTTATGCTAATTTACATCTTGGTATGCACAAAAAATTTTATTGTCCAAATAGCATATGTATAAGCAAGGTTTCCTTCAGAAGGAAGAAATATCTACATTAGTTTTTAAAGTTGAAATTGAGTATTAAAATATTTGTGGCATTAACTTTTCAATTGTAAATATGTTATAGTCCCTAGCAATGGATTGGGTTATGGGCCTGTATGAGTGAGTATCTGGAAGGTTTATGGATGAGAAAGGGGGGTTGGAAGGCTTCTTTTTACGACCTATAATTCAGGCTACTTAGAGAGAACCCAAAAATCTCGTGTTAAAGTACTAAAAAACTTGTATATCTTCCTGCCCATTTTATTAGATAAAACTACTTTAAATACAATATCTAATGAAACTACTGTAAACTCTATCCTAACTTCTAAAACTGCTATCCTAATAAATGTTGAAGAGGAAACAAGTGGGAAAGGTGATGAATTTAGTGGGAAAAGTAATTCCAGAAGTTAAGCTATCCACATTTTTTGGAAAATAAACAAAAATTGTAAAAATAAATAAGACAGAAATACTAAAATTCTGGATTGCAGGCATCCTCGAGATACTAACAAAATATTTGTCATTTGTGTGAGACTTTGATATTTCTAAAAGGAGCACTCCTCTGATTAGTGGAACACTCAAATAAAACTCCCTTCTGCCAGTTAATTTGACATAGTTGACTTTCTTTGGGTCCATCTATTAGTTTGAATCACTATTAGTTTGAATCAATATTTTGAACTGAAATTCAGTGCCATTTTTGGGTTTGAAAATGTTTACATTCGAACATTATAGAGCTGCCATATATAGTATTCTTTTCATTAACCGTCTGTGTTCATTTATCTTTTCTGAGGATTAATTAAATCACTCAAAAGAATAGTTATGCCAAGTAGGATGGATGCAGGATTTCTTGATGCACATCATGCATAGGGCAATGGCGGAATTTCAGCATCTATAGTCCTAAGCTTTTAATTCGATAGCTAATAAAAAAGGAATAGGCAGCTATCCTGTGGTTTTAAACAGTAACTTGTCAACAGCAATAGTGTGAAGACGAGAGAAAGGAAGGGTATCCAAAAATTGGATCAAGTAGCTTTGGGTTGCCCCTTGGTATGCTAAGACTAGTATCATGCTTTTATTGGAACTGTTCTCAGCTATGTCCAAGAGGCATTTCCACCCTTCTTCTTGGATCCCCTTAAAAAGTGTTTAAGTGCTTCTGCTTGCCATGTGTCCTGTTCTGTCTGTTAAACATGCTCAAAATGATTCCTTTATCACAAGCCTTGCTTCTGCATTTGCTTATTTGATCTTTCCTACCCAAAAGCAGTTCTGGAATCTCAATCTAGATGAACATAACCATGCAACGGCTTGCTTGCTCCAGAATCCCTTGCTTGCCTGTTCTCCTCTGAATCTGAGGGGATTTTATATATTATGATTTATGAAGATGCAAAGTTGGAGCTCACCTTCCCAGCTGTTAAATATGTTGGAGTTCGACTCAGCTAGAGCAAAGGATGGAAAATCCCACAATCGCATCAATTTATTTCTTTGGAAAGGAAATGTGAAAAATATTAGAAAATGGAAACCATTTAACTTCATAGCCTGTGGTTTAACCTTGATTGGAAATTCTTCAAAGAGAGCCAGCTGAGTCAACTGCAGACCTAAAAGGATGTCCCAAACTCTAGGTAGAAGATCTCAAAGATGGTATTCCCAATTCGACTTGCGGCAGGTGTCGATTAGGAACAAGTGGGACATTTGCATGTGAGATAACAAAGATAATAAATGTGTTTCCCTGGGCACTAAAGTAGATGAAGAGGACTCTTCATTGAAGTATTGGTGGAATTAAAATAATTATTGGATAGGCAATGTCTTCGGTCTATGAGAATAATAAACCAAATAAATTCTCAATAATTCATAAATTTACTACTTGAAAGAAGTTTTACAGGTATAATATTACATAACACTCCTAACGGTTCCTTATGATCGTAGAGCTCCTCCCAAAGACGAGAGACTCTTTACTGACTCGAAGATAGTAAGAACTCCAAATATTAATAAGTAATTGACAAAGAACTAAACACCTGTAAATCTATCTTGTTAGTAAGAAATAAGACAGAATCTGACAGTATGTTGAAGACCATATGAGCTGGTGTTTAAAAAAATATATTCATTATAAACCCTAAAGGAAATCTGAAAGTATGCTGAAGTTCTAAAATACAGTGTGTAGGCTATAATCATTTCAGTGTCTGTACATGTGCCTTTTTCTTCATCAAAGGTTAGTTTATTCGTCATCACTTTGAACTTTCAACTCTTCTTTCAGCTTATGGCCTTCAATTTTAAAATTGATATGTTATAATGTCGAACGTACAAAATTTATATCTAATAACCTTTCATTAGAAAATGTGGTTAAGCCACTAACACCTCTTCACTTTTTGTGCCATCCAGATGACAATCTTTAGGGGTATTTTTTTGTCATGAACTTATATTCACTAATCTTCAAACCACCTCCCCTCAAAAAAAAAAAAAAAAAATTAATTAGCCTGAAAAATGTCATGTGAATAGCACATTATGTTGGGGCATTAGTCACTTGTTGAGACTTTTTGCCTGGAAGTTACGAGGGATCAGTTTTGAAAGTTTAGGGTCTTGACAGATAAATAGATTACTTGCTTATTGGTTGCATTTGCAGGTTGAGATACGTTGAACAAGAATTGGCAAAGAGGAGAGGCAAGAACCTTGATACGGAGAATCAAGTTGAGAATGATGTGAAATCTGCAGAGGATGAACTTTATGGAATTCCAGATCATCTTAAAGTAAGCGAACTTGATTTTAATCTCTCTCTCCTTTGCCTTTGGGCAAGCCATGCAGACATGCATGAACATTTTCAAAGAGTTTCCAGGATGCATGCAGAAAACATCTTTAGAACTGATGGCTTAGGGGATGACTAACAATACATTCTGTATTATCTTTTGAACTTTTGTTTGTCATGATCATGCACAGAAATTTCATGAGGGTAGTAAATGTAACTTGGTAGACAAGGTTGAATTCTCCATCCAACCCATTTCCAGGGCCATACAAATAAAGAAGAATTTGTTGTCAGTTTATTTGTTTAAGAAATGTATTGTATTGGGAACAAATTTTTGGTCAAAAAGCCCAAAGGATTTACTAATAATTGAGCAATAAATGCTTATGATCATTTAGTGAGTTTCAGATGAATAATATAAGCCTTTGTTGAATGTAGAATGTAGAATGAGGAACAGGCAGAGAACATGTGGAAAAGAGAACATTTGAACTTCATTGAGTGCTATTCTGCTATAGAAATGTCATGATATTTTGCACATAATAGTAACTCCTAGTTTGGTGTCAACCAGGTTTCTTCTTGCATATTTTTTGTATGAACTACAAATGTTTACCTTCAGGTTAGGAGGCGTAATTCAGAAGAAAGCTCCACACAATGGACAACAGGGATTGCGGAGGTTCAGCTTCCTATGGAGTACGTTCATTTTCATTACTTTGACCAGACATGATTTGCATCTTTGTTACAATGTGATTAAGGTTAACTAGAATGAGTTTTGGATAATGGTGGTCTAAGAATTTCACTTTTCCAAATTCTGTGTTTCAGTTGGTACTAGATGATTGGATGTTGTCTGCAGGTACAAACTAAGAAATATTGAGGAAACAGAAGCTGCAAAAAGGCTCTTACAGGAAAAGAGGCTTATGGGTCACACAAAGACTGATTCCAGGTGTCCTTCAAGTTACACTGCTGACTATTTCCAACGTTGGAAGGACCATGCTGAAAAGCTCAGGAGAGGTTGGTGGCAACATCCTAGTGGAGATGCTATCTATATTTGCCCTAAGGCTGATTCTTTGTGGGATATTTATGCATTTGCATTCAACTTGATTGTCTATTCAGTCCATGCAAAAAGAATTTGAACTACCGTTTCCTTACTTCACCCGTTTCGGCCATTACTAGTGCCTCTGCCTTACCTCAAGAAGAGCTGCTTTTGTCTTCAGTCTTATACTTTGGCTTGGTGACGTTGAATCACGAGCAGTGTAACTCTATTTCTTCACTCTTCATTTTGGGAATTTCTATTGTCATATCAGTTAGATGATTTCATTAGGCACATGCATTGTTTGTTTTGTTGGGATATTTTACAGTTGTCTCCTTATGCTTCTTAGGAAGTCAGAGTTGTTCCATGGTTAGAGAGATTAATGGAACTGTCAGCTTGGTCCAGGATCGATATTTGTCCCAAAGTTTTAATTCCTCTTTCTCCAGTTTCTTTTACGCGTAACAATCTCCCAAATATTGGAACTTCTGCAATCTCCTTGACCAAGGACACTGGTGTGCATAACATTCTTCATAAAGTCAAAAATGGAGGGAGGATGCTCGGAGGAAAAGTTCCTGTAGCAATTTGTGGGGAAATAGAGGCAGTATGTATTGTATTAATGTCTGTCATTTGATGAGTAAAAAGTAGGGGTTCCTGCACCCATGGCCTCTTGGTCAAATGATGTCTCCTTGACAAATAAGATATTGCTCACCGTGGTTGAAAACATTTCATTTGAAAGGCATATGTTTACTTGAATACTTCATCAGTTTTTGTGTTAATATTTGCTCTAACAAGACATCAAATGTTCGCAGAGAATCGGGAATTGAACAAAGACAAGGACCTCAAGGAAAGCAGTTTGGAATCTAGAGCAGGCGAGACAGGGAGAGAGTCTGCCGTTCAGAGGGAAGCTGCCACAGACGAATTCATGCTTGAGCGATTCCGAAGACGGGAACGCCATCGTGTAATGCGGAGATAGAATTAATTTTCATTCGGTAGTCATGCCTGGTGTGAGATTGGTGATTTTGCACCTACAGCGAGAAATTAGGCATTTTGCCCCGTGTCCTATTCCACACTTCTTGAAGGGGCCGTGCATACATCCTTTGAAGTAAGACGAGACTCGTTTTAGTTTTGAAAAAGTTTATAATCACTCGAAGGAAAATGTATAACCTTCACTTTCTATTGGATCTAATCAGAATAGATCCTTAATAAGGTACTTCAAATAGAAGAAAGAAAAAAAAACTTAATATTGTCTATGAACAATTAAACTAATTATTCCCCCACCCCCCAACTCAAATGAGGTCAGAAGAAAGGTATACTTTAGTAGTATTTCATTTTTTTAACGGATTACTTTAAAACTAAGTGAATTATTGATGTGTTATAAGAGATTTTGATAAAGACGTTATATTCAGCATTTAGTACTCTCTCTGTTCCTTTTTCTTACTTATGACAAGTAGTTTGTCTCATTTTTTATTTTTTATTTTATTATTATAGATTATTCTTTACAATTTTATATTATTTTATCCATTTTTTAAAATATTGTCTTTATTTTCATTCTTAAAACATTTTTGTTTCTTTATTATAGATTGTTTCTTTTTTTTTTTTTTTTTCAGTTTTTAAGTTGATAAAATGATTACAAATATAATTAAGGGTTGAGGAAATTACGTGTACTGTGATTTTTAAGGTAGAAATTTCACCAGATATCCACTTTGGAAAGTGATAAATAAAAAGTGGACAAAATTTTAAGATTGACAAAATATGTCCATTTTATCATGTTCAACAATTCAATTACCCTTTTTATCTTTATCTAATCCAAACCTTTCTTTTACCACTTTTATTTTAAAACCAAACCCTATCCGCCATCTCTCTGTCGCTTCTCTTCTTCCTTTCACAACTAAAAAATAATCGATTTTAGCTCAAATCTATTCAAAGACATAATTATCGGAGCTAATTTAACCTCAAGGAGAAGGTTTTGTGCAAAGAAAGTAATGACTTTTGTTTTGTTTCTGGTTTCTTCTATCATTTTTGAGGTAAGTTTTTGTCTAATCTTATGTAAAAATGTTTGAAATGTTTGCTTTTATGAAGGAAAAATTAATGGGTATCTTTAATATTTGGTGTTTTGGAATATATTGTTTGGATTTTTAGTATATTTATCAGTTTGAGCTATTTTTATAGGTATATTTTTCTAAAAAAAGGTTGTTCATAAAAAGTTAAATGTGTGGTTTTGCGTATGGGTTATTTGTTTGTAGAATGAATTTTTATGGATTGTTTATAGTCCGCTATGGTGATTCATGAAATCCATGAACGTTGATGTTGACAACCATAGTTATGCAAGTATAGAAGATGTACATGAACTATTTATGTTTATTGCATGAGTTGTTTATGTATGGAATGAACTTTTTTGGATTGTTTACCGTATTCAGGAAGATGTATATGGATTGTTAATATTCATTGTATGAGTTATTTATGTGTGGAATGAACTCATCTTGATTGTTTACAGTTTTTAGAAATATGTATATCGATTGTTCATGTTCATTGTGTAAGTTGTTTACGTGTGGAATGAACTGTTGTTTACAGTTTTCAGGAAGATGTATATGAACTGTTTATGTTCATTGTATAGGTCATTTACGTGTGGCATGAACTTGTTTAAATTGTTTATGGTTTTTGTATTTTGGATTGTTTTGATAGATATGCCCAAGACCTTTCAGATTATAGCCAAACAAAAGGAATATTACAGATAATGGTCAATCCTCAACCAAAACTGTTGGTATCTCGAAAGTGCACCAAGCTCAGAAAACTTGCTCCATATGTAAACAAGCCAGTCACAGAGCAGGAAAAGAAGCAACAAGGTGATGTCCACAACCAATGTCTGGCGAATACAAATACGTCGTTCCAACATTTTTTTTATTAAGTGGTATGTATATGATTAGACAAGTCTCAATTTTTTTATGGTTCCAACAAGTTTTTTATGCTGGTTGGCTACTGTTTTTTTGAATATTTTTTGTTCAGTTACAATGTAGAGAATGTGACTACAATGACATATGCTCAATTGATATTCCAATATATTCGATGGAATTGTTTTTTTTTGTAATAGTGTTCTATTGTTTGTTTCATGTTAATATTTTAAATCCACATGGGTTGTTTTGAGGTCATATGGATTGTTTCAAAACAATTATATGAGTTGTTCTAATCTTGTGTGATATCCTATAATATATTTGATAGTTATATGAGTTGTTTATAGAACATTGAATTAGTTTTTCTAATCTTGTGTAATCTCCCAAGATATTTAAGTTGTTCATGTTGGTTTTATTATTACTCTATGGATTGTTTGTGAGCCATATGAGTTATTTGAAAATCATACGGGTTGTTTCTTGAATGTTGCATGGATTGTTCTAATCTTGTGTAGTTTATAATATGTAAGTTGTTCATATTAGTTCTACCATTGTCTTGTGGGTTGTTTGAAAGTCATATGAAATGTTTCTTCAATGTTGCTTGGATTGTTTTAATCTTGTATAATCTCCAATAATATGTAAGTTGTTCATGTTAGTTCTACTAGTATTCTATATGTTGTTTGAGAGTCATATGAGTTTTTTTTTTTAATGTTGCATGGATTGTTCTAATCATGTGTAATGTCCAATAATATATAAGTTATTCATGTCTCTTCTACCGTTACTCCATAGGTTATTTAAAAGTCATATAAGTTCTTTCACATTAATATGGATTGTTTCTCAACTTTATGAGTTGTATCTTGAAAGTTATATAAACAACATATGAACAATCCATCTCATATAAATTATAAACAATCCATTGCATTTTATATGAAATGTCCCAATAGAAGAGCAACTCAAATAGTATATAAATCATATCTGATCCTTTTAAACAACCCAATCACTTAAAAAAACCACATTTTTCTCATCCCATAATTCAATGTAAAGAATGATAACTTGAAAAGATCGTACATTTTAACAATAAATCAAAACTCACAGTAAAAAAAGAAAATTTTCTCATTTTCCTCTCTGAAGACTAAATCTTTGTACAGATCTAAGATGAAAAATCCTTTTTTTTTTTTTTTGTGATGAGTAAAAAAAGGGAGAGTTCATTTTTTCTCCACGAATACAAACCTTTCATCTATGAATTTAAACTTTATTCCATACAAATTAAATCTTTGCACAGATTTAAATATGAAAATCTGTTTTTTTGGACTACATTGAGGGAGGAAAACAAAAAAGGGAAGAAGAAGAAGAAAAATGTAGTTCCTATCTACAAGTTGAAAGGTTTGAGAGAAACTATTGTATTTTGGTTTGTTGGTTGAGGTGTTTGGAAGGAAATAAAAGTAGGGATATACTTGTCTTAAAAAAATGTATCTTTGGCTTTTTTTATTAAACTTAAATGGTTCGATAAAATTTAAAATGTCATTTTCAAATGGCACTCGTATGAAATTACCCCATTTTAAAATTAATTTTTAAAATATTGATGAAAATTATGTTTAAAATAGTTAACCTGTATCTGCAAATTCACATTCGAATATCCACAGTTGTTATTCTTCAAAATTATTTTGGATAACTTAGGTCAATAAACCCGGAGGCCCATTTTTATTTATCTATCGTGGCGCGAAAAATTGAGAAGATTGTGGCCACCCATTTCGCTAATAATTACGTGGCACGTCTTCCTGCAAGAATGAAGAATGGGTTCTTTTCGTCCCGATCATCAAAGGTCCACCCATGACAGCCCGCTTTTTCTTGCTCATAAATTTAATCCGGATCAAAGAGTTCCCCTCGATTCCTCCACCACTCATTTTATTTAATCGAGACGCAGATGGCTGCGTGGCGGACTTCCGTTATAATGGTTACTCAGGGGTCGTGATGTTCTTCCGAATCCACTCCGGAGAGAGTGTAATAAAACCAGAAATTTATGATCTCAGTGTTTAGCCATTATGAGTTCAACTTCTCCTACTGCGGCCTTGGCACCTGGCCACAAGGTTGGACTTGGCGTTCACATTATCGAGAATCATAGAACAAAAGTTCATTGGAAAATTGCATCTAGCAGGCGCTCTGGTGGGCTGATGGTTATTTCTCGGGATGTCTCTGAGCCTGAAAAGATGAAGAATCAGAAGAACTATAAGAACGAAATAGGGGATGATGTTCCGGAGGATGACGGTCGTGAGATGCAGAAGCAACTGCCATCCTCCTCTATCTCCGTCATGAAGAGGTTGGATGAGGTTAACCCAGTCGGGTTGGGTAGGCGGTCGAGGCAAATTTTCGATGAGGTATGGCGTAAGTTTTCTGAATTAGGACAAATCTCTAGGACTACCCGGGACGATGACGAGACTCGGCTCCTTATCAGGGAAGGTGGTCCCATGTGTGAATTCGCTATCCCTGGGGCTCAGAACACCATCGTCCTTGTTGTTGGTGCTACCAGTCGGGTCGGTCGCATTGTTGTCCGCAAGCTCATGCTCAGGGGTTACACTGTCAAGGTCCTTCCTTCTGCTCAACTTCCATGTTTCTACTTTGGGTTCTCGGCAAATAACCTAAAGAGGCTCGAATTATTCAAAATTCAATTTTCAAATTTCGTCTAAAATGAAAATTGAAAATTCTAGCTCTCTGTTCTTCCATCCAAAATTTGGCTTGATGATCTTGATGAAAGAAAAAGCATCCGATGGCTTTCAAATAATTTAAAGCGAACCAATAAATTATAATTGAATAATGTTTGATGAGTAATTAGAAAAAGAAAATGGCTAAAATAACTTGTATCACTAGAAAAGGAAAAGAAAAGGGACTGGATTGTAGCTATTATATGGTTTGATGGTAAAGGCCAAAAAAAAACTCCCTCAAGTTGTCTATCATTTTAAAGTTTTCTCAAATTCAAAATATCAATCGACTTACAGGACTTAATAAGGGTTTATTGACCTTTTTGCAATGTGTCCTTTAGTTTTTTTCTCATCTTAGCTTTTTCTAAATTTGTGTACGAAAATCTTGAACCATCTTTAGATTGTTTCTGAGAGGGAGACGTATGTTGGTGGCAGATGAATCCTTCAATTAGAGTTTATTTTTAGAAGATTATGTGAATCTATGCATGAAATTTATCCCAATATTCAATTTCGGTCATAAAAATTTAATAAATTTATCACTGTAATAAAATTTTCCGTTGACATGAAACTTAAAGGGTATTAAGCGGTCACCCCTTCTTTTTCTTCTCCTCCTAAACCCACTACTCACAAGGAATCAATTCTTCGCTGGGGACCACGGCTGGCTTCGTGTTCAATGGAGTTTGGTCTTGCAGAATATTACTTACAGAAAAAAAAGAAAAAAGAGGACTGGATTGTAGCTTGGCTTGAACTACTTCAATAGCTGATGACAACCTCCCTGATCTCTTAGCTTCCTACTCATACTATGTAGGGGGAGTGTCAATTTTTCTAATGACAAGGACTCTATTTCTAAAACTCTTCTGATCTAAGTCCAATGTAGAGATTCATCTAGAGATAAAACAGTATTTTTCAGTTCTTGAGCAAACTCCACCTTTCGTACATAGTGAACGATGGATGTTTACTTGAATCTATATGCCTCTGTTATGTTTTCTTGTGCAAGAGCAGCAACCTCTATGAAAATATATTCCAGTCTTATAGGTATCAATTTTGTAAATGATGATTTGCTCTAAGGTATATGACGACACTTTGTCAGGATATTTCGCATGGAAAGTTATTTGGAACTGCACTAACTACTAGCTGGGGTCCTTTTAACTGGTGACTAATGACCTTTTACTGAAAGAGTCAAATGTGAAATTTAGTTGTGTTTTTAATTCTCTATTAACTTCCTGTTTTTGCTTGATCAGGCTTTAGTGAGGAAAGCCGATCAGGATGTGCTGGACATGCTTCCAACTTCAGTTGAGATAGTGACTGGGGATGTTGGTGATCCCCCAAGTCTGAAAACTGCTGTTGAAGGTTGCAACAAGATTATCTATTGTGCTACTGCACGTTCCTCAATCACCGGGGATCTGAACAGAGTTGATAATCACGGAGTTTATAATGTTGCCAAAGCATTTCAGGTCTCCAATCTTTCTACAGTATCTTTCAATCCACTCTTTATAGCTTTACCACAATCAAGTGCCATGTGTTTGAGCTCATCTATAAATTTGCACCTTTGAAAGCCTTAAACAAGCAAGGTTGTTTTCCATTTGCTTAAGTGCCATTGAAGTTTACACAAATATTTATTTCTTTGATTTTTGTTCTTGTTCATCTTTCATTATTCTTTGTAAAACTAGAACAACTAACAACGTCCAAAGCTATCCTTCTGCCATATCTACTTGACTAACGAATATGCTGATTCATGATCAAGGACTACAACAATAAATTAGCTCAGCTACGAGCTGGAAAAAGCAGTAAAAGCAAGCTTTTAATTGCAAAATTCAAGCCTATTGATTCACTGGATAGCTGGGAAGTTCGTCAGGGGACATATTTCCAGGATGTAATTGCTACTAAATATGATGGAGGAATGGATGCAAAATTTGAGTTCAGTGAGAATGGGGATGCTGTATTTTCAGGTAAACTTGATACATAAGGTATCAAAATATCTCTTGAGAGCAATTATCTTGACTCGATTATGAATTTTCCTCATCCAAATTGTTATTCTGATTTGATTTCATTTGTGGAACTTTATTTTTACCTCTTCAATGGCTTCTTTGGCTCCGGAAATAAAATTTAAGTGTTGATGATATGCACTACAGGAAGATGATAAATGATGTCAACAAAGCTAGGCTTTTGTAAAACTTGAATATGTTTTATCAGAGATATTTCAATTACTTAATATTATATTTTGATTGCTTAATTTGGCATCCATTTTTCTAGATTGGATATGCATATTTGACTTTACAACAGAATGCAACAAAGAACTCAAACCTTCATTTTCCCATCTTGCTCTTAGCTTCTCCCTCCATTTGGAATTGAATGTCTCATTTTGACTTTGGCCAATTTTATTGAAAGATTTTGACTTTGTTAATTTTGAACATAACAATATTAATTCTTTTGTAAAATTTTTACTAATTTAAGAAATGAAACATTCGATTCTGGACGGAGGGAGTATTAGTTTTTCTTTTTTAATTTTGCAACAATGAAACTTTGGATTGAAGCTTTGAAAATGTAGACATCATATTGCACCAAGAAAAACAAAGAAGAAAAGGGAAAACCCAATTTGGGATGTAGTAGGTTGTCTGGGGTATTTGCTTGAGTATGGTTTGGTATATCAATAGGTTTCTGATTGTCTATTATTATACAGCTAACTCTAGTGTTGCTTTGTTCTGTGAAATACCATCCTTGATAAATTGGGATTTAGACTGAATTCAACATCTTCCTTTTTACATAGAGGTTTATTAATTTCGATTTGTTGGATTTGGAGGTCAAAGAAGATTGCTTCATATCTCATCTATGTCTCTACTTTTCTCTATTCGGATTGTTCTGAATTCTTGCATGGTAATTTCTTGGAACAAGGTTATGTTTTTACAAGAGGAGGATATGTGGAGCTGGTAAAAAGACTTTCACTTCCTTTGGGCTACACTCTTGACAGGTATCCTTGGTTGCATAACCTCTTCAGCCAGGCTGCTACAAATATTGCACACCAACATATTTCCTTTCACAGCTAAAATTTCTTTGATTAAGAATGATTCCACAAATAAACTTTTTAATGTTTAGGTATGAAGGTTTAGTGCTGTCTGTTGGTGGGAATGGGCGTTCTTATGTTTTAATTCTTGAAGCTGGTCCATCATCGGACACTGCTCAAAGCAAAATGTATTTTGTAAGAATTAGCACCAAAGCAGGGTTTTGCAGGGTGAGCAACTCATCTATCTCCCTATTCTAGAGAATGGAATATAAAATGGATGATAAACTTTGTTTTTGTAGACTGCTTGAGTCTCCTCAAAGTATTCAATTTTTTTCTCCATGACTAATGTGTGTACAGGTGAGAGTACCATTTTCATCATTTCGACCAGTAAAGCCAGATGATCCACCATTGGATCCTTTCCTTGTACATACCTTGACTCTGCGCTTTGAACCAAGAAGACAGGTGTGTCTTTATAGTGAAATGGTTCCTTTTTCCTTTTATATCAATGAGAAAAGTTCCTGAGCAAAATTGGAAGAGTGTATGCAGGACAAAACAGGGGCTTTGTTTAAATTTTTCCTGAGCTATATTGCTTGTAGTGAATTGATTTGGATCCAACACTTTTGCTATTATTGCAGAGACTTGCTGAAGGACCTGTTGGTACAAAGCAAGACTTGAGAAGTTTTAAATTGATTTTGGAGTATATCAAAGCTTTGCCTGTAAGTCGCAGCCCATTCTCTCTCTAGGTTGCAATAGTGCTCTGCATGTTCTTTCTCTGCTATATATGAAATTAGTTTCGTTGGCTACATGTTATGAGTTGCAGCAGCTTCTTCTTTGTTTTACATAATACTACCTCCGTCCCATGATGAGAGTTCACATTCTTTTTTTACACAGATTAAGAAAAGTAGTTATTATAGTTAATCAAATCAATTTTAAGGGTAATATTACTTTTATACCTTGCATTCAATTCATAATTATCTTACCTCAATAAAGAAACTGGACTATAATTTGGGACAAACGAAAAAAGAAAAAAGAAACCTGGACTATCTTTATGGGAAGGAGGTAGTATTTTGGTTTAGGACTGTCGAGATGTAGAGTATGGAACGATAATTTCTTTCTTGTTACATTCCATTTCCCCTTTTGTTGAGAGCCTAGTAAAGGATTTGACCATAGATATTTCGATCTCCTGAATGCAGATCAATATCTCATAGAGAAGGTATTTGTTTCCCATGGGCTTATCCATGTAAACTATATTACTAGAAAATTCTGCTTCAAGGAGTATGTAGAAATGCAATTAATAAATTATTATTCTCTTCCCATCTCCATGAAGAACTAAAAGGAACAAATTGTGGACTACTGAATGCACTCTGCACTTCATTACTTGTTTTGGTTCATGCAATTGCTTTGGGAGAAACTTGAATATTTATGATGGAAAATTTGCAGTCCGGGCAAGAGACAGATTTTGTCTTAGTTTCGTGTACTGGATCTGGGATAGAGCATACTAGAAGAGAGCAGGTCCTTAGTGCCAAGAAGGTTAGATTTCTCTTCTGACTTTTTGTCTATGTTTTGATGCTCTCTGATCTTTTGGCTGATGAATGTTAGGCCGGGGAAGATTCACTAAGAAGATCGGGTCTTGGGTACACAATAATTCGGCCAGGTCCTCTGAAGGTAAACTCACCAGACTTCTACTTTTTCTATCACCCTACACCTAAAGGTATGTATAAGTATATATACACTTACATATTTATATACACTTGCCATTGGTCAGCAATAGTTGACTGGCTGCTGCACAATGTTTACATGGTCAATCATTGCACTCATCTATCACCCTATCATACGTTCTAAGATATCACAACTAATATCTACATTTCTATTTGGGATGTCCAGAAATATATTCCATTTTTTGTCTCAAAGTTGCAGGAGATATACCTTTTCTCTGGCAAATCAGGTCTTCAAAACGAAGGATAACCATAATGACAGATTGCTTATTGCAGGAAGAACCAGGTGGGCAACGTGCTCTCATATTTGACCAAGGAAACAGGATATCTCAGGTAAGAAGAAAAGCCATTTTAGGAACTTCATTCTCGTCCCTTTGAACTGTTCTTAACATGTACTGAACACGTGTAGGGGATAAGCTGTGCAGATGTGGCTGATATCTGTGTGAAGGCATTACATGATTCAACAGCAAGGAACAAGAGCTTTGATGTAAGTAATGGTTATATATTTTTTGCTTGGTGGATGTGATTGCACTCAATTTTGTATAACTTAGTCTTGTATTCTATACTAGGTATGTTATGAATATGTGGCTGAACCGGGGAAACAACTATATGAGCTGGTAAGGAAGTTTCCTGAAGTTACAAAATTGTCTTTTGTAGCTGCCTTCGCAAAGGATAGAACTTCATAATTCACCACTTCTTTACCTTGCAGGTTGCACATTTACCTGACAAGTCAAACAACTATTTGACACCTGCACTCTCAGTTTTGGAGAAAAACACATAGTATGTGATGTCCTATACCTCCGTGGCATGAGATCTATATGTAAAATTCAAACACATAACATGTATAGTTGAAATAATACTTCAATTAATTCATTCACAGGAAGTATACTTATTTCTATTTTGTATTATCCTCTAGCCATGAATATATGTACACTTAACGAAAAAACTAAGCTACAAGCCAAAAGTTTGAGATCTTGATTTTGTAATCAGATTCGCTGGCTTCTCCCATCTATGTACATTGTTTATTTACTGGGCAGAAAAGTTACATTTGTGCAAAATATGAAGTAGTTTACTGGTGTGTTCCCTAGTGTGGAAAATGTTAGCTATAGACGAGTAAAAGGATCATAAGCTGCTGTTGAGCCATGATGGTACTCACATCTCGGTGTTAAGATATCCTTTTCGTATTCACATCTGGGTGGTAGTTTTTTTGGACCACACGATCGACCATGATCTTCCTAACCTCTTTGTCTTGTGATGAAACAAAGACCATCGGGACGCTAGACCATTCATCTTGTTGACAACTTTTCAAGTCTTCGTAACATGGCTTGAGCATGAAGACCATGTGTATCTTCAGTTTTAAAAGAAGTTCCACCTGAATCCCTGATATGTTATCATCCCAACTTTCTTCTCAAGTGGTTATATTCCTTCGTATCTTCGTAGCAGTCACTTATGTAAGAATCGGAAGCTTTGTGCCGGTGGGGTTCACTATCACCACATCCCCTTCTTTGAACTCGAGTGATCGCCATTTCTTGTCCATCCATTTGAATGATTGAGCTTCGCCGGATTGTTTTTCTCAATCCTTGGCCACCTTTGATGCTATGGGCCTGTTACCCTTGTGCTCAGGCTCTGGTATCAAAGGCATAAGAGATTGTTGTCTTCGAAAATCTTGAACATACACTTTTTTATTGATTCATTTTGAGAATTTAGCCATGTCCATTAGTTTAACTTAATTATATTGGTTTATACTCTTTCTCATTGATTCACTTCTTTAGAAATTGGAAGAGAATTCAGGCACGTCCGTCAATTTTGCTCAATCATGTTGGTTTATACCTCTGTACTTAGGCTCTAATATCGAAGGCGTGACAGGTTGTTGTCCCGTGCAAATCTTGAACATACTCTTTTCTATTGGCAATTCACTTTTTTGGAAATTGTAGGAGAATTAAGACCCGTTCATCTCAATTATGTTGTTTAGTAATCACAAAGTACCCCCAAATATATCTACAAAAATAAAACATTCACCTTTTCTATCTTCCTATCAATTTGTGGGTGAAAGCTACTAGAATAGTGAATGTGATGCTATCATTCGAAACAAATTTTCCCAAAATTTGACAATGGACCAAGGGTCAAGATGAGAAACAATGGTGCTAGAGACATCCCTGATACTTGATCACATTGGTGAGGAGAGGTCGAGTCATTTTTCACTGTGTAATCCCCTAGTGTGATCAATCACTACAGTCAGAACCAAACCCATTCAATAACGGCAAAATCTTGATGAAATCGAGTGAAACACTTCTCCAAGGTTTCTCTGGAATAGATGATGGCTCTAGTCGGCTAATAGGTCGCCGTTGTTCGGTTATATCTTGTTAGCACCCCAAGTCCAGTAGACTATAGGACTTTAGTTGTCTTGCAACTGAGGCCAATAGTAATCTCTCTCCAACAAAGGCCGGACTGCAAAGCTGACGATGGGGTCTAATCCACTTATTGCCGTGACACTCTCAAATGAGATCCTAATGCAAATTGTTAAGTTTAGTCACGTATAATCACATCTCCCTTTTGTACAAAGAAGTCTATCTTCCATCCAAAAATCTTCTCATTTTGACTTCGCTAGTACACGATACCAAGTTCCTTGTATTGTGATGTGTCAAACGATAATTTGCCAATGTCTCACGTAGGAAAGTTAAGAAGAGTTGGAGGACTTGGACATTTATAAAAAGTCATCCCTTTTGTATTTTTAATATATAAATTGAGTTATTTAATATTCTAAACTTTAAAATGTGTAATTTGGATAGTTAGAGTAGAGTTGAAACTTTACAAAGGATTTGTAATTTTTCCATTAAAAAATTACTAGTGAGTTTTTTCTTCCTTCGTTGAGAGGTCGTGGACTTGTGGAATAGGTTTAGTTAAGAGTCCAAACCACATAAAATATTGTGTACTTTTTTATTATTTTCTTGTTTGCTTTCTCTATTATTCTTGTGGGTTTGGTAATGGGTCTTATGCTCAACAAGTGATATTAGAACCAAAGGTTTTGCCTCTGGGAAGAGCTTGAGTCAAAGGAGAAGCAGAAAAAGAAGGTGGTCAGAAAGTCTTAGCAAAAAGGTCGAGGTCGCTGATCCGAATGTCAGCAATAAAAAATAGTAACTTTTTCGAGTTTGCTATCATTTAAGATGGATTTTGATATGAAGAATATTGGTGCTCCATTATTCAAGGGAAAGATAAATTTTACAATGTGGCAATGCACAATCCTTGATTATTTGGTGTAATTAAGTTTGGATAGTACATCATGAAGTGAAAAACCTTCAGAGATTAAAGATTCAGAATAGGAGAAGATTCAGAAGAAAGTTGTTAGTACGATCAGAATGTCTTTGACTCCCCAAATAAAGGTGACAGTGGTAAAAATGGCATCACCAAAGAAGATGTGGGATACTCTAGAGAAAAATCATGCCTCGAAGACATTGACTAACCGCTTGAATATGAAGGTGGATCTTTATTCTCTCAAGTTGGAGGAAGGAGGTAATGTCATTAACCACATTAACAAATTTAATGAATGAGTGTCTTAACTTGAGAATGCAGGGGATAAGATCAAAGAGGAAGAGAGGGCATTACTCTTATTGGCTTTATTTCCCAAGTCCTTCAAACCATTGGTTCAGTCAATGCTAGTAGGGAAAAGCACACTACAACTGCATGAGGTGAAAAATATTTTGAAGGAGAACTATCACATGCCGGGAAATGAAATCACTTCGGAGAAGGTCGAGCACTAATTGTAGAGAGCTTTGACAGAGAGAGGTGAAAAAAAAAAGAAAAAAAAACCATTGCAGGGGAAGATCAAAATCTTGATAGAGAGACGTTATCAATGTCAAGTGCCATTGGTGTGGAGAGTTGGGTTTCAATATTACTGTCCAGAGTTAAAAGAAGATTTGAAAAGTTTGAGGGAGTTAAGGGGTAAGTCGAAGGTCTTTGCTAATTCAATTAATCCAAATGATGATGTTCTTTGTTTGAATGCAACTGTTGTTGAGAATAATTTGGATTGGATTATGGACTTTATTGTTGATGCTCATATCTGCACTAACCAAGATTTATTTGAGACTTTGCACATCGAGGGAGACTTTGGATTCATCAACATTGGGAGTTGTTTGAAGCAAAAGGTTGGAGGTATTGGAAAACGTCACCTAAAACTCCATAATGATGAAGTCAAAGAAATTACTAATGTGAAATATGTACCAAAAGGTAAATCGAATATTCTTTTGTTGGGTGAGTTGGCTTCACATGGGTGCAAGTATGTCGGCAATGGAAAACAATGCAAAGTTTACAAGAATGGAAGCTTGGTTATACAAGGGAGGAAGAAAGGAAAACACATCTACTACTTGGATGGATGTGCCTTGCGAGGAAGAATGGAAAGAAACAGCAAAGTGGATCACATCTTGAAGAAGGCAACCAAGATAGTTGATGACATACTGAAAAAGAAGAAAGTTAGATTTTTTGATGAAGTAGAGATATTTGGGACTTTGGAAAAGGGAAGGAATTGTTGTATCCAAAGGGTAGTTTACCAATGCCCCACATAGGAAAACTATGAAAAGTTGTAGGACTTGGACATCTATAAAAAGACCATCCCTTCTGTATTTTTAATGTAAAGTTGAATTGTTTAGCATTTCGAACTTTGAGAAGTGTAGTTTGGAGAGTTAGAATAGAGTTGAAACTTTGGAGAGAGTTTGTAATTTTTCCATTCAAAAATTGCTTGTAAGTTTTTTCTTCCTTTGTTGAGAGGTCGTGGATTGTGTGCTTTTTTTTTTTTCCCCACCTTTTCTATTATTCTGATGGGTTTGGTAGTGGGTCTCGTGCCCAACACCTTGCAACATGGTCTTGGCTTCAGTCATACTTATTGTAAGAATAGCTTAGCAAAAATAAATCTCACTAATTATGATCGTATCACTTACCGTATTTGTAATCATTTTCTATTTCTAGAGATTAGATATATAAATACCTTTTGTCTCGTATCAACTCTCTAATTATTGAGCTTCTAGATCATCCACATGAATCCAACAAATAATGACCTTGTGTCCATATACACATATGAAAACAACATTTGTTTATGTATTCTTAAGTTATAGTTAGGATTATCATAAAAGGTTTATAAATAAACCTTCAAGACTTAATTCTAATGGGCTAAATCTATTAATTGGGCATTTTCTTATTCCTTTTAAGAAAAGGCCAAAAGGTTAGTTTTGTAAGGATTAATTAATTAACAATTAATTAGTCCAAGCCATAGTCTAGTCACTTAATATTGGGCTTCAGAGTATATTAGTGCTATTTTACAAGTTAAGTTTTGGCTCTATTGTGTGTAACTTTCTAGGTTCATATTAATTCTTTAATATTAATTAAACAATTATAACTTGAATATTCTCCCAAAATATATTCAAGCTTCGATAAGTCATATAACTCCTAATGATTAGAATTACAATGTAATTACAATGCATTGAATCTCTCCATTTATATTCTTATTAAGTAATCTCTATTACTTAATCATTTGTCTAATTCTATTTAATCACTTGATTATTTGAGAACATTTTTCTCTATAATTGTCTTGGCCAAAAACCTTTCCAGCCAAGATAAATAGGATACATATTAAATATTATACTTCACTTATTTAATTACGAAGTAATGGATTCTGTCACTTACTCATATGTAACTTCATAATTAAATACTGAAAATTATATATTACTTTTGACACTTAATCGAATAATAAATTCCAAATAATCAAATATAAGTCTCACGCATAGTATTTCTGATCTAGAAAATATATTTACAAGGACAATCAATTAATGAATGAAATATACCATTAATTAATGTCACATGTTCAAGTAAATTGTCTCTAAAATACTTCTAATGTATATTCATAAATAGAATGTGATTCTTCATTTTCTAATCTTTAGTATCTCCATCCTAATGGTGGAAAATAAACATTCGATAATCTTAACGAATTATTCTTGTTTAAAGAATAATTCAACAACTAGAAACATTTATTTAAATTTTTTATACAACGAGATAATATCACATTAATTTTTAATCATAAGAATAACATCTTTTAATAAATAATTAAGGACATAATAAATAAATAAAATACTTTATTTATTAATAAGATAATTATATGTTTTATGGCATACTAATATAACACTTATTTCATTAAAAAAAAAAATGGTGAACTCCATCAAATAAAAACCCCGCACTTCCACCTCTAGATCATATCAAAATTGTAAATCGAAGATTATGTCTCAATAAAATTTTAAAAAAACCTATTTTTTAATCATTATACATAATGAACCAACCTTGCATTTGACGGAATCAAACTTCGGGTATGCAAGTTTGGCCTTACGACTCAAGACATCGGCCACATGATTGGCAACACGAAATCTTGCCATTTAGCTTGCATAGGTGTGAGCTTCTTTCCGTATTGGAACTAGCTAGTTTGTTGTATCGATGCTTGTCATGATCCTAAGTTTGCTTGCTAGGAGATAGTGCCCCCATGCCTATAGACAATGAACCACAATAATCATTTTTTTTCTTTTACTATGTACCATGTACAAGCTTTCTACTTTCGTAAGCAATAAGATGATTATTTTGCTTATGTATCCTGCCTATGGCAAAATCAAAGACGTTTGTGTGGAGTTCAAATAACTTAATTCAGGTCATTAAGTTGCAAGATTGGTTTAGGATTTAAGATTTAGAGTTACATAATAATCCATTTATCCAAAATTGAATGTTTTAATTTAATTTGTAATATACATATTTTTTTAAAAAATTTATCTTAATTAATTTTAACATTACAATATCATTTTTATTAATAAAAATTTAATTAAATTAGGAAATAGAAGATTTATTTCACTCAAAATGAAAAGTCTAAAAAAAAGGAGGGGGTTATTCATACTAATTAAAATTTAAAAAGTTAAAAGTCAATGGGAGGGTGACCCATGGTAGCTTAGATGATAGGAATTTAAATGCTTCTTTATAATTTTTTATTTTTGTTTAATGCAAATTTATCCTTTGTCCTGGGGGGATATTTTTATTCTTTTATTTTTACTAATAAAAAAATTAAGTAAAAATACTAAAACAATAAGGAGAAAATGCGTAACAAATGGCGACTTTTTAAGTTTGATTGTTATTAATTTATTGAACCGATGAGCATACGCTGAAAGGATTCACCTATTTTCAGGGGCGAAAAAATAAGGGCAAAGCGGGAAAGGGGGAAGGGAAGTAGTAATTAACCGATCGCGTCCCGATGAAATGCAAACTGCAGTTGATTTCATTCACCAAAACTTTTACTTTCAATATTTAATTAATACGAAGGATGATAATAATACTTAAAAACCAATTTTCATCGTATAAATGATAGCCCTGCTCCTGGTCCGAAGCATTTAGGTCTCAGAAAGCCCTCGCTCCTTGAGTTGCACTTTTTTTTATTATTCTTCGCGTTTTTTTCTTGCTCAAAAGTCTGGAATAAATAAGAAAGGAGGGATGGCGGATCAACTAACTGATGACCAGATCTCTGAGTTCAAGGAGGCATTCAGCCTCTTCGACAAGGATGGAGATGGTTCTTCTCTCCTTTTTTTGCTTTTTGCTTTTTTATCTTACTTTTTTCTTTTTCGTTTCCTGCCTGTTATTTCCTTGTATAGTAGTCAGATCTTTAAGTATGTGCCTCCTATCTTATCTTTGGCGGTTTAAATTTCTAAATATTTTCGAGCACCGCAAATTGATAAATTTAATCATTGCTGTAAATTGGAGAGTATGATAGGTACTGCGGGATTTGATCTTATATTTTGATGCACGCATGTCTTGTTTTCATTCTAAATTGGAAATCGGAGTTAAGTTATTGTGCTCTAACACTGATTGTCCTGCGTTGTATTAGAACTTCTTACTTGGCTGAGAAAGCCAATTGCTTTTATTGGCTATCTATCTGTTCTTAAGACTCGTAAGTTGTGGATTGCTAAAATCCAATTAGGATGTCTGCCAAAAAGTAGTCTTCTAGAATTTGTATCGTTGAACTTACTGGGAAGGTCGTGAGGAGTTGATCCAGAAATGAAGAATATGAAGAGTAATGTTTCTTCACGTTTTGTACCAAATTGTGGATGAATTACACTGGAAATATTTGAGGGAACGAAACAAAAATGTCTTCCAATAGAGTTCTAATTTCATTTGGGATTCATTGTTGCGTGTATCTGTTTCTTTTTCCACTTGCAAATCATTATTCTGTCTAAAGTTAATTCGGCTTTTCTCAGATTTACTTAAGAATCACAAGTTAGCTGCTAGATAAACAATATTTATATATTTCAAATTTGTTATCTGAGGACTAATTTTATTTCATTTCTGAATGAAATATGCTCAAAATTTGAATGCTATGTAATCTGTTATCTTACACATAACATAGCTTGCATTTAAATTTGTTTGGAAAGAAAGTTTGATTAAAATGAATAAATTAAGAAAAAGAATAATTAATTTAGACAAAAAATGGGAGAAAATCTCTTCCGAAATTTAGATGGATATAACTGTACGGATGGAGTATATCTTGATACTACTACTTTTTATTATGAACGGATTTATATTACCTTTTGCCAAGTTACAAAAGGATGTATCAGAAGTTTTAGAAGCATGGTCATGCAGTGCTTTGTTACGTTTGATAACTGTGTCATGGCTTTTCAAAATTCTGACTTTTGTCTACTACCACAGTTAATGATACATTAGACAGGCTCCAAAGGATGTCCTAAGATTTTCGGGTGCTTCTTAGTCTGAAAGAGAAATGGATATAATAAAATGTCTTATGGATCCTTGCTTACCTAACCTCACCTATCCATTATCATGGTAGTTGCTGTATCCTTCTCATTTAAGAGACTGTTTTGTGGCGTGAACTTTTGTCTTCAGTTCATATGTGCATCTTGGCACCGAAGATGTACAGTGTCAATTAGTTGATAGGAAATTGAAGTTTACATACACTGGGTAAATATTTACTATGGTGGATTTTTATATAATTGAAAGTTATTTTGGCAATTCAAACGTGAAATTAAGTTAAGATGATATTCTATATATGTGATTGGCATGAATGGGTTATTGAGCTTCTAAGGGAGAAAATCAGGATCCTATTTTATGCATAGGTTGCATCACCACTAAGGAGCTTGGGACAGTGATGAGGTCACTGGGGCAGAATCCTACTGAGGCTGAACTCCAAGACATGATAAATGAAGTTGATGCTGATGGTAATGGGACTATTGATTTTCCTGAGTTTCTAAATCTCATGGCCAGGAAGATGAAAGATACTGATTCAGAGGAGGAGCTCAAAGAGGCATTCCGTG
Organism: Parsonsia alboflavescens; assembly: GCA_028571225.1. Lineage (NCBI taxonomy): Eukaryota > Viridiplantae > Streptophyta > Magnoliopsida > Gentianales > Apocynaceae > Parsonsia > Parsonsia alboflavescens. Next base: position 7,364,274 of record JAOXNR010000022.1, read on the forward strand.
TCTTTGACAAGGACCAAAATGGTTTCATTTCTGCTGCTGAGCTGCGACATGTAATGACCAACCTCGGGGAGAAGCTTACGGATGAAGAAGTTGATGAGATGATCCGGGAAGCAGATGTGGATGGCGATGGGCAAATCAATTATGAGGAGTTCGTCAAGGTTATGATGGCTAAGTAACGTCCTCTTCCACTGGATTGGATAAATCTTAAAATTGTAATAGATAAACCCGGATGATTATAGACTATTGTTATTTTCTTTTTGCTTTTGTACTTACTCGATTACGTACTAAAAAGTGAATGTGCCTTCGAAATGGTGGTGGAATCTAGTTTGCATTTCTCCCCTTCTTTTCCAATGTGTTTCGCCCGGTGCTAAATTGTTTCCTTTTGTTCCTTACCAAGGTTTTTGATGTCGATGCACGATAGGCTTTCAATCTGTTTTGATTGAAATTATTATTGATATTAATTTAGATATGAAAGAAATGATTTTAAATGTATTAGATGATATTCCTCCATTTGAAGGTCGAGTTTGATTTATATAAATTTTAAAAAAATTAGCTTAATTAATATATTTTAAAATGTAATGGATTTTTTATACTAATTGTGTGTTAAAAAAAATTAATGAGTATTTGATTTTTGGCTCGAAGTGAAATAGGATGTCCGGATGCAAATTCTGTTTCAGTTTCTTTCACTTTCGTGTTTGGGTTTTTAAAACTTTAAAGAATGTCAATATTCTAAGAATAAAAAGGAAAAAAGTATTTAAATGCACCCATTATATTTTTGCTTGAGATGTCTTCAAAGTTCAAAGAACTTATATAGTTGATTATGTCAAAAGAAGAAGAAGAATAAAATTCTAGGTTAATTTATTTTAGCAACCTTATAATATCGCTTGTTGGGAAAATCAAAATAATACTAATATGTGTAAATCGTTTTCTTAAGTGTTATATTACATTTCTAAATATTCCAATATATAGCTAAACAAACTCAATGATGGAATAATTATTTGCTTTTATAATAAAATTATTATTATTAAAAACTAATGAACAAATTACTTATTTATAGAAGTACACACTTTCTCCGATGCTAATATTCCTACTTTTCCCATTTGCTCCATCCCTCTCGTTGGCGCCCTAAAATTGGTGCCTGAGAAAATAGAAAGGGACTGTTTTCATATTTACTTAATTTGATTAGAAAGATTTCAATATTATTTATTTTTTAATAACATTTCATAATTTATTCAACTTTAAAATTAATTTTTCATTTTATATTCATTTTGACTTTTTCCCTTTTTTAAAAAACACAAAACTAACATTTATTAACTTTTATCATGTAGTTATTATATTGCCTTCAACATTTAAAACAGTCCAACTACCACTGCACTACTGTAAAACCTAATTGAAGAGCATACAACTGTTGCATCATTGATGAAATTTTCTTGTTGAAAGTTGAACTTGAAAGAAACTCATTTCTCTATTGAAGAAAAAAAAAAAGGGTAGCAGTTGGACTTGAGTTTGGGAGAGGAGTTGGTTTTTTTCTTCACAAAATCAAGCTCGCGTCGTTCAATTTGAGTTTGAGTTTAGTTTGTTTTTATTTTTTTTGCTGTTATACTGTTTGATGATTATGTTTTGATTTCTAAGTGTCGTTGGATTTCGGTAATCTGTTTTGTATTGTTTGTTTCGTATGAGAAATTAAAGAAAGAAAGTTGCTTGCATTGAGTGTTTAAAATAATGGCTGACCGTCGAGAGGTCTAACCGATCTTCGCAGGAATATCCGACCTTCGGTAGTAGAGACCAACCTTCAAGCCTAGTTTTTTTTTTTTTTTTTTGGGAGGTCTAGCCGACCTTCAATTCTATACCGACCTGTGGCAGATAAAACCAACCTTCGGAAGATAAAAACGACCTTCGGATCATTATACCGACCTTCCACCAAAAAAGCATTTTTTTCCATTTCCAAACTCCATATCTCATCTCTCCATTTGTTTATGTAACTATTTTGCATTCGAGGCATGTCATTGTCACTGTCAAACCAGATATCGAGGCATGTCACTATCATTATCCTATTTTCATGACTTGTAATTATTTTCATATTCTTTTTATATGATTCATGACTTGTAATTATTTTCATATTAATCATCACCTATAGTTTTTTTCATATTATTTGTAATTATACAATATAAATAAAACAACTAATATAATTTCAATTTCTTTTACATAATTTACATGCTGTCCAAAATATATACATGACACAAAACAAAAAATCGCTGGGATAGAAATCCATGTACTGCTGCTATAATTAAGCTTGATCAGTGTCATCTCGTCCCTGATGTGCTGGGGTACATTTGGAATATCCTCCAGTGATGGCATCATCCCAACATATCGTCTCAGCAGTTGAGTCATGTAATATGCAATGTAAGCCCCATAGCTAGTCAAATCAGGCTGACTGGTGTGGGCTTTAATGCCAAAAAACTAATATTCGAACTTGGCAGGTGGAGCAGCAACAACTCCCATCATGGAATATCCATCAACTCTATCCTACATGCCTTTATCACTTTATCCCGTGCTGACCTCGAATCATAAAGAGTGATCTTCGCTTTCTTCGACGAGATTCGTAGAAGTACCTATGAATACATAGGAAAATATTAAATTATTTTAAAATGAAATGTAACTTAAAATAAAAAAAAAATAGTAAATATATTTATTACCTCATCGACCTATCACTAAGCGATTTCATTGTCATATTTGATTTCTTTCACCTAACCGATGGAACCTTCATCGAACTTGTGGGTCTCAAACTTCCCTCTAGCGGATGTAGATACGAAAGTGGAATGAAGTATTCTTTGCAAATTGAGTCATTTTTAATCGATATTATATAAACAAAATATTTTATACACTTGATAAAAATTAAACAAAATACTTACGTAGAGATAAGGCGGGACAATGGTGAACCTCTCTGCCATAGGATAGGCACCTGGATTCACTGTAGTTGCCTATCGGAGCCCTCTGATGAACTGATTGACATGAGGGTCCTTTAGTTATTGAGTGCAATCTCGATCGATCTTCAAAAAGTTCCCTTCAAAGGAGAGGAGTCCCCCCTATTGAGCAGCTGCAACAAAAAAATCACAATTGTTAAAAAATATAAATAATAACTCTAACATACTAAAAAGGGCATAATAACGTAATTATGAATAGAATTCTAAATCGTAATAATTCACAAAACATGTTAGATTTGAAGTCACACCAGTATCACTCAGGTATTGCCGTATATATGCCTCTTCATCACCAGAAACCCATCATCAACGGCGTTCAAGAGGCAATTCTGTGTCATGCTTCACCCCATTGTGCCCAGGGCAATACCTCAACCGCTTGCAAATCCTCGAGAAAGGACCACACATAATACAAAATGGTTGCTGAAGACTCACGTGTCAACATCCAGTATCTGATGATGATGCCATAAACAAGTCTGAGGACATTATCCTACTCTGGCGATTCAACATCCATCCCGCTAAACATGGTAAGGGCCCGTGTCGGGATTAGTGGATCGGGCCCCAATAACCTATCATGTGCGGAGTCACTCGACAACTGCAGTCCTATAAACCCCTCATCCACCAGGCCTAATTGACATAGTCTACCTCCGATGTGGAACCACATTTCATCCGGGCGACCATTGAGGAAGTAAACCTCCCGTCTAAGCATATAAAAAGCAGCACAGGGGGCAAAAATGCCCGAAATATTCAGTAAATAGTGAAATGACGAAAATGCCTAATATTCTGAGTTTAGGGTTTTTTTTTTAAAGCGAAGGAGGTATTATTGGGTCTCCATCCTTTCTATTACTTTATATAAAATTACAGGAAAAGCCTTCAAGGCTCAAAAGAGTTAGGATATACAAAAAGCGCAAGATAAGTCCAAAAATGTAGTTAAAATGTTAGCCCAAGATGTTGCATAAGCAATTTGTTGGCCCAAAGAGCATAAGCAAAAATAGAATCCGAAGCAACAAAGGCTTGTTCTTAGGATCCAAAAGCTGTCCAAAAAATCAAGTCTATCAAGCACCATGCGGATGCGAAGAAAGCGAAATATCTGCAACACCAATTCGTGCACACGGTTACACCATAATGGAATGTTCATTACTGCTCCAACTTGTAGCAAAAAATTCCAGCAACTATAATCATGTGGAAAGATGATATATTTCAACAAAACCATGGCCCAAACCATGATTACCACCACCCAAACCAAGCAACTCCCAAAGATTTCCACCTCAGTCCAGAGAATGAGCAAATATGCGGCAATTAAATTCCCCAAAGTTCCAGCAAGTTTGCAAACAAGACTGTACAAAATTCGAGCAAGTTGGTAGACAAATCAGTACAAAAACTTTTGACCATAATATATCCATGGACCATCACTTGACCCCACGGTTCCAAGCACATGACTCCCTGCAAAAAATTCCAAGCTTTTAGTCATCACATATCCATGTTTCCCAATAAGGAAACATACATGTGGAATGATATAAATTCCATGCCAACAAAATGCAGCTCCAAATGCCAAAGTCCAAATAGCACCGAAAAAGCTTGTAAGCACCGTCCAAAGAGTCCGAACTGGTCCAATATAAATTATAGAAGCTGTAATAGAAGCCGTGCAAAAATGTCCTCCCGAGAATATCCTTGCCAAAGTAAACAAGTACAAGGCCAATTCTTTTCACTGGTAGTAGGCACAAAATTAATCAGCAACTCCCCATATACTAAATGAAACAAACACCAAAAAAGCTTGAAACCATTGCAAAAACTGAAAACCAGCAAGTAGCTCCAAATGGTTTCCATCTCATTCCAAGTAGTCGGTCAGTGGAAAAATATAACCCCTTCCCATTGATGAATCAAATTTGCAGCAATTAAAGGCCCTAAAGCAAAAAAGCAGCCAAACTCCAGGTGATAATTATCCAATATCATCATCATGTCCCAGCTCCAAAAATTCTTGAAGCTGCCTCTCCAAACCAGAGGAAGATGTAGGCATGTTGATAAAGCATAGAAGACCTCTGAGAACAAAGCAGTGGTCATCGAACCAAAACTTTATTAGATGCCAATTTCAAGTAGGGTTGTTATTCCAAAACAATGTTTTCAAAACCGGACTGGTCATTGAATCGGAAAAGTTACTGGTTTAAGGTTTAATGGTTCAACCGTAATTGGATCGGTAATTGGACCGGTAATTGAACCGGTTAATTTAATAATTAAAAAATATTTATTATATAGATTAAAATATATCAAAATAATATAATTTATTCTCAAATTAACAATATATATGCATAAAATAAATGA
>JAOXNR010000022.1:7377581-7428427 GCA_028571225.1 Parsonsia alboflavescens
TATATATATTCATAATTATAATGACATGTCTATAAGTTTTAAAGATTTTTTATTGTATACATGAGCTTTATATCCTAATTATTTCATTTAATTAAACTAAAGTTTTCAATTATATTTCCAATATTAAGGGTTAAATCCATTATGCTAGTAGTAAAATTCAATCAACTACTGCAAGAAACTACCATTTCATTCAAGTTCATCTTTGCACCATAATTAATTACCCCATTTCCAGTCCTTACCCTCCTCTAGGCCCCAATCTCTTTTGAAATTACAAAATCTTTATTAAGCAATTTAGATATTCTACGTCTTCTACTTCTGGAATCACCCCCGGGTCTTTGTTCAACCCTCTAAAACCTCCACCCTTTCCTTTTTTTCACGTTTAATCATAAACCTTTTTCTTTATCTTTTTTTATCCTCCACTTTTTTATTTTTTACGTCATTGATCTTAAATGTAAATTGTTAAAAATGAACAGTTTTGCTTCGAACAAAATTTGAATCTTGCACCTAATGTATAAGTAAAACGACTCTAAACAACTTAGCTTTGTTTTATTTTCATTCCGTATATATTATTTTCAATAAAATTACTTTCAAATATTATATATAATCTCACAATAAATAATTCACATATAAATTTTCTATATTCATATTTCACAAAGAGCTTTTACACACACACACACACACACATATATATATATATATATATTCATAATTATAATGGCATGTTTATAAGTTTTAAAGATTTTTTATTGTATACATGACTTTTATATTCTAATTATTTTATTCAATTAAACTAAAGTTTTTAGTTATATTTTCAATAGGGTTTTTAGTCGATTTGGTCCCATAAGTTTGGACCAACATACAGTTCGGTCCCAAAAGTTTTTTTAAGTCATAACGGTCTCTCACATTTTTTAGGATAGCCGGAATAGTCTAAACCATCAATTTCCAGCCAATCACACGGTGGAGCCTATCACGTGCACGACACGTGAGGGGTAATTTCATCATTTCAAGCTCGGAGAAGATTGCCGGCATCCAAATTTTTCTGGTCTTCTTCTTTGGCTACTTCCCTTGTTGTTTTCTTCCAGATCCGACTTCTCAAATGTATTTGCAGCCTTCCTTCTTGCCATCTTCAAGCTTTCTCTTACCTGCCATTGCTCCTAATCACAAGTGTGTTTTCATATTCTATTATGACCTACCACAACAGCCACCATTCATCGTCTTTGAGAAATCAGTTCTTCTTAACAAGTCTAAACACACTACTAAGAAGAGAGAATTCATGGGATGATGATACAGAAGAGAAGAGATGCCCAAAATTGTGATAAGAAAAAGGCACTTCCTAGAATTTACTTGAATGTCAAATTTGGACAAATCGGGAACATCCATGTAAAAGATGAACTCCTTGGGCGTATCTGGAATGTTATCGACATCGCTTGTCTCCCCACGAATTGAACAAGATTTTCTCAAGAAAATTGAAGATTTGGGTCATTGCATCCATGATCGTGCTCATTTGAATTACTACTAATCGAACACAAGTCTTGCCTTAAGAGAACAAAGTTTTGAAGAATGCCGCAATAGCAATATTTTGTAACAATTACCAAATAATGTCGCAGAGCTATTAGAGTCAAGTGTAAATGTTTACCAAAGAGGATGCAAATACATTTGAGAATTCGGATTTGGAAGAAAACAACAAAGGAAGTCGCTGGAGAAGAAGATCAGAAAAGTTTGGATGACGACAATTTTCTTCAAGTTTGAAATGACAAAATTACCCTTCACATGCCATGAGCGTGACAGCTCCACCATGTGAGTGGCCAAAAATTGGTCATTTGGATCATTTTGGCTATCCGAAAAAATGTGAGGGACCGTTATGGTTGAAAAAAACTTTTGGGACCGAATTGTATTATGACCCAAACTTATGAGACCAAATCTACTAAAAACCCTTTCCAATATTAAGGGTTAAATCCACTATGCTAGTAGTTAATCAACTACTGCAAGAAACTACCATTTCATTCAAGTTCATCTTTGCACCATAATTAATTACCCCATTTTCAGTCCTTACCCTCCTTTAGGCCCCAATCTTTTTTGAAATCACAACACCTTTATTAAGCGATTTAGATATTAAGTCTTCTACTTTTGGAATCTCCCTCGGGTCTTTGTTCAACCCTCTAAAACCTTCATCTTCATCACTATATCTCATATCTCACTTTTGAGAAAAACTTAACTTTTGATAGAGAAATATAAAAATCAAAACCCTAAACTCTAAAAGTTCAAGCATCCAAAAAGAGAAAGAAGAAAAAATCATCGACTTCATGAGCATATAAAAGTTCAATCACACACAACGAAAAGAATGAAAGAATTCAACCAACACATAAAAAAACAATCAGAAAACGAGGAGAGATAGTAAGGATTAACAAGTACAATGACAAAACAAAATAAACTTGGTAAAGTATTTTTGGACTTTTTTTGTGAGGTCTCGATTTTTGTGTGATTTTTTTTTTTTTGGTAGTTGAGTGTAACTTAAACTGTTTAAGAAGTAAACCAACTTTTGCAAATCCTTTAAAACTCCGGATCTTTCTGTCTAGGAAAATATGTATTTCTACTAAGTTTCGAGAAATCGCAATTATCATTTGGATAAAAAAGATTTCATCTTTGTGATGATTTCATTCTTCACTAAAAAATGGCTGATTGCCATATTTATTAATCAGGCCTGTTGCTTCGTGTTGAACAACGGAACCAATTGGACTAATCAATCTAAAGAGTAAAAAGATCAATTGTTGCTTTTAAATTTAGAATTAATTTGATTTGTTTAGATCCTCCAGTAATTTGGATTAAATTGATTTGTCTTGGAGATTTGAGGTTGGATTTTAAATAGAAAAATTAAAATTGATATTTTTATCTTTTTAAAATGATCAATCGTCAGTCATCCGGGTGAATTTTAGTTTGGATCAAAATGGTTGATCGTAATATGACGAGGATATAATAACTGAAAAAAAATATTTGAAATCAAACTATAGTTTAACCTTAGATGTGAACTTTAGATGTCAATGACTAAATAAACTTTTATAATAAGAAATTAAAATAAAAGAATTTCAAAATTTCAAGGATATTTTGGTAATTCCACTGATTTACACCCCGAAATGTCCAGGAAAAAGAATTTCAAACCCACTGCTACACGCGCCCCCGTCCCACCACCGAAAAGTAGCGAGCAAAAATTACCAGCGATTCATATAATTGAATGAAAGCAGAACGTAAAGCCATCTCTTATCCTCTAATTGTTTCTTGACTGCAATCCTTTTTCTTATTTATTAGTTTCTTGTTTTTTCTTGCTTCCTTGTTCTATTTCAATCTGATTTTTCTCTGGTTTAATCAGAATATTGATTGAATCAGAGGAAGAAGATAGCATGAAGCCACAATCAGCATGGGCTGTCTCAAGGAATCCTGTCAAGTTCAGAATGTAATAATACTTTCTTTTTAAATTTTAGTTCAGGAAAATTCTAATAAATTTCAAATCAATCTTTTTCTTGATAAGTATTCTTCATTATGCAGTCCCACTGCGGATAATCTTGTGCCAATTCGTTTGGATATTGAAATTGATGGCCAGAGATTCAGAGATGCTTTCACATGGAACCCTTCTGGTAACTTCTAGTTTTATTCAGCTTTCCTGATTTTTCTTTTCAATTTCCTTGCAGTTTTTTTATCTTATTTTCTTTATTGCTTGCCTGATAATTTCCTACGTGTTATATAACTTGCTAAGACCTAGTTCGTTGCCTATAAAAAATTTACCTGTTAGGATAGGATTAGCCTAATAGTGAATCTTGTGTACGTTGTGAGATGAGAAACTAGGAAAAGAATCATGAAACTGTACATTTACATCTATCTGATTATATCTTTGGTTTTGTGATGAATTACATTATTTTAGTATTTACCCGTTATCGAGACCTTTAAAAGCATCTGGAAGTATCTCTAATAAAGCAAAGAACTATGGTGAAATAAGGCATTCTGCGACTTCATCGAATATTTCCTGTTGATATTTTCATGGGCATTTTGCAACTACAAATGTCTGCTAGAAAATCCTGCAAGTTCTTCAAATTATTTTGAGTGGATTGCTTGAAAGGCAAAAGGGAAATGGAGGAAACATCATCCTGGAGTGCATTTTGTACAGATTGATATAATGTCCCTTTCTGCTACCCTCAAAAATTCTTTGACCAGGTTTTTTTTATAAACTAAGAAACCAATACATTCTTTCCTATGCAGACTAGAATGCTAGCCATTGTACTGAATGGAATCCCATACTCGTGACTTTATTACGTGGTCTAAAGCGAATGATTTCTAATATGTCATAACACTTTTTAAAATTAACTATAATGATTGATTTTTAAACTTTTTTCAAATGGTTTTCTGTCTTTTAGAGGTCCCAGTGGAAATTATCTCTGTGGATGATACGTGAGTATTAATTAATTCTTTAGTCAACATATTTGCATGTCTGTTTCCGTTATCTTGGTGTTATATTGATCTCATTTTTGTGCTTTTTCATTGACTAACTACCTAAACTATTTGCACTACATAGATCCTGATTCAGAAATTGTAGTTTTCGCAAAAAGAACTGTAAAAGACTTAAAACTTCCTCCAGCTTTTGTCACACAGATTGCTCAATCCATCCAGGTAAGAAGAACACAACTAATATAATTTTGCTTTTTTATGATGTTTCTTCAACTTTTAGAATACCATCCATGCTATTGGATTTTAACCACTTTCAGTGAGATGCATCTTTAGATTTTTTTTAATGACTTCAGTAGCTACTGGAGTGATAACAACTTATGTACAAGGAGAAAACATTCCTTTCCCTGTCTTCTCTTTGTAGTAGGAAGATATTGCCTTTATCTTTGACACATCTTTTGTAGATTAGAAGTGTGCCTAGGAGTGAAAAATATGATGATATGATGGCAGATGAACTTGGAATCCCTTATCCATTGCCTTTAGGAATTGGCTTTAAGAAGATGCTCCTTATTCTTGTATTTATCTTCTACCTTATCGCTGTTTGTTCATCTCAACCACTGCAGTCACAATTGACAGAGTTTAGAGCATATGAAGGGCAAGATATGTACACTGGTGAGAGGGTGGTTCCCATAAAGGTTCGCAACTAGATTATTTGTTTTAATTTTTATAATTGAACTGTGGAGTATTATTTATTTTATTTTCCCAAATTAGCATGTTTGCTTTTCACTGACGGTATTGATTTTGTTCTCACATTTCCTACATGCTATCAGCTTGATCTGCGAGTGAATCATACACTTATAAAAGACCAGTTTCTATGGGTAACCTCTGCTAGATTCGATGATTTATTCTCTTTTTTTTCAATTGCTTGATTAGTGTTTTCAACTAATGTTCGTGGAGGATTTGTACTTTGGTTCTCCATTGTGATATTGAAACTAATGTCAAAAGAATTTCAGGATTTGAACAACTTTGAGAGTGATCCAGAAGAATTTGCAAGAACTTTCTGCAAAGATTTGGGTATTGATGATCCGGAAGTTGGAGTAAGCTTTAAATGTGTGCTGTTAATATGGAAGTGTTTGTTAAGCCAGCATATTTGTTTGCATTGCAAGTAACAAAATATCTATTATTACTCCTATCAGATCTTGTAAAGAGACTGATTATGATTAGCTGTTAAAGTTATGCGCAAAGAATGACCAGCGTCTGTGGGCTGTAACTAACCGATTATAAAAATGCAGTTATTGTTGTAGAACTATCTGAATAAATAGTTAATTAGAACTATATCAATAGTTATTTAGATTATTGTTCAATCTAAATGACATTATTTATTTAGATTCACAGCTATCACTTACTGCGAATATGATAGTTAAAAAATAACCTTAGCCTCCAAAAGATTTGAAAACCAAAATTTCCAGGCTTTGCAGAATTCTTTCTTGACTAAGAAAGTTCCAATTACCGAGCTCTTTCCTATTCTGCATCATGGAATTTTCATTTTGTTTTCGAGGGATGATTTTCTAATAATTTTCTACTGAATCATAGCTGGAATATTTTTGTACTAGTGCTTTTTGGCTTATATTTCCTATCATTCTGCAATCAAAATGTTTGAATTTAGCAGTAAAAATGTTTGAATGTTTTGCCTGAAGTTTTCCGTCTCTCTCAACCTTGTTAGTTTGTTAAAAACTAATATCTTTTTCTTCTACAGCCTGCAATTGCAATTGCCATTAGGGACCAACTGTATGAGGTATGACTTTTTTGTTCTCCTTGATGTAACAGTTGGTTGTGGGTCATAATATATTTCCTTGTGGCTGTCATACAAAGCTTTTAAATCGCAGTTTTTTTCCTTCTTTTTCCTTTTTTTTTTCCAATTTTACTCTGCAAATTTAATTTCCAAAAGCAAATAACACAGCAGTTTATCTTACCTGGTCAATCTTCGGTGTGTAGATCGCCATTCAAAGTGCAGCTTCTGCAAAGGAAAGCAGAATGCATAAGAAGCGCAAGGGAATGGAATACATCACAGCCAGGTGTTTTTTTGTTTAATTTTTTTCAGATTCTATTTATCCTTTTTTTTAAAAGAAATTTCAAATGGTGGGTTAAAACTTTCAAGTGATTCCATGAATATAGTTATGATTGCCACTTCTTCTCATGTACTTTTATCTTCTGCTTTCTCTCACAGTAAGACTGGTGCAAATTCTGTTGACTTGGTGAAGTTATTTGGCAACAAATCAAGTGTGATACGGTGAGATGCTGTGTTCACAATTTGGCTGCAAAAATTAAAAAAAAGGCTTGAAAAATTTCTAGGTGTACTATCATGTGATTTGCAGCGCTAAATATGTTGATAATACTGATTTCTGCAAGTATCTAGTATCTATCACAGGCTATTCACGCATCTGCGTTACTTATTTGAGTGCTGAACACACCACTTCACAATGTCACCTTTTTGGCTAATGCATAATGCATAAGCCCTTATATAACAATTGCATTATTGTTGAGACAATACTTGAATCATAATGAACTAGAATATAGAGTTCTTGCAAAACACCTGGTGTTGTTTGTCTTATTGTCTGTGAAGTTGGATAGCAGTATTTACAAAGTAAGAATTTTATAATGCTCCACTTAGTTGTTAAACAGATTAATGAAATTCCCATTGTATCTTGTTGGACTGTGCATGGATGTGACAGTTTTTTTTGGGGTGGGGTGGGGAATGTAGAACTGGATCAGTAAATGATTGTTTCAAGGGAAAATTTGTTCTGCTGGTTTAACATGTAAGATAAAACCTGGTGACATCATCCACGTGCAATTCTGTGATATTCATTGTCATGGACATAAGGTTGTAGTTTAATATGTTTTCTTTTAAAAAACGTAGTAGGGAAGTACATAGTATTTTGACCCCTATATAGACCTGGTCTGTGGCTGGTCCAGTCAAGAGCACTGCTCCTTTACTTTTTTCTATTGCTTGGTTTCTCTCTTGTAGATTTCCTGCTATTTTCTTTTTATGTTTTGGCCTCTTCCACTTCATTACTTCTGACTCTTGTACTTGAGGCATAAGAGAAACATTAAGGCAAGGTCTTTATTGGTCCACTTGATCTATGGATTCCCATTTACTAGTTTTGCATGTCTACTCAGCATGGATAAGCATGATCTCTATACTGATCTCAGTTGAGAACATTTGTAAACATTACCTTTAATATGGTCATTATTATAGACTGAATAGCAGTAAGGTAGAGAAACTTTTTGTCATCCATTTGAAATCCAAAGCTCTAAAGCATGGCATTGAGTATGTGGTATTTATTCATGAACTGGAATGCATAGTGTGTGTTGTATACAATATGATTTGTGGCTTGGACTTATTGCTAACTGCTAGAACCTATGAATTCTCCAATTCTCTAAATTGATTTGATTCTGGTTTCTTGTGGGTTTGATTTCCAAGCTAAAAAGTAGTATAGTTTCACTGGGGAGTGAAGCTTGGCACAAAGTTAATGATTAGAAGATAGATTCTATTTTAGATTTAATGACAGAGCTTGTTCCCTATGTACTAACCCTCTTGTATATTAACTGCTCTTCTAATTTTGCATCTGAACAGGAAAAGAAAAGAGTGGGATGTATACGATCCCATTGTAGATCTTTTGTCAAATGAGGAAGTGGATGCCCTGGAGGCCAAGGAAGAGAGGACTGCTCGATGATCTGCAATTCATACATGAATTCTAGTCGTTCGATTAGTGGATATAAATAGTACCATCCTTTCAGACCATCGTTGTTGAATAGAATGCAACTTAATGAACTGTCTACTTTAGAATTACTTGATGTAAATTATTCAGACTTACTGATAGATTGTCAGTGCTCCCCTCAACTGTCTTCCTGGATGACTAGAATTTCAAATCTTTTCATTTAATTTCAAATATGATTGAGGGAGCATATCTGATATTTGACCTTTTAAACTTTATTTTGAATTGAAATATAGTAATGTTTTATTTGTTAAATTAAAATTAAAAAATTAAAATTTAAACTCTTTTCTTTAAATTTATCATGTAACCGGAGGGAACATGTATTTTTGAGATTATTAACCTTTATTTTTTTATTTTAACTTTTATTTTGTTTAATCTTATTTTGTTTCGGGTACATACAAAGAAACAACAAAAGATAAAAATATAAAAGTATTGTAAAATGAGATAGAATAGAGAGGAAACAAGAGAATAGTTCGAAGAAGGATGAGAAAAGATAGGATAAGATAACATACTCTAAGATAGTTATCCATATTTTAAGATAATCATCGGGAAAGATAATCATGAAGGGAAGGTGATCATCACATCTTAATTTCATAACACTGTTCACCTTTTGTTTAAGACTTACCTCATTAAAAACCTTAAGCAAGAAATCCAGAGGGACAAAAACCAATCAAAAGGGAAAAAGAGTACAGATCATATATTATAATAACTCCCCTCAATTAAGCCATACGGTCACTGTCAATCTTGCATCTTGTGAACTCATCTCATACCAATGCCATATACTAATGTCTCAAAAGTTGACATTGGCAATGTTTTGGTAAAAAAGTTTGCAAGATTTTGTGTAGATTGAACTTACTTAACATCAATTTGTCGACCTTCCTGGAGTTCATGAGTGTAGAAAAACTTTGATGAGATGTGCTTGGTCCTGTCACCTTTGATATATCCTCCCCTTATTTGTGTAACAAAAGTGGCGTTGTCTTCATAAATTAAATGGGAGAATTCATGATTGGTGTTAACAACAAGAATGAAGAATATGCATTATAACGGATCTTAACCAAACACACTCTCTTCCAACTTCATATAAAGCAATAATTTCAGAGTGGTTGGAACTTGGAAGATATAGCTACCAATGATTGCTTAGTAGAGAGCCAAGAAATGGCAGTACCATTATAACAAAAGAAATAACCAATTTGAGAGCGAGTCTTATCCTGATAAGACTGATATTCAGCATTAGCATAATCCTTGGAATAATATAATCCCAAATCCATTGTTCCCTGGAGATAACGAAAGATATGTTTAATCCCATTCTAGTGTCTCCGAGTTGGCTCAAAACTAAAACGTGCCAATAAATTTATCGCAAAAGCAATATCTAATCTCGTGCATTGTGCCAAGTACATTAAAGCCCCAATTACATTCAGATATGGTATTTCAGGACTAAGTATCTGTTCTTCAGGTTTTTTAGGATGAAATGGGTCTTTTTGGGGATTTAGAGACCTGACAATCATAGGAGTGTTAGGCAAGGTCTCACTCGTACAATCTCAGAAAAAGGATTTTCAAATGAAATGGATAAACAAATGTGTTGATTTTTATCCATCGGTATTTGCCCAAGACCCTGCAGACTCAACATTTATCCATTCGAGACCCTCAAACCCCGTGGAAATGGTTGAAGGATAGGTATGATCATACCCAGACCATCATCCTACCTCAAGCACAACATGATTGACAGTATCTTAGGTTGCAAGATTTTAAATATGTGTTTGATTATAACTCTGCGCTATTCAATATCATTTCTCAACTTGAGTTATGCGGTGTAAAACTCACGGAAGCAGAGTTGCTAGAAAAAACTTTCTCAACCTTCTATGCTTCCAATATCATATTACAATAGCAATACCGGCAACATCAGTTTGCCACATATTCTGAATTAATTTCTGTGCTCTTGACGGCTAAGAAAACTAATGAGTTATTACTCAAGAATCATGATCTCAGACCTGTTGGCTCACAAGCATTGCATGAAGCACATGCTAACTTTATGAGAAACATTGGCCATTCTAAAGGCTATGAGCACAGGTAAGGGCGTAATCCTAGATAGGGTAACAAGAAATTTAACCGCTAGAGGAAATATAATTTTGGCCCGAATCATGATAAAAAGAAGAAGCAAATGAAGGGGAATAATGAAAGTATTTGTCATCATTGTGGCATGACTTTACACTGGTCGTGTACCTGTCATACGCCAAGGCATTTTGTGGATCTATACCAGGCATCTATAAAGAATACTAGCAGGCGTAATGAATTTCATGCCATCGAAATTAATCCTTCTACAATAAATTATTTTGTGGCCAATCACGTCTCTATTATTAAGACTCCTTTTGCTCCTAAAGTAGCAAATGCATCTCTAGATGTATCTAATTTCTTTGAGGATTTTTTATTTTTCTTTAAGCATTAGCACTATGAATCATGTTTTTAGTTTTTATAATTCATAAATAATCTGTGTGTTTATCTTTATGTGATATCATTACGAAATTTCAATAATATATGATGTTTTTGATATCTAATATTCCATAATTTATGATACTTGACACCTGAAGTGAATAATACTGAGAAAAGTGAAGATATTTGCTTGCTTGATAGTGCATCAATGCATTCTATATTGCGTCATTGCGAAAGGCACGTATCCATACAATATCCGGTCTTGCTGAGATTATTGATGGTTTTGGGAATGCTACAATCATTTTGCCTAATGGCACAATCCTCCATATTGAGGATGCATTTCTTAGTAGTAAATCCAGAATTTATTCAGTTTCAAGGATGTAAGCCTTAATGGGTACCATATTGAAACTATTTATGAACAAAATAAAGAATA
Source organism: Parsonsia alboflavescens (assembly GCA_028571225.1). Taxonomy (NCBI): domain Eukaryota; kingdom Viridiplantae; phylum Streptophyta; class Magnoliopsida; order Gentianales; family Apocynaceae; genus Parsonsia; species Parsonsia alboflavescens. Next base: position 7,388,649 of record JAOXNR010000022.1, read on the forward strand.
TTTTGGCATTATCTCTAATAAGATGGGCCTGAAGACCATCCATGAGAAACTTGAAATTTCACCTACAGGTTTGTATTGTTTCATGATTAAGGCTATTGAATCATATGTCACTATGTCCTGAAAATTGATAAATCCTGATAAGCATGGACTGTGGCATGATCGTCTTGGTCACCTTGGAACCACTATGATGCGCAGAATAATTTCTCATTCCAAGGGACACTCTTTAAAGGATATTGCTTTCCAAGGATTATAATTGTGAAGCTTGTTCACAAGGAAAGCTCATTATTAGACCTTCTATAACCAAAGTCAATTTGGAATCTAATTTATTCTTACAAAGGATTCAGGGTGATATTTGTAGACCAATACAATCACCAAGTGGACCGTTTCGATATTTTATGGTACTAGTGGATGCATCCAGCAAATGGTCTCATGTTTGCCTATTATCTATGCGCAATGTTGCTTTTGCATTTTAGCTTGCGTAGATTATAAAGCTACGAGTTCCATTCCTTGATTATTCCATGAAGAGCATAAGATTGGATAATGCTGGAGAATTTTCATCACAGAGATTTGATGCGTATTTTGCTTCAGTCGATATCGAGGTTGAGCATTCGGTCCCACATGTTCATAATCAAAATGGGTTGGCAGAATCTTTGATTAAACGCATCCAAATTATTAGCCGTACTTTATTATTGAGATCAAATCTCAACGATACGGCGTGGGCTCATGTAGTCTTGCATGCAACTAACCCTATTTGATTGTGGCCTGCTGCTAATTTTTTACAATCTCCTTTTCAAATGGTTCTTGGTTCTAAACCTGATATTACACACTTACGCATATTCAATCATGCAGTTCAAGTCCCTATAGGACTACCGAAAAGGACTAAAATGGGTCCCCAATGCCGTTTGGGCATCTATATTGGGTTTAATTCACCATTTATCATTAGGTTCTTAGAACTAACTACTGGTGATCTTTTTACTGCTCGATTCACATATTGTCATTTTGATGAAACTATATTTCCATCAATTGGGAAACCTATGACTTCTATAACTGCGAAACAGAAACCAGTTGATGTTATCTCCTGGTATGAGAAAGGTTTATCTTCATTAGACCTAAGAACTCCTGCATATGAACACGATGTGCAGCGTATAGTCCATTTACAGGCTATAGCCAACAGACTATATGATGCATTTAATGATGCTACCAAAGTAACGAAGTCTTATACTCCAGCTGCTAATGCTCCAGCTAGGATTGTTGTTCCCGAAGGACAACATCTAATAGATCCAACTCTGCAACTCAAGTGTGGTTGACCACTTGGATCTACGGACACTGCTCTTCTAAAAAGAAGGGGAAGGAATCAAATATTAACTCCAGCAAAGCCAGGTACTATGATTGCTACAAAAGAGCCAGGTACTATGATCACTCCAAAAGAGCTTATAGCCCCTGAAGAGGCACAAACCCATGAAAGGATCATTAATCCCGGGAATACTGAGAATTCCATTACATATAGTAATGAGGTTTGCGATCGAAATAACATAATCATTGATGATAATTTTGCATTCTCCATTGCTCATCAAAGTATGAATGATTATTATGAGCCACAATCTATCACTGAATGTAGTTAAAGACATGATTGGCCCAAAAAGAAGGAAACAATTAAGTTTGAGTTAACTTCTCTTGCTAAACGAGAGGTTTTTGGGCCTATAACTAAAATCTTCGACAATGTAAAGCCCGTTTGGTATAAATGGGTAATTATTTGAAAACGAAATGAGAAAAATGAAGTTATGAGATATAAAGCATGACTCGTTGCCCAAGGATCTTAACAACTTGGGATGGAGTATAATGAGACATATGCACCTGTGATGGATATGATTACATTTTGTTTCTTGATTGGCCTTGTAGTCTCTGAAAGATTGGAAATACGTCTTATTGACATTGTGACGGCATACTTATATGGCTCATTAGACTCAAATATTTATATGAAAATTCTCAAGGGATTCAAAATGCCTGATGCATGCACTCTTCTCAACTTATACTCAATAAAGTATCAAAGATCTTTATATGGATTAAAGCAATCCGATCGCATGTGGTATCAACGCTTACGAGAGTATCTACTCAAAGAAGAGTACAAAAATGACTCTATCTGCCCATGAGTATTTATCAAAAGATCAGAAACTGGATTTTCTATTGTTGCAATTTATGTCAACGATATGAATTTAATTAGAACTCCAGAAGAGTTAGATAAAACTGTTGCATATTTATTAAGGGAGTTTGACGTTAAAGATTTGGGTAAAGCCAAACTTTGTCTTGGTCTTGAGCTTGAGCATAAAGCAAGTGGTGTCATTGTGCATCAATCAACATACATTGATAGGTTGTTTAAACGTTTTAACATGGATAAGGCTCATCCATTAAGCACTCCTATGATTGTTGGGTCTCTAGATCCCCCAAAAGGACCCATTCTGTCCTAAAGAACCTGAAGAAGAGACACTTGGTCCTAAAGTACCATACCCGAATGCATTTTATGCTTTAATGTACTTGGCACAATGTACGAGATCGGATATTGCTTTTGCGATAAATTTATTGGCACGTTTTAGTTCTGAGCCAACTTGAAAACATTGGAATGGGATTAAACATATCTTTCATTATCTCCGAGGAACAATGGATTTGAGATTATATTATTCCAAGGATTATACTCATTTTGGTCTCACTAGATATGCTAACGCTGGATATCAATCTGATCCGCAAAAGGCTCACTCTCAAATCGATTATTTGTTTTGTTATAACGGTACTGCCATTTCTTCATGCTCTACTAAGGAATCATTGGTAGCTACATCTTCCAACCACTTTGAAATAATTGCTTTATATGAAGTTGGAAGAGAGTGTGTTTGGTTAAGATCTATTATAACACATATTCTTCATTCTTGATGTTTAACTCCGGTTATGAATTCTCCCATTATAATTTATGAAGACAATGCAGCTTGTGTTGCACAAATAAGGGGAGGATATATCAAAGGTGATAGGACCAAGCACATCTCACCAAAGTTTTTCTACACTCATGAACTCTAGGAAGGTCGACAAATTGATGTTAAGCAGGTTCAATTTGCACAAAATCTTGCAGACCTTTTTTCCAAAACATTGCCAACGTCAACTTTGAGACATTAGTATATGGCATTGGTATGAGATGAGTTCACAAGATACAAGATTGACTAGTCCCAACAGTGACTGTATGGCTCAATTGAGGGAGAGTTATTTTAATATATGATCTGTACTCTTTTTCCCTTTTGATCGATTTTTATCCCATTGGGTTTTTCCGGCTTAAAGTTTTTAATGAGTCATGTCTTAAACAAAAGGTGAACATTCAAGAGGGAGTGTTCTGAAATTAAGATGTGGATGATCACCTTCCCTACATGCTTATCTTTCCCCCATGATTATCTTAAGATATGGATAACTTTCTTATCTTTTCTCATCCTCTTTCTCCTATAAATAAGAGGATTTGTAATCTCATTATTGATGGATGATTAAATGAATAGAATTATTCTCTTGTTTCCTCACTATTCTATCTCATTTTACGATATGTTATGGAATTAAGATGTGGATGATCACCTTCCTTTCATGATTCTCTTAAGATATGAATAATTATTTGATCTTATCTCATCCCATCCTATCTTATCCTCTTTTTTCCTATAAATAAGAGGATTTGTAATCTCATTTGGATGTGCGTTGACTTTTATCCATTTATTTATTCATTCGATACTCTCAAACCCTATGGAATAGGTTGAAGGCTGGGCAGGATCATACCAAGACCGTCATACTCCCTCAAGCACAATGATTGACAATCTTTGATTCCTAAAAGGACCCGTTTCATCCTAAAGAACTTGAAGAAGAGATACTTGATCTTGAAGTACCATATCACTTGACACAATGCTCTTGATCATATTGTGCTTTAGGGAGGATGACGGTCTTGGTATGATCACACCTATACTTCAAGTGAGATTGTACAAGTGAGACCTTACCCTTGGAGATGTATTTCCATGTTAAGGCACCAGGATAAATAATTATTTCCACTCACTTCCAAGATGTGAAATTAAGGCTTTTCAATATTTGCTATAATGCTGAATCAAAATGAATCATTTAAGGATCTTTAAAGAATCTCCACCACTACTTCAGGAGTAGTGAGATTAAGCTATAGCAGATGAGGAGAAAAAAGAAAAAGCCATTAGGAGAAAAGAATACCTTTAAAGCAGAAATAGTTTCCTTGTTGATAACACATTATAAAATGAGATAAAATCGAGAATAGAGAGGAAACAAGACTAAGAGTTGGGTTCATTTATTCATCCATTAATAATAAGATTACAAATCCTCTTATTTATAGGAGAATGAGGATGAGATCAGATAAGATAAGACAGGATAATAAGAAAGGATAGGATAAAATAATTATCCATATCTTAAGATAATCATGGGGAAAGAAAATCATGAAGGAAAGCTGAACATCCACATCTTAATTTATAACAAAAAGGCAATATTAGGCAGTCAGCAGAATACACAGTGAGCAATAACCCAAATAAGCCAAAGAAAACAATGTTGCTCAGACCCAACTTCAAATTTGTCGCCGAAATTTGGGTCTAACCGAGAAAACCCCTGCACGCGTCTCATCAAACCGATATCTGCAAATGAACATATATTCACCTTATTTCTAACTCATTTCACACGTACAGGTACAAAAGGTTATCACGTGAGAAGAAAGAAGTTGAACTTTCTTAATACATAAAATTGTACCCATTTCCAATGAGAAAGCTTCTAATAGCAGACGGAAGGGTAGCTTCTCCCCTACTATGATTACCTCTTCCTGTAGAAGGATTGATTCAACAAATCATTATCAAGTCAGATTCCAGTTCACGATCAACATGCACAAGTAAACATGACCTTCAGCTATTCACTATCCATGACTGACTACGGTTTCAATGTCATATGTAAGCCAGCATATAAGAAACGGAACATGTCAATAAATGCATTATCAAATATTACCTTTTCTAACTGTGAATTTTGTATCGAAAGCAATGTTAACGTGAAACAAAAACTATTCTCTCCCAAAGCAGTAGTGAAATATTTCTTCCACCAAAAAGCCAATTCGAAGGAGTTATTTACCTGTAATGACTTGTAATGAAGTTGGCCTTGACTGGGATGACTGTGACCACATACCAAATTTTCCAATGCCGCTGCAGCTCTCAGCAGGTGCATAACCAACACTTCCGGATTTATTTTTAACTCCATTTGCATTCATTAACTGATTGCTAGGAACCTGAGATTCAATCTTCAGGAGATGTTCCTGCAAGACTGTGACTGCTTCTGCTGCATGGAGACCATGAAAATCCAACGTCCACTGATCATTCTTCGAGTTTCTGATACTCAAAATTTCCTTTGCGGCCTTCAAATTCAATCTTCTGGCATCCATCCATTCTTCTTGAGCTTTTTGTGAATATTCTCGGGCAGACAAATGATCCCCTCTTAAATAGGCATCTTTGGCTGCCTTTGAATGGCGTGATGCCAACCTGTTTAACAAAGAAAAGGAACATAAATAATGGATTAGTGATCAGGACATCAGAAATCTCAGTTTAAACCAATATGCAGGATTATGTCATCATTGATTTGAGTTGTAGAAACTTCATAAGCAACCCTATTTAACCATTTGCTTGCAGAACTTATGACATTAAAGAATAGACATGTCTCTTCAGAAAGATCAAAGCCAAGACCAGACATCTCTGAGCAATCCTCAACTAAGTTATCTAATTCACTGATCATGTTAATCAATGTAGTAGGTAAAACATTATTCATTGAACTTTTAAACAATACAGCATCATGACCAACCTATTAGACTCGACTTTTTTTGCTACTGCATCTTAGTACCAGAATACGCCTGAGACCTAGGTTCAATTACAAACATCTTAACCAGATAATCAAACAATTTATTCAAAAGGCGTTCGAGGATTTCAGGGTCTATTTGAATTAGGTCTACGTTTTCATTTTTTGACTAATGAGAAAATGACCTTTTTCGGAAAAGCACGACAACAGTTGTATTATGCCAATAATTTTTTACAGTGCCAAAGAAGAAAAGTAGCTACCAACCATTCAGTCTTGTCTACAAGTCCACAGAACTCATTTTCCCTCACCATGCAACTGTTTTGCTGCCTTTTATTCAGTCAACAATCATACATAATCAAGCTAGAATTTTCAAGGCAAGAGGCTTGTTGCTTGTCCTTCGTTTTCAACTACTTCGAATAATAGAACAAAATTTATGAGAAATCACATAAATAATCCTTCAGCAGGGTCAGGTCTATTTTGGCACTACAAGTTGTGGGGTGGAATCATAATTGCCATAGAGACACCGACAATAAGTTGAGGGCAAGAAAATTTGAAGTCAAACTGAAAAAAAAGAGCAAAGCAGAGTCTTTCAAGGCCCTAAGTCTCCAAATGACTATGTATTCCTTGAATGGACCCTCAAAGCTATGAGAATGTTAACAATTCAACAGCAATTTTAGTAAACAGAAGAAACCAAACACTTCAATGGGATTTTCACAATCTGCAGGAACCCATCACTGAAGAAACCACTATTTCTTTTCCCTTGTCAAATGAAAGAAAAGAACAGAACAACCCTTGTATCTCAAGAATAGAATGCAGTTGCATGTATAGCATAGAATGGAGTTGCATGTATAGCAAGTAAGAGTCAATGGAAGTTGATTCACCATTTCACCAAATAATGAATTGAAAAGCAAGCTCAAAAGGCTCCTGCATGCAAAGTTATGTCAAGTAAATTTGGTGATCTGAAACATACCTCATCTTCCGCAAGGCCTCTTTTCGATGAACTAGGTAAACATCATCTTCTTCCCACTCAGGCTCAATATTTGCATACTTCAAAGAATTCAGAATCATTTTCAGATCAGATTCATGTTCAAATTCTGCATTATTAGGATTAAGACCCTCCTGAAGAAGAAAGGTTAATTCAGGATGATCCAATGTCATATCAGCCAATAATTCATTCCTGTCTACCGGAGGCTCCTCCATGGTTGACTTCAAAGCTTTAATTTCAAAATCCTTGTTCTCCTCAAGGTTTTCTCTCGAAGAACCCATCTCTTCCAATAAAGTTGAGGCCTTGTAAACATTGTTATCAGCAGCCGCTAAAACATCCTTAATCAAGCTTCCATTGGCCCAAGGATGAATCTCTTTGAGTATCTCATGGAGATTATGAGTGCTTCTCTCACAATCAAATCCAATTACAAGTTCATCAGTCGTTGTAGAAGGATTAGAACTGCTCACTGACAATTGGTTTTTGCACGGATTATCTTTTTGAGTTGGAAAATTCACAGAATTCTGCAGTACAGCTTTGAAAGGTTTCTCCAGAAGAGCAATATTCTGAATGTTATTCGAGACTGAACTCGACACTGATGGGAAAGACTCAGCTTCAGGTTCAAGAATTATTTTACGTCCTTGTTCAGGATGAAAAGCAGCCCAACCAGATGTTTTTCCCCTCCTCCATGACATGTCCATTTGCCAAGGGCTTGCACTCATCTCACATTTCACCATATACCATTCTCTAAAGCACAGCCCTTTGTGGAAGAAAACTACTCGCAAAGCTTAAAATGATTTTGCAAGGCCCACAAGTTCAAACTTCTCTCCCCAAAATTAAGGTGAAACAAAAAAGAATAATTCAAGAAAACGAAAATAAAAGTGAAAACCAGTTCACCCAAATTTCAAAACTGATTGTTTATAATATACATCAATATCTGAGGATCTAAAAATTCAAAAAACTTTCAAAGGTCTCATTGTTGATCTTCCACCTCCAGAATAAACCAAGACATAGCTGACCACGTTTAAAGTCTTTTTCTACTCACTCCAAAACAAAAATTTCAGATGGGACATTACTCAATAAACAGACAGTGCTTTCGCATGAAATTTGAATCTTTCCATCAAATCATATAATTTGAACTTTCTTCCTTTCTAAATTTCAGAGCAAATATACTATTATCCAGACTATCATTCAATAAAATTCGGGGACAGAAGGGAACCGATTACTTTCTTGTAAAAAATTAGTGTTTCTCTAGTCGCTAAAACAAAAATTTCAGAAAACCCAGAAGTCAATAATCAGCAAGAGAGTTTCTTGAAAGAAAATTAATTAGCAATGCTTAATCCATGAACTTTACCTTTCTACATTCAGAAAAACAACAATATCAGGGGAAACGGGTAACTCCTTTTTTTTTCCCCTTCTCCTTTGCTTGTAAAATATTGGTACAGGTATTATCCAAGGCGAAAGTCTCGTATCCACAGAACGAAAGGAACAAAAGGCTGAGATGGCGAACGCTGCAAAATCAGAGCAAGGAAGATGATCGGAGGCGAAGATGACGATTTGTATATGAAATCCATAAAGAAAAAGCTTCTCTTATTCTTCCTTCCCGTCGTCTGCGTTGAATTCTGCGAGAATGAAAGAGGAAAGAAAGAACCTTTGTGGTAAAAAGGAAAAGGATATGGGTAGGAGTCAAGATAAGGTTTGCCATCTGTTTCCGGGAAAGGGGAACGCGTAACGGAAATAGTCAAAGACAAATACTAAGGTACCGAAAGTTAAAAATACAAGTCAAATGCCAGCATTGGGGTACCGTAGGCTAGGTTAGACTCCCACTATTGAGAGCTAAACCTAAATCTCTTATTCTATTTTTTGATGATCTAACCCAATTCAACCTGGTCCATTGGTTCGCCACCGTTATAGAAGAAGGCATATAACCTACAGAGAACAGAGACTCCTGGCTCCTCATTCAGCCATGGAATTCGAATCAAACTACGAAATTGCGCGCGTCGTCGAGTTCATTCGCTCCAATAATTTCACCAGAGTCGCTTTACAAGTAACTAGGAATAAATTTCAATCATTTTTGAAAAATATCTCTTCTGTTAAATTTCTTGCAACTGCAATTCTTGGTGCTAATTTTATTAATTTCTATTATTTTCTTTAAAAGTTTCCCGATGAGCTGCTGAAGTACGCTAGTAGAGTTGCAAGTTCTATACGCCAAAAAATTTGTCTTCTTGAGGATGCGAAGTCTTGTGAACAGTCTCGAGCTGCTGTGAAGTTGTATGTGATGGCTGACACCACCTACAACAGCTGCTGTGTAGACGAAGTGGGAGCCTCTCATGTCAATGCACAGTGTGTGATTCATTATGGCCATACTTGCTTGAGCCCGTGAGTTTGAGTTCGTAATTTAACTTGTATTTGGAGAGTCTGGGAAGGAAAGATTGTCACTTGCTCTTGCCATAGGGTTCTTCGGTTTGAAATAGTCTGTAAGTTAGAAATTCTTGTATATGAAGGGTCAGTCTTTCCGATTTGCTTCAGTTACATGTTGATTTTACATAAAAGGCCTTCTAGCTATTACGTGGTGTATGTTTCCTTGGGACCATAGCGATTGTATTGCTCTTTGATCTTTGTGTAAATAGTTTCTTTGCATTTTCCTTGTGGAGTTTAGAGGTTTTTAAGTACTAGGGCAAGTAGGTAAAAATGGTATAAAAATAGTTTGTGGCTGCTAGAATGATACATTATCAGCTGCTAAGATTTTCCTTTTACCATACATGTAGTTTGGAGGAATCAGCAGTAAATATAGAAGTTTGTTGTTTCAATATTTGTTGAGAAAAATATTGACTATGTATCTTTTCTAATTTTTCCTTTTTCATTTTTTGTTGTGTATGTGTGTTCGATGGCAGGACAACTAATACTCCAACTCTGTGTATATTTTTGAAGGCTTCAATAAGAGCATCTAGCTGTGCTGAAACTTTATGCAATCATGCAGCAAAAAGCAGCAAGCCTGTTTTGGTATGTTGAAAAGCATTCAGCATACTTGGGTGTTTAAGCTTAGAATTTAGTTACTGCATCTAAATTGCATGCCTAATATTCCACCTCCTCCTGGCTTTATATAATTAAAATATTTATAGTTGAATCACTAATTTAAATTTTGTCAGTTCATGATAACAGAAGTCAGAGTCTCAAATTTTATGCAATTACAAATTCAGCTATGTTCTAAGAGCACTTCAGCCTGGATTCTTTTTACATCTGTTCTGTTTATAATTTAGTTATTTGTTATTTGGATTTAAATACCTTAAAAATTTATGTTAGTTTTATATACGTTGAGTTTCATACAAAGTGTTTGAAGAAGCCTCATCTATTTTTGGGTTTGAATGGCCATAGATTAGATTTTATGTGTAATGGTTTCCCTTTCAGTTGAATCTAGTGTGGATTTGTTGGCATCCCGTTTTGGACTATGCTGCTGCAATGGTCTAATTTGCATGTTTCCAATGATCTGACTTGAATATGCTTCAGTTGTGGCTAGTGACTTATCCTTATACCTCTTGACTTCTTTGCTAATGCAGGTTCTGTTTGGTGTCGAATATGCTCATGCAATGCCAGATATTAAAGAAATTATTCGCTCTAAATCTGGATTTGAAATCCATTTTGCTGATGTTTATAGTTCGATAATAAAGCCAGGGAGAGTGGGAATGACCAAGGGACAATTAGATGTAAATCGTGACCAGAATAATGAAGGTATCACTGGGAAAACTGGCAGAAAATATAGAATGGGAGGCCTGGTCTGGTGTTTACCGGAGCAACATAGAATGGAGGATTATCTACTTTTCTGGATTGGTGCTCGCAATTCGGCTTTTGCAAATGCTGTCCTAACATTCAACAGTTCAGAAATGGGTAAAGGCTTTCATTGAATTTACCCACTTAAACTATTCCATAAATTTCTTCCTCTTGTATTTCTTCAAATAAAAACTATTAACAAACCACTTCTCTTGCTCCCCCGTACGCATATTGTTTCTAATTCCATTTGTTTCTCGTTGAACATTTCTCATTTAAAGTATATAATTTTTCCATTTTTTGTTGGATTCCTCTAGTTAAGGGGGAAAACAGGAGGTTAATTCTTGTTTAGTTACCTTGTTCGTGATTTTATTGTTCAATGTTGATGCGCTTTTCCTAGCTCCATACCTGAGCATTGTTATCTTATTCTGCAACACATGGTTTTTAGTGAAAGGCAACTCTTTCCTCTTAGATGAAGTTGATGAGAGTCTTGTATCTGGTTAGCTTGACCTCGTTGAAATTAACATCTGCTAATAGAATGCTGTGGAAGTCTTAGGAGTAATTGTTGTTTCCCTGTTGAGTGGCTGCAGTAGCTCTCTTTTCTATGTCTATAGGACTATATATGATTTGCTTCAATCTCTATCGCCCACTTGCTGTGATTGTGCTATGCCTTGGTATGATTCCATCTTCTTCTCTTTATGGTTTTGTTGTTTTGTATAATTAAAGTGAGGGTCAAGAGAACCAGACGAGGAACCTTATTGTAGAGGAAAAATGGGGTTATGCTAATTTTCTAGCTGTGAGTTTGAGAGGAGGCATCCTCTTTCTCATTTTATCAGGATTAAGACAGGCTATCATCAAATACTGTTCTGCAGAAACAATGTCCATTTTGCTGCAGTCATCACCATTATCATTATAAGGCATTGCAAGCCGTCATTGTCTTTAGTAACTCAAGAGGAAAAGGGGGAATAGGCTGACTATTGTTGAGAAAGAAAACATTGGAAAGAATGGAAAACAGAGAATGTCAAATGTGCTGGATTAGAAAAAGAATCGATTGGTTTTGTAGCCTGGTAATCAACCCCAACTCCAAAGTGAAGAACAGCTCTCTAATCCTAATTTCTTCCTAACTTCTTCGGTACCAAAAGACAGTTCTTAAAAGTGGGCATAGATATCTTTATCTTCTGTGATGGAATATAGAGTATACAAGAAAGAGATCATGATGTTTGGTTAGAACAAAAAATAATGGAAAGAAAGGGGAAAAAAAAAAAAACCTAGACGATGGAAGCAGTATGGGAAGAACATTTCCCACTGAAAGGAAAAAAGAAAAACAACTGGGGAAAAAAAATGTAAGCTGCAGAATCTCTAAATATTCCTTTTCTAGTGATTCCAGTTTTTTTGGGTATACAATTGATGCTTGATATTTTTTATTTTCATTTGAGATAATTTTAACATTTTCTGCATTCTGGGGATTAGTCTTTAGGTTTTTTGTGTGATTGTTCCAACTTTGCAACATTAATTTTTCATGTTAAAGATTATATTTGAAATGTTGTTCTCAATTTCTTCTAGTTAGATATGATGCACATGAAGGATGCTTGATGGAGGATGTTTCTCAGCTGCATAAAATTCTTAAACGGAGGTATTATTTTCAGCATACAGCATATTCAGTCATCCCGATGTTTTGAACTAAATATTTCTTCATTGTAGGGCTCAATATAGGTTAACCTCCCGCCTTTTCAAAAAGGACACTTATTGTCCTTTGTGGAGTGAGCTTGTCATGTCTTTGACTTTTACCTTGTCTAAATAATATTTATGCAGATATTATCTAGTTGAAAAGGCAAAGGATGCTAACATGGTTGGAATCTTGGTTGGAACTCTTGGAGTAGGTATACCCTTGCATAACATTTTATATGCTTGTTATTTTCCTTGACTTGGTGGCTGCTTTACTCTGAAGTAGTCATTGCTTTACTTGATTTGTGATTTTCTTGTTATCTATTTACATTAGGTGTGCTAGTTTTTTGGTTCAGAAGGTGTAGTTGGTGCATATAACCCATGTATGACCAACTTCATTGTTTACCAAAGTCTGCATCAGGATCATGAATTCTAGCATTTTTTTAACTCCACAATACCTAATGTCTCTTTAAGGCCCGTTTCCCTTTTTCTTGAGACCTCATAACTCAACCAAAGAGGATAAGAGTCCATGAATGGAGTGAATTCCAAACCTGGAAAAGAAAGGATGCAACTGCTAAATCTATCAATCAAGTATTCAGGTCTTATTTGAATCATTTTGTAGAGGTGGAGAAGAGTTATTTTGTGTAAATACAAATAGTGGAAGCCAATATCTTGATAAAAAGGTTCATTTTATATGTAATCTTATGATTCCAAGGCCTCTATTGGTTAAACTAATTATGCAATGAGCCCTTGGACAGTGAAACAGATACTTGTAGAATGTGTTTTAGTCAATCTACTTCCATGAATGCATAGCAAGACCATTGTGCATGGCTGTTGACTTGTTTTTGCTTGTTAAACTACAGATTGACAATTTTCTTTGGATCTGTTGATACAGCTGGCTACCTTCATATGATTCATCAAATGAAAGAGTTGGTCACAAGAGCTGGAAAAAAGGCATATATCTTTGTTATGGGCAGACCCAACCCTGCAAAACTATCCAACTTTCCTGAGGTAAACATTAGTTTCTTTTTTACAAGTGCATCTGTACTTTTATGTCGATAGAGTTCGTAAACTCTGGCTTTCCTGTAAAAAACAGTGTGATGTTTTCATCCATGTCGCCTGTGCGCAGACAGCCCTTTTGGACAGCAAGGAGTTTTTAGCTCCTATTATTACTCCTTTTGAAGCCATGCTTGCTTACAACAGGTGATTTCACTTGCCCGTTTTAATTAAAGTTGCATGGGTAGATATGAATTAACTTTGGACTTTTCTCATGTGAAATGAACATGTCCTTGCAATACCCTCTGTAGTTATGGCACTGGGTTGTTTTGCAAAGTGTTCCTAAATTTAGAATTTTCCAGATTCGATGGCTTGTTTTCCTTATTTGATTACTTCCCAATGGTGTTTGTGGGAACTGAGTCGTTTTAGTGTCAACGTAACTGGAGAAGGCAACACCAGAAAACATTAGATTCCGTGGTAGCACAATCTCAGAAGTAGTTATTTAATGATATGAGAGACAAGATAATAACCATATGCTAATACTACTACTACTACTACTACTCTACTAATGTTGTTATAATATCTACAATTTTCATAATCCATCTTTATTTATTGCTTGTACAGAGGAAGTCTGTGGAGTGGAGTTTATGTGATGGAATTTGAAGATTTGATTGATTCACTTCCGGTGGAAGTAAACGAACAGTCGGAAGCAAGGTTTTCTTTCCTTCAAGGTGGATATGTAGAAGATTCAGATTTGCAAGGTATCTGTCTTTTGGCCTCATATTGTCATTACAGTAATTTAGTTTATTCTTTTCAATGAATGAGTGGCAAGGTACTTTAGATGTGCGTGCTACCATGGAGAATTTTATGACTTCAGTAGGAATCAGCATCTCTTTCTTATTGTTACCCCTCCTATAGAACTTTTGCATATTATGAATGGGATCCCGTCAACTTGGGAAAAGCGTGATTCAATTTCTGAAGATGAATCTCCTCTCATTCTTGTTGCCGTGATTCAATTTCTGAAGATGAATCTTCTCTCGTTATTGTTGCATTCTGTAATTAGTAACTAGGGATTGGAAATCTCTGAATCCGATGATTAAAGTGGGGGACCTGCCTGGCCCATTCCAAGGAAATGGGGATCCCCTAATTAAGTGGGGATGGAGATGGGAATAAGTCTTCTCCTGTTACTGTCCCGCTTCATCCCCAACTATATATACTTTATTTCTAAAAATTCTATTTGTATATATACATGCATGGATATAACTATTTTGATATATATTAAATATCTAATATGTAGACAACCATACATAAAAATTACTTCTACTTACTGCTAAGTACTTCTTTTTTAGATTTAAAAAAAAAAAACTACAGTGGGTGAAAAGGTGTGAAAGCTGAGATTTTTAGCCTCATTTCCTGCTGATGGTACAGAGACAAGGATCTCCAATAATAAAGAGCGGATAGGAAGGTATATGGTGGTGGGGATGGAGATTGGAGTTCCTTTGCCCCACCCAAACTGTTCACTGACTAATACTAGTTCTCAAAAAAAAAAATGGCACAAATGGTGGGCAAAAATGTTCAGACTAGCAATTATTAAGATTGCTGTTAATCTTGTTCATCTACATGTCATATTGTAGTTGTAAAGGTCATCCAGATGATTGATTAAAGTTGTTGAATGTTCTTTATGTGCACATGTGTACATCCCCCCCTTGAGGATGTTTGATTATTGGGCATGTCTTTACCAGTTGGAATTTTGTGAGGATTCCTCATTGTTCAATTTTGCATTATCTTGAAAAACTGGAATGGTATAACATACATTCCCGGAAGATTTCTCTTTGCTAATACAGTTCATAGGACAGCTTTCTCGCAAATTTGCTTTTGCAAGTTTAGTGGTTTGTTTATGGTTCCTAGAGCTTAATACACTTTGATAAATGCCTTCGTTTTTCTTATGTGATTGATCACTGTACAAATGCACGTTGATTCATGGTGAATTCTACCTTGAAATGCATTATCACAAGGTCAGGGTATAGGGTGGTGGGGATGGTAAATTGCATTATTACTTTTGACAGTGTTCTCTTTTACCCTTTCAGAGGATCATGAGGAAAAACATGGTGTTCTTTCTTTGGTGAATGTGACAAAGAAGGCTCTGCAATTGCATGGCAGGGATACTCAATCAATGTCCAGGAAAAATGCTAAGTCTGGTGCTGAGTATTTTGCAGCTAGAACATTTCAAGGTCTGGACATACATAATGAGAACTCTGCTCCTGAGCCATTTTTAATTGGTAGATCCGGCAAGGCATCGGGTTATAAGGATGAGCAGAAGTAGCAGGGATGTTGGTTATTCCAGCTTGTGAAAGAATGCTGTGCCACAGAGCACTTCTTTTTTTTTTTCTAATTTTTTTTTTACATTTTTATTTACACCAATCCATCCCTCTGTTTGAGGATTAGCTGACATCTCAGTTTGTGTGCAAGAGAGTTGGAACTTCTGGAAGCATACAACGATTTCCAGTTGCGAGTGTAGCTCGGCACCTCCAATCATAATGCAGGCCATTGAGTACCCTGTGGCCTCCCGTGCATTTTTGTCATGTTGGATATTCTTTGATAAATTATTTTTATGATGCTTTGCAAGGTTAAATACACATCTGGCATTATTTTTATTTTCCTGTTGCTTTCTCGAGAAACAAAGAGTAAATGACAATTCATCTGGTGGTACTTCTACCCAGCATACCCATGATGCTAGTTCTGGGACTCCTGGTTGGTCTCTTGTACCGTCTCTTTTGAGTATGCATATAGATCAAAAAATTCAGGGAAAAAAAGGGTTTTTTATGATTTTGTATACGCGGAGTCAAACCTTGGGGCCATGTCAATTTTAGATAGATGTTTCTGGGAAAAACTTTATTTTTTGGTATGGTGCTCCACCTGGAACCTCCGATGATCACTGAAACACCTAATATTACTAAGATTAATATATTCTAATAATGATATTTAATATTAAATTTAGCCATGCCTAAACCAACACAAAAGAACCAAGTTGTCGAACCCTCGGAAGTTGGAATTAAAAGGTCTAAAGATAATAAAACTCCCTTGACCGTGATGACAAGAAATCCACAAAAATCATCCAAAACTTCCTACATATATTAAAGTCCCGAAAGAAACTGCTAAAAAACCTTGAGGGGAAGGATTACAAGAACAAAAGCAAAACAGAATGACTGCAGTCTCCAGCTTTATATTATATAATTAATGACAAAATAAAAACACACGGCTCATTCTTCATCCTCTTCATCTCCATCCCCACCAGCAGCCTTCTTTGCAGCTGCTTTCTGGTTCTTTCTCTTCACTCTACCGGGGTGCCCACCCCCAAAAGGACTTGTAAGCGAGAAGTCAATGTGCTTCTGAGAATCCACTCTGACCATGAAGGATGGAACATTGACAACCTGCCTTCCAACCCTACATTAGGCGGAACGTACAGATATCAAGATTCATAAATATGCAGCATGTATGGGAATACAATTGCAACATATAGACATCCTAGATATAAATATCGGCCATGCTCCAGCATAAGATGCGAATAAGGTGTTTATACACAATACAAAGGTTCACATAAATTTCCTCTAAAAATTAGGAAAAGTTACTTTAACTCACATGGAAGTGAACATAGGGAAATGATAGCATACGAAAAGGAGAAGAAAAGGCCAAATGTCATCCAAGTTTAGAATACAATGTAGCTAAGATCATCCAGATAATCCTTTAAGCCCAAGAAAGAAGAATTGTTTTTTCTTAAGGATATGAAACTATGAATGCAGTGATTAGACAGCACCATTTAAGAAGCAGATATCAGAAACATTCACTCCCACTTAGAGTCAACTATCACAATCAAAATGACTATTTTCACCTACCAAATAGAAGTGCATAATGGTAAGACTAAAGCAAAGAATTTATACCTGATATGCCTTTGCCTAATGAGGACCCTGGCATGGTGGATTGACTTAGCCATCCCAGTCTTGAAAACAAGAGTTTGAAGACGGCGCTCAAGAAAGTTCTCCACAGTCAGAGCCAAGACATAATCAAGCTTGTTTTGGCTCTCATCCAAAAGACCATACCTGTTCATCCTCCTCAAAAGGGCTTCACCCTCAAAGATACGGCGTGGATCCTTCTCATCCAGGGTCAAAAGATTTCTTGCTGCATTTCTAATTCGGCTCAACACATATTGAACCCTCCAAAGCTCCCTCTTGCATCGCAGCCCATATTCTCCCACAAGCTTTAGTTCAGCATCCAATCGCTCCTTTTCATAGGGCCGACGAGGCTTCTTGAAAGTCTTACCATCTAGCAACATAAAGAGGTCAGATATAAAATGATTTGCAAATGACAGTAAACAGTGGGGTTGTACAACGGATTCATATATTGAAATTTAATCATGAGAAAACAAATTATACTAGACAAAACATGTACGTTATTGATAAAATGTATATGATAGCAATATAAATATAAAGCAAGACTACATCTTTCGGTTCTCTTCACTATGATACCGTGAAGCCTGAATAGCTCCTCAGATCCAACAAAGCAACAACCTAATAAGAATCGAATACTACTGCAGGCTTACTACTTGCATTTACTCTGCATATTCCTCAATTTCCCCAGAAAAACAAGGAAAAAACCCTAGATTAGCTAAATTCTTACTGCGAACAAAGGCAAAATTTATACATGTTAACGACAACAAGGAAAATCAACAATTTATTGACTATCGATTCATATCTAGAATATATAATGACATAAATAAAGAAAGAATCCTTACAGTTGCGATAAAATGAAACGTGAACCATCGTAGTTGTTCCTCCCTACCGCCGCGCTTTTCAGCTTGGCGATATTCCTCTGATCAGAGAAGGCGTAAGCGTAAATAATAGGGTTTGCAGGTGAGCAGGGTTGAAGCGTAGGCTTTTATCTGTTGTTGTATCTGGGCCCAACCCTTAGAAGATGTCCACATTGGGCTTTTCTAATACAGAGGCCGAAAGGTTAAAACTGTTGTTGCTTTTGTTAGGATTCTTACTTCTTATACACCGATTTTTCTCTCTTTTATTTTTATCATTAATATTAGGAAGTTTATGGCATAATAAAATTTTAAAATTTTGAAACTTACTGTGATACGGAAATATTCTATATTGAAACTGAAGAAATAAAAAAGTCAATTAATATAGGGTGTATATCCCATATATATCATAGAGTATAATATTAGAAAAAAATAAAGTCACCCTTTTAAAAAAAAAAAGAGAAGTAGGCGTGCCTGAAAGAAAATGAACACTTTCTTTAATTGTAAATGTGAAGGGGAAATAAATATGGTTGCACTTTCACAGTTATTTTGAAAATTTTAGATTAGACAGACAAGTCCATTGTAAAGAGTAAAGACCGTATATCCCAGTTATGGCATGCAAAGTCGGTAAAGGAACACAAAAATAATAATAATAATAATAATAATGGAGAGAACCTGTTAATCCTCAAGATAAATTCTGATATGTCAACAACCAGTAGTATTACATACATTGCAGCAAAAATAACAAAAATGTATTTCAGTTTCATTTACCAAGAATGTTTAAGCCCTATACTCCACCACCCAAAATGACTGTCAAAAAAGGAAAAGAATGGGATGTAATGTACTACAGCGGCAAGAATGTCTCAGCAATTTACAGCAGCAGCAGCAACCCAGCAACTTGCCATTTCTCTAACTAGGCAGTCACAGAAATCTTACTGTCAATTGCTTCCCTCAATTTCCTCCCTAAAGCATAGGCTAAAGGAGGAGGAACAGCATTACCAATTTGTCGATGTTTATGTAGAATATTACCAGAAAATTGATAGGTATCTGGAAATCCCTGCAAAACGACAAATTGCAGAAAATTTCATAAATAGACTGATTTTACAAGCTTACTAGTGTATTATAGCTGGTTTAACATCAAACTAAAGAGCAATGTTTCTCAAATTTTCTTTTACATGTTTCTTTAGATGCTTAGGGCATTTTCTAAACCCAAAACCACTGAACAGGAATCAATCTCAAACCAAAGACATGAATGTTGAGTCATAATTTGTGTAGAACTGATGACACAGCATTGTATGTAATACAAGTAGAACTTACTTGTGAACGTGCACATTCCCGAACTGTGACAATCCTGTCCTGCTCAGGATGAAAGCACATGCCTACCTTGCCCATAGGCTGGGGATCTGTTATAGAAGTAGGAAAGTTTCCCTCCCAATCCAACCTACCAAATAATCCCTTCCACTGATTATGCCTTTTAGCTGTGTTAGGCAGGCACCAGGGTATCAAATCAACCATTTGCCCAGTAGATAATTTCACCTGCACAATAAGTGAAAACTCAACCATAGGCTCAAAGGGTTTAATGGTCAAAAAGTAAAAGGCCGTTAGCAACCATAAATCTAAAGAAACCTTTTCCTCTGGAAGGTCACGCCAATCAGCACCTGGACGCTTGGGAATCCTCTGACACCTCATAAGGTTAAGTTCATTCATTTCTTTTGATATGTGATCAGTTAACACTGCTGCATTTCCCCGAATATTCTTCTGGAACCATGATACAGGGTCACCTTGATACTGCATCACAACAAAGAATGGCAAACAATGTAAGGATGAGTCTCATATAAACAAGACACATGTTCTCATACAAGAATTGGAACACCACCCAGTCACACTGCTGACTGCACACACTAATCTGCAACTAAAATGAGCCATCTTCCTTTCCCTTATCCATTTGCCTGCCTTTCAATCATTCTAGAGAATGTCCCATAAATTACAGCCAGGCCTTCGTCCAATTTTCTAATCATGGAGATTGGTGAAAAAAAATTTCAGTTACCTCTATGTTTGTCTTTACTGCCCCATTGCCAACAGCAGGAAGATCCCCAATTGTGTCCCTGACTGTAAGAGAACGGAATGGAGCTCCGACTGCAGTACTCCTTGCAGCAGCGTACTGTGAATTCTTTGATAATGTGATTTTCAATTCTGGTCCAGCAAATACATACATTGGCTCTGGCCAATCTGGAAGGACCTCTTCTGGAGAAGCTGCCCATATAAATGCTCGCTTCCTAGCCTGAGGAACTCCAAATGCCCCCGCCTCAAGGATACCAAATCTTACCTGAGAATAACAAGTTTCACATGCCAAAAGAAGACTAGGTAATGAAGAGAAAGAAAACTTGAATTGCTGCATATAAGCAAAGCAGGAATATACACCTGATAACCCATCTCAAGAAGTGAAGCTAGGGTCAAACGAAATGTCTGGCCTTGGTTGAAAGACACAAAGTTCCGAACATTTTCCAGGAGGAAATACTTTGGCCTATAGTAATCAGCAAATGACAAAAAAGCCAGAATCATCTCGCATTGAACTTTGCTCCAGGTACTCTGATTAAATCGGTTCATACCAGAGAACCCCTACAAGAAGAACACCTAGTTAATGTAGAAACTATCAAGAAACATTTGCATAAGGGAATCACAAACCTGACAGGGAGGGCCGCCATTAATGAAGTCCACTTGCCCTGGTACAGGCAAATTTTTAACTTCCACTTCGCCCAGAGATGCAGCTTGTTCAGCAGCTTCTGAAGTAGAAAGGCAGTCATCAGCATCCCCACATTTCTGCATAACCGCCCTGCAGGAAACCACCCATTATTGTTTCACAGGAGCAAATGACTGCATGATCAATGTACCATTAAAGTTTAAAAGTGAGGGGATCTGACCTCAGAATCACATTGCAGTTGTTGACAAACACTAAGGATTCTGGATGATTGAGCTTAAATGCATCTCCAGCAGCTTCTTCATACTCTATTGCCCATTTTGTAACTGAGACACCTAAAAGAAACAAGAGCACCATTTAAATAATGACTCCATTCAAGATTTTGACTTCTAATAAAATCATAGACAGAAAATTAAAATTGCCTGATTTCTGTAATCCCTTTGACAAGCCACCACAACCAGCAAAGATATCAAGGGTATGTAAGGGCTCCTTATTAAAAGCCTCATTCAGTGTTTCATTTCCTAGCTCACTTTCTCCTTCTTTGCACTTCCCCTTTTTCTTTCTAGAAGCATTATCACTCTGAAGTTTCCCAGGAGAATATCTCAACTTGATATGAGAAGGCATCTGCTTGAAGATAAAGTTGGCAAAGAACTTTTCAATAATTTTTATTGTGAAATGAAAAAAGAGGCAAATTGAGATCATAAAATTGATAGAGAACAACACTTTAATCTATTCTTCCCTTATAATGGGAAACATTACCTTATTGAGGGATCCCTTTGACGGATCATAGATGTACTCACAAAAGAAAACATGATCAGATATGAAAAGAACATCTTCAGATGGAATGTCATGCTTTTTTCTTACTTCACATTTCCCCTCAATTGCCTCAAAGGGAATTATATGTGTCTCCTCACTGTAATAAATCTGAAGATGGTGTCCACAGAGCATTGTATTAGCACCATAAGGAAAAGAATGAACAATTTAAAAATCAAGTACCACTATTCTTTCAAGGTTCCTTCAAGTATATGGAAATTGCTTAACACCTATTTTTTGACCAATATTCATTAAAAAGAAATGTTTCTTTTCTTCCAATAAAAAAATGTAATTCTTAAAGAAGTCTACCTCTCGAATATCAGAATTATATGCCTTTTCTGCTGATATGTCCTCGGGCCTGAAAAACCTTCTAACTTTCACCTCTGCAGAATTTGCATCAACTTGTGTTGCAGCTTTAGGACACAACTCAAGCAGTTGGCATACAGCATATGCCTTCAATCCAACATTTCTCCCACCTTTGAAGTGTTCCACATCAACTTTTGCAGAAACAAATTCTTGTGGATTCACATAAACATAATCCTCAACAGAATATTCAGTCCCTTGGTAAACAAAACTAGCTCTGGTTGCAGTCGCCTTAAACTTTCCCTTACTGCTATCAGTCTCTTTCAATTCACAGGAGTGACAAGAAGCAGATCCAAGACCCATTGAACTGAAAGGAAATTTCAAGAAGGCACCTTTTTCAGGACAATACAAGCTTTTGCAATAATATTCAGTAGTCAATCCCTTCTTCTTCCTGTCTTCTGCTCTTGCTCTATCAATTTTATCAGCATCAGCATTTGCTTTCCTCAGCACATGCCCCCAGGGACTCGTTCTTATTTCAATATTCAGAATTTCTTTGGCCTCCTCAAGCGGAAAAGTTGCACAATCATTTGTCAAGAATAGTTCCCTTTCATTAGCAGCATTTCCAAGAATAGTTTGAGATCCATGTAACATCAACCGCCCATGGAACACTTTGCTTCCATCCAATTTCTGAAACATATATTCAACAAAATAGATGTCAAGGACATCACTATTCTGTACCAGAAGAGCACCCCCCACAGCAATCTCCTCCGTATGAATTATGGCCTGCTTGTACAATGACTCACCAGCAGCTGTTGTGCCAGAAGATTCTCCAACCCATTCTATTTTCTCCCTCATCACATTGAGCAACTTAGTTCCTCTAGATGCTGACCTACCATTGTCAGCTGCCTCAAGAACAATGTCTTTCTCCTCAAGAGTATTATCATCCTCATTCTCATCTTGCTCATCAATTTCATCGTCCTCCTTGACTTCACAAGAACCTCCAGTTGACTCCTCAGGTGAATAATTTGAATAGTATTCACCCCAGATCCTATTAATTAGCCTGGTAGTTGTCGCCTGCATGGCCTTCCTCTTGGACACCACAGGAGCCATTGCCGCTCTTGGATTCAAGTTCAAGTCGTTTCTCTGTGCAACCTTCTTCTTCTTAACTAACCATTTGGTATGGTGCCTCTCCTCCATTTTCTGAGCAAGGCTACTCACAAAACCACACTTTCTAATTTTTTCATCTGGAAATTCTAAGAACTGTTGAAGAATAATTTGCCCATGTACAACAACATATCTCTCCACAAGATCAGGTTTGGAAGATACATAAGCAGGATTATTTTTCTCAAATTGGGATAGTTTCTTGATCACATCTGAGAAAGAAAGCCGCGATACCCGAGCCTGATCCTTCAAGAGAGTAATTATAGCAATTGCCAACCTTGCAGTCTTCAAGACAGGTTCATACCAGGGAGCATATTGTTTTGATGGCTTCCCAAGCCTGTACCTGCAAATTTATTTTAAAAAGATAATTGTATTAGGTATAAATGAAAATAACAATAACAAAGAGGAAAAGGCTTACTATCTATGAAGGATATCTTCCCACAATAACAACAAAATTAACTTCAGAAGCTGCATATTCAGATTCAAGAAATGTTTCTGCTAAACAAGTTCAGAATTAGTTGTTAGTTGTTTCTGACACACTTCCATCACAAAATTCATCAAGAAACTGGATATATACGGTGCTGTGTGTTAAGCACATAACTCAACCCTTCCAGTTACAAGTGCCAATACAAACTGGGGGAACATCAAGGAAAAGAAAAATATGTGAGAGACAATGCTCATATCCAAAAAAGCTACTAGGGCATACCAGGCCATATCAGTTCGTATTGATATAAAGACCATTGAGGATCCAAATTCAATCATCCACTCCTTTATTTCACTCAAAAAAATTGGCATTCCATCAACCTCAGAATTTCCTGAACCACTCGAACCAGAATGATTAGAATTAGCATCAAGTTCATATCCAGAGCCATCATCAGTAGTCATTACACCCGATCCAAAGATTGTAACATCAATTTCATCACATGGCTTCATTGGAAGTAGCTCCAATGAGATCAACCTTGAGTCAGAGTTGTACAAGGCCCAATTATGAAGCATGCTTCTTGGCAGGTCGTCGATGTAATATGTATCAGTAAACCCACCTTCAAATACAATATACTCATCTGTTTCTTCATTAGAAGTTTTGTAATAAGCTGGCAGAGGATAATCATTTGCAATCTCATCCTCATTGATTTTGATATAAAATTTGTTTGATAGAGAGCTGTTGCCCTTATTTCTCTTCTGTTTCATTGAGTTCCAGTATTCTTCCTCATTCAACAGTTTTGCTAACTTCAGATCTTCGTGCTCCTCTAATTGATCTTTCATATTTACATCATTCTCTTCTGAACCTATTTTCAAAATCCCAGTTGAGGATCCAGTCTGAATTTGTCCAATATGTGCTACGCCAGTATATTCATCTCTCAGGGCAGCAAGAACAGGCAGCCCAACAAATGGCGTGTCGTGCTTCTTTGATGTTTCATCCAAACCTGTAAGTTCTCTGTAAATGAATTCTCCTTGGGAAATTATAAAATCCCTGATAGGTGCTCCCTTTGGAAAGCATTTCATACCATTCATGGCACGAACAACACCAGCAAGCAACTCATCAAGACTCATATCAGGATTTCCCCCAGAAGATTTTGACAGCTTTCTGTACACCTGAACACAGGCACTTGCCTTAGCAAACAATTTATCATGATGCTTCTTATAGCTACCTGCAGGCTTAAGGCAATCATAATCAGCAATTTCAGTAGATATCCATATGACTGGAGACCCTTCATCATAACCAGAGATTGTCCAGCTGTCAATCCGCCCAAAGCCTTCACATCTAACACCTTTAGCTTTTTCTTTATCAATGTTTTCGTCAAGAGGTAAGATAGTGCCACTAACAAAAATATCAGCAACTTCCAACATTTCTAATGGCTGCAGAATTCCATCAGAATTGTGAAAGATGTAATCTGTAAGTCTTCTGTTCGGACGGTCAGATTCCGGTCCAGCTGTCAAGGCAATGGCCACAGATTCTTCTGCAACAGACAGGCACCTTTTCTTTTCAATGAGAGCTGATTCCTTTGAGATCTGAAGAGGCTTCTCCTTAAAATCTGAACAAGCAGCAGCTCGTTTTGGCCTTTTCCGTGAAGCAGGCTCCTCAGGGAGTTGTTCTTCAGGATTCTTACCTTTTTTCAAGGTTACAGCTGCCTTTTTGGATTCAGGAGCAAGTTTGTTTTTGCTTTCTTTGGCCCCTGTAATCCATGAGAGATAGAAGCAGCTAAAGACAGCAAAACTCTAAAGCTCAAAACAATTTCAGGCCATAGACCATTGTGCATCAGTGTGTTTGTGAGCAATAATAATTCCCTGTGAAAGTATAGAAGACCAAGTAAAGGCAAAGGATGCACCTATTCATTCTACGAATAGAACAGAGAAATGCATTAAAAAAACAATAGCTCCTAGTACCACAACAGGTCATAACTATCAGAAAAGAAGATGTAGAAAGAAAACCAGACCAAACAGTAACAAATCAGAAGGTGAAATCCATAAGCAGTATTCAGTGTTGAAGCAAAGATGAAACAGACAGATGAAAAATAAAACATGAGAAACTGTAATTAGGATAATTGATTTTAAAAAAAAGTCATCAGTGCATCATAAATGTTAGATAGACACCTACACCAATTTTTGCACTTCAAAATACTGAGATATTCCATTGCCACGACCAAATGAACTTTATCAAAAAGATATACCCATTAAAAGTGGATCAGAGATGAAGATCTACTATTACTTTTGGCCTTGTAGGGAAGATCTAATATTGCAAAATTTAAGAATTCGTCTTTGACTAATTGAATCTCTAGTCACAACCAGGAGTCAGTAAGAATTGGCAATCACTAATTGCTTTAGATTCTTCTGGTGCAATTAACTTGTTTCTTAATTTAAGCATCTTGCCGTTCCATTAAACATACCGTAACTAGCATACGCAATCCATCTATTTCCTCATTTTCTTGATAATATGTTTTTCATCTTGCTTCAACAGAAATTGAATTTTGAAATGATTGCTGTCTTCAGTGACTTATTACAAATCAAGAAATCAAGATCTGGCATGTGTTAAATACATGTTTAAGAAGTTGAAACAGCCAGAAACAATATATTGCCATGGAGTCATTGGATAACAGATTAAGATGAATACTGGATAACAGAATAGGAAGTGTATAGTGCAAAACTTTAATCTAATAGGCTTTTGTAGGTGTAAATGCATGTTTAAGAAGTTCAAAGAGCCAGAAATAAACTCCTGTCCGAAATACAAGTAATGGCCATGGAATCATGGGAAAACAGATTAACATGCCCAAGAAATTATGCAATTCCGCCCTGGAAATCATTGGATAACAGATAAGGAATTGTCTATTTTCCGTCATTGATCCACCCCATAGTGCAAAACTTTAAACCGGTAGGCTAGAAGCCAAATATTTTTAACACTTAGGAGTTAAGATTTCTCAAAAACTGATGCCCTCCATATTTCAGTCAAATTCAAATACACAAAGGAAGTTTTGATATGAAACTAAAGATTTTTTGTAATTCACATCCCATTTCATTCTCTCAAACTACTAACTTGAACACAGTGTCCAGAAACAGTGACAAAATTCCAATAAGTAATATAAGTCTAACAGTAGGCTCTACATCTATCAGAGAAAAGATCACTTCACGGAAATATCATCATTTTAGGAAAATCTTTAACTTCCATCAGGACAAACTTTAACAAATTGAACAAAATTTTCACAAATTCTGTGCGCTCCTAGTAACTACCAAATATTCCGTTAAAAAAAATCAACAAAAGAAAAAAGATTAGTAGACTCAAGTCTTTTACAAATCCAATCGCTTAAAAACAGAACTCACAAGAATGTCAAACTTGTTAGAAAGCAAAAAAATTCTCCAGAAATGGCCTTTCTTTTACAGTAAGTAGACTCAGAAAATCAAGATTTCTAAAACACACACAAATGTTAACCCTTAAAACCGGAAAATTATGAACCACGGTCTTGTAACACCCCAAATCCTAAATTTCCCATTGCACCAAGCATTTACTGAAGAGCATTCATAAAGAATGCAGAATTACTCAACTTTACCATGCAAATTTATCCACAAAAATGAGAAGAAGGAAAAGCAGTTCAACATTCAGCACATGCATGTATAAATAAATGACAGTAAACAGGAAAATCATTAAACCAAAAATAAAGCAAGCGTATACCATCTTCATCACCCGTCGATTCCAAGGCACGGGCAGAACCCATCCTCTTCAGATCTTTGTTTGAGACCAAGAAACTCCAATTAAAAAATAACAAGAACTCACTTCTAAAAATTGCTTCTGATTTTCCTCCGACCCCAAGAAATTCCTCTTTCTCTGTTTTTAATCGAAAAGAAAAAATAATTTCTTCAACAAACAAGAAAACGAAACTGAAAGAGAAAACCCTCACACTCAAAAAATTTCCCCTGCTTCCCAAAAAAACACTTCTCTATAGCGCATTTTGGGTCCTATATATCATATATATATAGAGCCACTGCTTGCATACCCTCAACTAACTCTATCATTTGCCTTTTTGGTTTCTTGTGAAAACAAGGAATAAAGACTAAAGTGGAGGGAGACACATGAATTCCAGTCTTAATTAAAGTAAATAATTAAATAAAATAAATTAATAAAGTGGAAAAAGGCGGGAAATGTAAATTTTGCCTCGGTGTATTTGGCGCCAGGGGTCGCCAACTGAAAATGGTACTACTTTTAGTTTTAGGGATTATTAAAAAAATAGATATTATACCTTTTAAGTTTTAAAAGAAAATCAACCCTCCTTACATTGATACTATCCATTTTTTCCAACTATTTTAAAAATAAATTCTTTATTTCATTATCTTACAATTTATTCCATTTTGTTTTTAATTATCTTTCTCCTTTGTTTAAACTTTTTGAATGAATGGATCAAGTGGGAAGAATAAAAGTAAGAAGGAGAAGGAAAGGAAATAATTAATCTTTTTCAAAAGTTTCTTCTTTATTATTTAATAACTTTACAAAATTAATTTAATTAAGGGTGTTCTAAAATGTGTCATGTCATTTAATTCCCAGCAAACGTCATAAATGAAACTTGATTATTATTTGAGTAAATAACTAACTAATAGTTTGAAATAGGATATTTTATAAAATAATGAGATAGGCTAGGAAAATTTAGAGATTGATATTTAAATTAAAATTAGATTTGAATTTTAAGTAATGATGAATGTATTAATAAGAGTTATTTTCAAAACAATATATATATATATATATATATATATATATTTCATATATATTAAAAATCACCATTCAAACACGTCTAATTTAATTATATAGGGGTCTAATTTTGCTAGTCATTTAATAATTTGATATCTCCATGTACTTGGATATTTTGAGAGTTGTAAAGGTATTTTGCTGATATTTATTTAGATAAAATAAAAAGAAAATAATTTGTCACAACATTGTCATTAACCAATTTAAATTTAAAATATATTTATTACCCCCATGATGCATATACAATTTTCATAATATATTATAATATTTTGATATAAGAGACTCATAAGAATAGTAGAGATAATTTGTTAATATAATATCATTGAAACAACTTTTTATTTTCTAAGAATGCAAAGATAAGAAAATTGTTTTGAATTTTTTTTTTGTGTGCGTGTAAATTTTTTTGATTGCATCATATTGGAAGATATTTATATTTGTATGATTGCAAAAGATTTCATGTTCGTGAGTGAGAGAGAAACTGTTGTTGATCATTAAGAATGAGAGTATAGGAATTACGAGACTATTTAAATATAGTATATGATCCTTTAAAAAAATCCTCGATTAATTAATATAATTATTCATGACTATGGTTAAAGGTTTTGTTTTTAAATATAAATAAAAAAAACTTGTATATTCTGTTAGTTATGAAAGAAATGTTCATTGAACACAAACAATATATATAATGTATTGGTTTAAGAAAGATTAATAAAAAATTTTTAATAATTTATAAAAGATTTATTCATTAAATCTAAAACTTTTGTTTTAGTTTAATAATTGAGAAACGGTTATGTTCATTTATACGAAAAATTATATTCAGATGGAGTTGTTTTTTTTTCCCATTTACATCCAAAATTTTAACAAAATCAAATGGTGTGGTTGGAAAAAAAATTAACATTCCGTGAGCATTCATCGATTTGAAGACTCCCTTATTCTAATTTTTTTTTTTTTTCATTTTCCACATAAGCACATGTGTCATGCACGTGAAATTAACTCTCATGTGTCGTGAACATGATCGATTCCATTGTGTGAGTGATAAAAAATTAGTGATTGAGACCATTCTAACTATTTGTAAAAATCTGAGGAATCGTTATAACTGAAAATTAGGATCGAATTATATTTTGGCTAAAATTTATGGGATCAAATTGGCTAAAAACCTTTAAAACTTTAAAAGAATACCTTAAACCCTGACATACTTCATCTCTATGGGATAATGAGAAATTCCGTTATGAGCACTGAAACTCAAATTATATTATGCTCCTGTCAAGTCTTTAACTGTCAACTGACGGTCAACTAAACCACAGAGGTACTTGATCAAATTTATTTTAACTTTTCAAGAAATAGTTGACCGTCAGTTGATTGTTAAAGACTTAATCGGAACATGATATAATTTGAGCTCCGTTACCCACAATAGTATTTTTATTATATCATTTTATTTGATAATGTACAAAATAGAGTAGAAGAAAGGTAGAAGATAGCAAGCTTGGTTAAATGAGTGCCCCTCCTGGCATCAGGGGCCTAACTTCGCCACCGATTACACTTTTGGGTGCTAATATTTTATTTAAATTTAACATTTAAGTTAATAATTTTATATATTATTAGTTTTCTTCATTTTATTATGTTATTACCGATGGAGTAATTTCTTTTTTGGTCTAGTTAATATTTTCTTTAAAGTTAACATTCAAGTTAATAACTTTATCTATTATTAGTTCTCATCATTTTATTATTATTATTATTATTATTTGCTAATTTTATTTTATTACGTTAGGTGATGTACAGTTATGTCATGCACTGGAGTCAGGCAAAAGTACCCATACGAATCTTTTAGGCAAATTTATATACCAATATTTTTTTAAAATTTAGACATTTAGCATACACTCTAAATTGCCAGTAATCAACTAACTATTTCCATCCATCCTTAGCCCCAAACTAAGCTCATAATCCCTGACAGTTGACACTTACCGAACAAGACATGTAGTCATATGATGATGGTTTCAAAGTAAAATAACAAAATTTAATTTTAAGATTGAAAATTAATTTTTTGAATATGTGTTATTCTAAAAAAAACCCGACAAAGAAATTATATATGAGAAAATTTGAAATTCTTTTGTTTATGAATAATTATATATATTTTATATTTAGCTAAATCGAACTCAATCTTAAGATCAAACTAAGATAAATTTTTGAGTACAACTACTGCATCATGTCATCCAAGTGATTTGATGGAGTAGTCCAATAGTTCTCTTTCACGTGGCACTCTTGATATGTCATTTTACTTATTAATTTTAACTCCATTAGAATAATTATCTTTCTCCTCTAAGCCATTACTACCCATTAATTTCAATGCAAAACAAATTCAACAATAGAATTTTGGAGAAAAAAGGCAGAGACGTTGGATTTTGAGACTCGTCTCTGTCCTATGGAAAATTCTTGAAGCCTGCAATTGCTCACCCCTAAATATTATCCTTCTTGAAAGTTTCTTTTCCTGACAGCACCACAAAATGCTCGAGATTTTGAGAGATGGATTGAAGAAATCTCCAATATTAGAGAAAATTGGGAAACCGATGAGATCTTAATGGCTTTTGAATTCATACGAAGGGGAGAAAATCAATTGCAGAGAAGGAGGTTTTAGAGAGCTTCAATATCTTAAACTTTGGAAGCTGGAGAATTTGGAGCACTGGAAAATGGGGGAGAATGCTATGCCTAAACTGAAAGAACAGAACCTTGGAAGTTGCAGTAGGTTTAAAAAAAAGGAAAGAAAAATATTATTAAAAGACTATTGTTCACCGGAGGACTACAAAGCAATCCCTATAGAAACAAACAAAATCCAGGAACAATTTGTAGTCCAGAAAGTACCCCCAACGGCATGCACATCATCGTAATCAAACAAAGTATTCAAGAGTCTAAGTTTTCGATTTCTCTCCTTATTTGCAAGAGGAACTGTGAAATTGGCTACCACCAGAAGACACATTTGAAACTGCTAAGTTGTCCCCAAGACAAAATCGATGATTCTTGTAATCGAAAAAAATAAAGAAAATTGGTCTAACAACACAACTCCTGACAATCGCCGCTTCACTTGGCACCCATTTCTTGGCTACTGCCTTCATGACCTTAGCACCGGTGGGATCCTTTGCAAAGATGACACAGAAAGGCTACAGAGCTCTCTTGCTCGCACAAGAGCATGTGAGAGGGGTCTGAAACAGAGAAAGAGGGGGAGAAGCTGTAGTAGGTTGAAGTCCACACCCAATGGATATACCAAAAGATGTAAGCAAACAAATGGAGAAGAAAAAATTCCACCAAATCGATGCCACAAAAAAGTTCTTCAAATGCTAAGAATTTTCCATAGGCCAGAGACGAGCCTCAAGATTCGGTGTGTCTACTCTTTTTCTCGAAAATTCTGTTGTTGGATTTGTTTTGAGTTTTAATTGATTGGTAGTAAAGGGCTTAGAAGAGAGAGATAATTATTCTAACGGAGTTAAAGTTAATAAGTAAAATGACATGGCAAGAGATTCCACGTGGAGGTGAACTATTGGATTGTTGCTCCAAATCAATTGGATGACATTATGTAGCAGCTGCACTCAAAAATTTCTCCCAAACTAGACTTGTGAAACGTAATCTTCAATTAGTTCTCAAAGGAGTTTTTAAAGGGGTGATGACACAGATCTCATTTTATCGTAGATAGGGCTTTTATGTTGGCATAGTTTACCTTCATGTAAGCTATATTTCTTATAATTTTGTTTAATACCATCTTGATCCTTTTCTCCAAAAAGGGGCGATACAAATAAGTATCAACTATTGGTTGGATCTTGCCCTAGTGGCAAATTCACTGGTATCAACTAATCGAGGTTCCGGGTTCGAGTCCTCTTTTCAGCAGGGACAGTATCCTTCCCTCCCCGCCCTGTCAAAAAAAAAAAAAACAACCTCAAACGTATCAACTCAATATGCTCACTTAATTAGTTAATTAAGATATACATGGTCATCAAAGGAGTTATTAAAGGGGTGATACAGAAGCAAATCAACTCAACATACTCACTCAATTAGTTAATTAAGGGACTTAAATTTTTTTAAGATCAACTCTTTCTCCCCTTAAAAAGTAGGCTACATTTTGTTTCTTGAAGAAGTGAAAAGTTACAAGTGACTGCAAAGACATTCTCAGAATCAAAAGGGGTCATGGAAGAGCTCAAAGTTCACATTCCAAGCGTACACAATACCATATATGTTGCCCACAGTACAATTTTACATGTAAGAGCCAAGCATGTGGAAGTGGATAAACTCATCAGAAGAGAAATTAACATGCTTGCCATAGATAACAACTACCAAGACCATGTTATTTATACACGTTCTTAAAAAAGCTCTTCCCAAGATAAAGTTTTAAAGAATTTATACCAAGCCAGAGCAGGTCCAGTGTTTTATGAATAATTTTCCCTAATTAAATACAGATTCTTATAGTTGTAAAACCAGTCAATTATAGCAATAATACGGGAAATATTGAATTTTTAATCTTTATAAGGAATAACGATTACCTTATATAAAAATATATGTAAGGTGTTTATATTACAAGGGATCTTTAAAACCCATTAATTTGTAACACCAATATAAGAGCAATTCCCTCCATCCTTCCTTTCTTTTCTCGACAACAGTGCCAGAGATTATCCAGTCCGTAATAATTTGTGTATCAGTGTATGTGCATGTTTGTGAACTTGTCTGTGAAGCATCTGAACTTATATAATGGAAAACCTGTGCAGGAAATCAATCCTCCGAGAGATACTTGTTCTGTGGAGATAAACTTGTATGAAGCATAAGAGAGAGCAAGAGACTCCAGCTTTCATGGATTAGTTCAGCTTTTGATTTTTCACTTGCAACGCCCATTGCCACATGTAGAGGATAGAAGTGCTCAGCCAAAGGATGTGCGGTTTTTGCAACGTTAAAATATGGATTTAGGCCTAACTCAACCAAGATGGGGGGGCCTCCTCTTCATAATGCATGATATCTTCATACCTACAAGAAGTAATTGATATATACACACAAACAAGTGGAGATTAGTGATTATAAGAAGGAAAATATTGAATTTGTAATCTTTATAAGGAATAACGATTACCTTATATATATATATATATATATATAAGGTATTTACATTACAAGGGATCTTTAAAACCCATTAATTTGTAACACCAATATAAAAGCAATTCCCTCCATTCTTCCGCTCTTTTCTTGACAACAGTGCAATATCCAGTCCGTAATCATTTGTGTGTATCACTGTATGTGCATGTTTGTGAACTTTTCTATGAAACATCTGAATTTATATAATGGAAAACCTATGCAGGAGATCAATCCTCCGAGAGATACTTATTCTGTGGAGATGAACTTGTAGGAAGCATAAGAGAGAGCAGAGAGACTCCAGCTTTCATGGATTAGCTCAGCTTTTGATTTTTCACTTGCAGCGCCCATTGCTACATGTAGAGGATAGAAGTGCTCAGCCAAAGGGTGTGCGGTTTTTGCATGGGGGGCCTTCTCTTCATAATGCATGATATCTTCATACCTACAAGAAGTAATTGATATATGTACACACACACACACACACACACACACACACACACACAAGTGGAGATTAGAGATTATAAGACATGTTACTCTTCCAAGATAAAGGACAATCAAATTTTATTTGACAAAAGAAGAAAATGTTAAACAACTGTTAATTCAGGCAATAAGTTACTCAAAGCATGCTTTAATTTAGCTTCAGTTTATATTGTTTGTTCCACATCGCATGTATACACACACTCGAGAAACTTGAACCAGGGCCCAGTTATGTAATTTCTATTATCCTGAAAGCATATATTAATTCTTAGTTGTACACTGAAGAGAATGAGATAACCTTCTCCACTCCAGGTCAATAAAAGCAACAAGGGAAAAAGGAAAGAAAAAGAAGAGGATGTAGAACTGTGACACCTCTTGATTAATTCCGAAACCTTCAACTAGAAAAGCAATATATTTGAACCCAAATTGAAACTACCATACACAAACTATTAAATCCAAAAGAAAGATTCAAATGAGGAAAATATCATTGAAGTTATCCATAGGGGAGAAGGGGTAAAAGACATCTCCACATTAAGATCATATATAGAGATATATATATATATATATATATATATATATGTGTGTGTGTGTGTGTGTACACTCGAGATTTCTTTTTATTATTTTCTTTTATTTTAATAGAATGAATGTCATGATCGGGTAACTTAGCAAGAATATGTCAAACTTTTCTACTTTATAAATATCTAAACTAGGAACAACTTTAAATATGCAAAAATGTAGAAAACATCAAACATGCATATCCCATTGCTCAATTGTTAGCAGCTAAAGATTTTCCAAGTATTGTTCACTAGTTTGATGAATACAATGAATTTCAGTCAAGTATTACAGACATCAGCAAAGATTTACCTTCCACTGAGAAGGGACTCTTTGAGCCAAGTATCAAATTGCAGAGCCCAAGGGACAATTGAATCATCACTTGTTTGACCCAGAGCCCTTAAGTTGTGAGTGGCAGATCCAGAACCAACTATCAGCACACCTTCGTTCTTAAGGGGGGCCAATGCTCTACCCAAATTATAATGGTAAGTTCCATCCCTCTTTGACTGGACAGAGAGTTGGCAAACAGGGATATCAGCCTTGGGATACATAAGCATGAGCGGTACCCATGCCCCATGATCCAAACCACGTTTCTTATCCTCATGTACATGATTGAAACCAGAGGCAGTCAGCAGTTGCTTTATTCTTGTTGCTAACTCTGGAGCCCCTCTTGCAGGATACTTGAGCTGGAATTTAATAGAAAAGAACAAGAGAAAAGGAAAAAGGAGTTAGCAGTCTTTCAGTGTAGAAACATCTTTGTCGGTGAGTTTAACAGTCTAAGTAAAAAACTGTGGATAGTTTTCATATTCCCTACAACTTCATCTCGACCATGCCCCCTTTAATGCTATCCATTTAGATGCCTTTTATCTTCGAGGACCGCTATTGGCATGTAACAAACAACTCAAGAATATAGATGTTCTTCAAGAATGTCAGGCTTTTGTGCTTTGATTTCACACCAAATCGGTGTTCTTATTAACAAAAAAATACATGGTTTTCTGATCTCTTTGTTTGAGAATGGCATGGACATCTCCAAGATCTTGCTCATGAAAAAAAGGCAAACAATTTAGATGAAATATAGTAACTAAAATAGACATGATAGAAAATACTTATCCAACATTCTCTTTAATCTAAACATTACTGTGGTTATCTCAGAATGAGAAGGGGCTTAACTAATAATGTGGCCATCAAAGTTGTCACATTTTTTCAGTTTGTCCATTGAACTATAAAACTAGTCAAATTAACTACTATACTTTGGATTTTAAGATATTTTAACCACTTTATGGTTGTTTGATAAAATATAAGTCACAAATATAATCAATCTTCTTCAATAAAAGCATGTAGCTTGACATGTCATTAAAATTTCACCATGTGTTGTTCAAATTATATGTCAATAAAAAATTATATAAAAGAAGAAATAGACAAATTGAAGAATATTCTCTCAATCAACATGAAAATTTTTTATAACATGAAAAGCTTCGTAACATTATCACTAATGATTGATTACATTCGTGATCATTATTTAATTGGACCATCGTAAAATGGTTAAATTTTGTAAAAATACAAAGTATAATGGTTAAATTGTTCAAAAACATAAAGGATAGCGGTTAAATTGATTGATTTTATTGTTCAATGATCAAACTGAAAAAAATTGATGGATACATTATTAGTTAAGCAAATGAGAAGGTATGGGTAAAGGGTGGTAAGACTCCTCATCCAATGTGCACATAACAACCCACCTAGACTACGGGATAGGGAGTGGCAATAGAAAAATTTAAGCAGTAAAATGGAAAAGAATGGAAAGGAAAAGGGAGTAGAAATAAATCCAAAGCAAGGATGGAAGAAAATATAGATCATCAATTTTAATTGTATTTTGACAGTTATCTCTTAAAATATAGGATGTGTGATAAGAATCTACTCCCATACACACTCTCATCCTGCCTGCCACAGGTAGGGGTAGTTAAATTTAAGAATCAACGAAGAGAAAAAAGGATCGAAAAGAAAAGAAGGCAAAAGCAAATGCGGAGCTAGGAAAGGATGGGAAAATATATAGATCCTCAAATCAATTGTTAGTATTCTCCTCTGTAACCTTATGCTTCACATGTTCTAAGAACTTCCAAGGAGAAACATAGAATGATAAGGTCTTTGGTCATCCCCAATCCAAGTAGCAACAACTATAACAATCTCGCATTTTCTAATGGACATCATCAGTTATCAGTCTAATTTTGCATATCAACAAAAAGGAAAATACTTAGCTAAAAAAGTCAAAGTAAAGGAAAACTGGGCTATCAGTTGCTAATATTTTTACCCTAATGTATATACAGTTTAGAAAGAAAAAGATACTTTGGGTCTATGTATATGATTTTTATAAACCATGACCTTGAAAAGTCAGAAAACAAGTTCTTATGTTAATTTTCCTTTTACCTTCGAAAAGAACAAAGCTTGCTGTGTATGCTATTATGGCTTATTCAGTTACATAGCTTGCTGTGTCTGAAAAGAACAATTCAAAATTCCTGACAGTCAAATCCCAAGTACACCGAGCCAAAATAATCCAACAGTAGACAGAGAAAGATTAGACCATGGCTTCCAATTAAGAACATAATAACCAATTTAACTCTGTACTCCTTATTGGAGTAACTCTGGCCTAAAAAGTGCTTCTCCCATCTGACATCTCGGGATGGGAAATCAAACGTTGTCAACTTTCAAAATTGGGAATGCCAATTTCCATAAAGTTTGGTTCTTTCCAGAAATCTTATCATCTACCCCCTTCTCATTTGTTCTGAACGATTACAATTTTCACCAATTTTAAGATCTTTATGCTTTCCCTCCCGTGAAATCAATTCACATACAAAAGCAAATACTTGCATATAAGATGATAATTCGAACAAAGAAAAGTCGAAAAATTCAATTCCAACAGTTAACTACTTGAAAAATTCATAGAGATAGAGAGAGAACAGATTCAAAAAAGAAAACCCCAAAAAGGTAATGACAGGACCTTATACATTGAACTGGGGAAGCCATAGAAATCATGAATGGTATCATTAGGGCCATGGATGATATTCACGGCAGGTTCTGAGGTATCCCAATGGGCAGATATGGCCAGAATAGCACTGGGTCTCTGAGTGAACACATTTTCTGTGAATTTCTTCAAGAACCTATGTGCCGGCAAAGAATCCTCTACACAAAGCATAGGCGATCCATGTGATATAAAGAAAGTCTCCTTTATGGCTCCCATCAT
The DNA here is from genome assembly GCA_028571225.1 of Parsonsia alboflavescens. NCBI lineage: Eukaryota > Viridiplantae > Streptophyta > Magnoliopsida > Gentianales > Apocynaceae > Parsonsia > Parsonsia alboflavescens. The sequence goes on from JAOXNR010000022.1 coordinate 7,426,274, forward strand.
TCTCTTCCTTCGTCTTTTCTTTTTCTTTGGTGTGTATTGTCAATCAATATTCCTTTGCCTCTCTTAAATCATTTTCAGGTGGCGGTTGGTGTGTATATTATGAACTGGTGGGAATATATATTTCTATATTCTGCCGTCAAGCAAGGAAGGACGGGGAAATTTCTCTCTCCACCTTGTCCAACAACCTTTTCTTTGGCAATATTCCAAGTTCGTCGGTCGGTTGGTTAACTTTAGAGGAGAGAAAAGGGCAATTGGGAGAGACAATTCTCATTACAGGTTAGATTTCTTACCCTTTGAATGTTGGTACGAAATTTATTTAGTAGTATTTAACAGATTTCCCCCCTTTTTATTCTATATATATATATAGAGCAATTCTAAGAAGTGCGCCAACGCACACCAAAAAGCTGTGTGATAGGATGGAAAATGTTAACGTCCACATAATTAAAAATCTAATTTCCAAAACGACGTCGTTTTGGACCTTGGTTTTGAAAAAAAAAAAAAATCACAGGGAGTTCTCAGAAGCTAGAGCTTCTTCAGTACTCCTCGCAGAAACCTCTGAACCAAGCCATAGTTTGAAGCAGACCAAACAAAGCTCGGAAGAAAGGGTTGAAACCCAGCCATCCAACCCAGTTCTTCCGAAACAAAGCTCGGAAGAAATTCTCCACTCCTCTCAACGAAGCTCAGAAGAAAGGGTTGAAACCCAGCCATCCAACCCAGTTCTTCCGAAACAAAGCTCGGAAGAAATTCTCCACTCCTCTCAACGAAGCTCGGAAGAAAGGGTTGAAACCCAGTTCCTGGTTGCCCACTCCTGTCGACTCTATTCAGATCGCGAAGCAGAGAGAGCTCGGAACTTGACCAGACATGAAGGTTGCGGCTAGTAGTTGAAGTGAAGCTAGGCTAGTAGTTGCGGCTTAGCCCAGAAGGTTGAAGTTGCGTCGCAGCGTTCCATCAGTTCTTGAAGCTGAACCTGCAAAGAATCGACGGAAAACGAGGCAGAGTGGAGGATTCAAAACCATGCCACTTTCACAGCGCCGACGATTGTTTGTGGGCAGAAAATAGAGGAAATGGCCCAGAAAATACTCAATTACAGAACCGTACTCTTTGTTCGGTGCTTGCTGCTCAGAGACCCGTCATTCATACCCATTTTGACTCCGGTTACGAATCTCAGCCCGCAGCTTCTAGTGAACCTAACCCAGGTATAAATATATATATATACCTATATCTAGGGTTAATTTTACCCCCTTGTTGTGTTTCTTGTCTAGTATAGACGAAATTATTCATTTAAGTTTGCCATATGCTCATAAGTGGTTTAGGTACTTTCATAATCAAGGATTTCATGTTTCACTATGCTAGTAGGGAATTTGTTTACACCTATGCTTTTTTCTCTAGGTGCTGATACTATAATATTAGTCCAAAGAAATGGAGAAGCTTGTGAGATTTGTGTAAAGTACCACATCATGAAATTGATAAGTCAGGCATTGGATAAATGAAAAGTATGTGTAGAAAGAAAAGGAAAAAAGGGAAAATGATGTCCCTGAGTTCTATTGTATTGAAGCTTTCATGTGTCAATCCATTGCAGGCTAACTCTTGTGCTTTTCTGGTCATCTTGAACTAATACTTGTTTGACATATTTGTATTGATTATCCTTTTGGTTTGTTTGGGGGGAAGAGACTTCTTTAATCAGCAATTCTTGTCACTCAACAATTCATTTAAGGGCTCAAGCATTTAAGCTCAAATGCTTCATTGACATTTCTTTTATGTGAGAACTATAGTTTTTCCTCTATTTTATTAAAAAAATGATCATGAGAAGGTAAACGATTGTCTCCTCAAAATGCATAAGATCTTCACTGTCGGAGTATGTGTTTCTTGTTTTTTCAATTAGATTTTGTTCTTTTCTTTAGGGTTCTTAGTTCATAAAGCATTTCTCTTGTGGCTTACATGAACACAAAATTGGTCAATTCTTACAAATGGATTTCAATGTTTTTGCTTCCCTTTAAGAAAATCCTTTTCAGACATCAGGTTTCGGTCAAAGCAAAAGTAGAATTTTGAATTTTCAACTTCTTCACAACTTGACTTCCTCTGATTCATTTAACTGAGTTGGGATTAATTGGGTTTTAAAGGAGAAATTTTTTTTGTTTCCTTTTGTCCCCAAAA
>JAOXNR010000022.1:7428527-7467713 GCA_028571225.1 Parsonsia alboflavescens
ACATAGTTATGGTTCGTTTACATTAACATCTAATTGAATTCAAGAAAGTATCTTACGAACACAACACATTCACATTATAGTACATATAAAAAATTTTACGTGAATCGGCACGAACCGCATAAATCAAATATTGTATTGATTCGCACGATTCGTGCCAATCTGGGGTTCAAATTAATTTAAATAAAATATTAATTTAATGAAAAATGTCTTATTCATTTTTAAAAGACATGATCCTTTTTAACTATTAAATTAAGATGAAACTATTATATTCAATAAATGTAATTTTTCATAAATTAATAATAATAAAAAAAGTTATTTAGGTTAAAAGTCACCTATTATTAATGTTGATAATATTTCTCATTGTCTTGAAAGATTATGTATTTTATCTTAAGAATAATGTATGGTGTCTAACGAGAGTAGTAAAACTAACCCACAATCAGAAAAACTCCAATAATAAAAAAAAGAAATATCTTTCAACTTTCTTTTTCATCTTTTTTATATTTTTATAAAAGTTACAATATTCTTACTTTAGAAAAAATATAATTTTATTTATGTTTTATGACTCGAAAAAAAAAACTTTGATTTGTTAAAATTATATATTTTTTAATGCTATGTATTATTAAAAGATACTTGTGTGTTGCGTGGACAATGAAAGCTAATTTTTTAAAATTACAAAGATAAGGAAAAAGTTAAAAGATATTTTTTCCCTTGAATGTTTATGATTATGAGATGATTGGATGTTTCTAGTTTAACGAGTTTGATTTTGTCCATTGAACATATATAAATATTTGTTCATTAATATCAAATTTTTATTAAAAAAGAAAAAACAACAAAAACCATATCGCATACTTCATAAAGTGAGAATTCCAAATTTAGGAACTCTAAGAGAGTTTATTTTAAATATATAATATTCCCTTTATTTCAAAATGATTGTCGTTTAAAATTGTTTTAGCAAAATTAAGATAATAAACTACTTTGTATGCCCTTCATTATCACATTGTACTTTTATTCTCTTTCATTTCTATTATTGGTGGGTTAATTATTGAAAATAATAAAACAATAAATTAATTTTAAAATAAGTGAAAAATAAAATTAATAAGAAGTGCATAAGAGGTAACTCATTTACACTTTTTATGTTGAAATGTATAAACGATAATCATTTTGAAACTACTGAAGTACATAAATTTATTGAATTCCATAACAGCAAAACGTATAAATCCTAATTGTCCATATATTTTCCTCCTCATATTGAAAAAGAACAAATAACATTAAAACGATAAAAGTGAACCCCAACAAAATTCTACAGCCCAAGCAAAACAGCACATTGTTCTTGGGACGCGACCAATTCATTTAAAAGGCTCAAAGCCCACGGATCCATAAATCATAATTGCGCTTAAGGAGTGATCAAAATTCTAACCACGTGGCACAACTCATGCAATGCTCCATACTCGATCGTTAATAGTGAATAATACTTTCAAATTGCTCGATTATTTATCTTATAATTACTTTGATTTTTTTTATTGTGGAGTTGGGATTAAGAATATTAAGATTAATTTATATAGAATTAAAAAAATGTGAAATAATATTTACTTTAAAAAAATGCATAAATAAAATAAATTAATTAAGATAAAAAGGAAAATTCAACTTTACTTTTCGTATAAAAATGTACAAGTGATAGGTATCTTGAAACAAAGTTCGATCCTTAAGAGATAAGTAGTTTGGGAAGAATTGAGTAGTATATTATTTTTTGGATTTTTAACCAAAATAATTCCCTATTTGAAACAAAATATTATCGGATCTTTAATATTTATTTTCAATCATTTGACTTTCTTGACAATTTACATGGAGCCATAATAGTCAAACTACTACATGTCGACAATGGTCCCATGTAAGGCTTGGAGAAAATTTTACAAATAAATTTATCTAACCACTTAATGCTAAAAAAAAACAAACATAAAAATGACATAAAAAACAATAAAAATTTATACCTGAACCACACTAATGCTGTTTTGTTACACAAAATCAGTTGATCTGATTGGGCATTCTTTGTAATTATTGACTCTTCCTACTTTATGTTGAACAAACAACTCATTTATGGTATTTTATGATTTTTCTTTTTAATTTTAAGTGATAGAACAAATTTAATCCTTAAATTTGCTTACAGGCTAGGTGGTCATTGTCACGAAAATGATCGAAATGTAATAGTTCACATTATTATGATCACACAAATTATTAAAGGACTAAAATAGCTAAAAATAAACAGCAAGAACTAACAATGTTTTGATCCAAACATAAGGATCATTTTAATTAAAATCCCTTATATTTTCCTTCTTTATGTTAAAAGTTTTGACTATATAATTATATTAAGGTATTTGAATTATATTTTTCATTGATAAAAATAATTTGATTCCTTAAAGATAGTGAGTTGACATACAAAATATTAACAAGGTGAGAAATGACAAATTGTATACAAGTAGATTTTTTCAATTTTTTTAAAAACTTAATGTGTATTGTATAGTAAAAGATTATTATAAGATAGATTAAATTAAAATAATATTTGTGAGCGCACATATATGTAAATATATATATATAGAGAGAGAGAAATGATAGTGTGTGCTTGACCGTGCACACTATCATTTTAATGAAAGTACAGTAGTTAGTCAACTAAATCCTAAGAGGATAAATTAAATCCTAAAAGAATAAACTAAATCCTAAAAGGATAAACTAAACCCCAAAGGTACTTGATTAAATTTTAATAAATTGTTTAAAAAAAAAAATGAAAACCGTTAAATTTGACAGTTAGTTGACTAACTACTGCACTCAGTAGTGTGCACGGTCAAGCACATATTAACATTTCCGTATATATAGATATATATGCATTTAACATACACTAAAAAAAATCTAAAAGAATCTGACCTGTGATTCCAAAAAAAATATGCAACTCTGCTCTTCAGCAGAATTCTGGAAGCAACAACATGAATTCTGGAAGCAACAACAAACAAAAATGAAATGTGTCTCTCTCACACATGTTTAATTTAATATAAGAGGGAATGTCATTGTTACTAACTTACTACTACAGTACAACTAGCAATATTCATTTGGTTTCTTTTTCCTCCCTTTCAATTAACAACAGAAATTAAATTTGATTTTCCAATTCAGATTAATTAAGAAAGTTCATTTTCAGTTTTTATAACTTTTGCATAAAAGGATGTTCATATTTTAATTTATTTTTAAATTTTAAAAAATAATTTGTTTTCATAAAAAGATTAATAGAATAATAATAATAATTAAAATAAAAGTCCCTTTTTTAAATCCAAAGTTGAAGTCACTTTTTTAATTTTGAACTTTTAAGCAATATTTATTTGACTTAAAAATATTAAATTTTACGATATCTAATTTTAGATTGACGGAACTAATAAATAGAGAATTTGAAACTAACGAGAATTATATTATTACTTATTATAATAATAGCAGGCACAGCGCAGACGGAGGTTCTGAGACAGACGGAGAGGGACTTGTTCATTTCACACTTCTCTTCATTTTCTCCTTCTCTCTAAATTCAATCGCTTTCTCACTGTTGAATTCATTTATTGGTGAATTCCTCACATATCTCGGTGAAATCATTCTTTTTCTCTCTGCTGGATTAGTCAATTTTGCTGTTAATCCAGCCGCTAGGGTTCCTTTATCTGTTTATGTTTGATTGGTTTCGGTTCAACTACGGTAAATAGAGGTGTTCAACTACGGTAAATAGAGGTATTTAATGTAGTTTACCAGCCCGTGTGGTGATTACTTTTTTGAAATTTTAAAATTTTTTTGATTGATTTCGTCCTGGTGTCTTTATGGAATTTTTTTAGATGGAGAATGGAGGTGAGAATTTGGAAAATAAATTTGCGGGATTGGTTCTGAAAGATTCTAATTACAACGGTGCTGGCAACGATGGACTGTTTCAGGTTATGAAAGCTGTTGAAGCTGCTGAGGCAACCATTAAACAGCAGGTTAATCATCTTTCCTCTGGAATGGATTTTGAAAATTTTCTGGTTTAGTCAGGCTTATCTTTTGGGCGTTGCTTTAAATTTAGACATCTGAATTTCCGGTCAATAGACAGAGCTTTTTGAATTATTTGAAATGCAAGCTTTAAGTTTATCTATTGTGAGAATATTTCCGCTTTTCAATTTCTTTGTTTACTTTGTATGGTTATTTTCATATATTGCGCAGATTCTCATCAGTGTTTATGGTGAGAGGACTCCTGGGCAATACAAAACATAACCTTCATTTTTGGGTTTCAAAATAACTTACTGTTGGCAAATTAAGTGGGCATTTCATGTGCGCTGCTAGTGATCTTATTTAGAACAAAATCCCTGAATACCATGCATTGCAATAGTCTGCAAAATGGTTTATGAAAGTATGTCTTGAGATGACATCTCTTTCTTTGTATCTGTCCCTTTGTTGCAAGTTTCTTCTAATTTTATATACATTTCTTATACTGCATTATGTTTAGTTTGATTGGTGATAGTGTTTTTTCTCAGTATTTCATTTGTACAGTGCAAAGTTTGTTCTTGACATTGTTGTTTGGCAGATGGTAAGATAAATTCTATTCTAAATGATATACCCATGGTGATATTGATTTTATCATATTGAAATGTAAGAATATAGAATTCTATCTGCTGGTTGTGCTTTTGTTGGCTGATTTTCTTATGTTTTTGAGATACGTTGTTGAAATTGCTATTGGCGCAGGTAGAGGAAAACAATCGATTAAGAGCTGAACTTCAGAAAAAAATCCATGAACTGGAAAAATATGTTAGTGCTCTCTTATCCATGGTTGCTTCTACTATATTTTGACTATTTTCAAGAGTGTTGTCTTGGGTACTTTGATTTTCATTGTTCTTGTTTCTTTGTAGTTTCATCTGTCCAAAATCTTATTATTTGGATTTTCAGTAGTTTTTTTCAGAGCCTCTTTTTAATTCTGGTTACATATACCCATGTAGATGTGTATTTGTGTATATGGTTTTTATTCTCTTTTCTCAGCATTGGTCTGCACCATGTTCATCTCCATACCAGGAAACAAATATACGCTACATGTGTTTAATCTTGGCATTGTAGTAAGTAGAAACTCAGAATTGTTAGCTGAATAGGGCACCTCGAGAATATGTTCTTGGAATAAGCAAAGGCTCTTTAGGTAGGCCATTGAAGGCGTTTCTTGTATCTGAAACTATTAATGAGTTCATATAAAAACATTGGTTGCTTACAGTTGTCAGTCTGAGGACTTTGCAAGCAGGCTAATAACCTATTTCTTTTGTTGATCTCAATACTCTAATTAAGTTTTTGTCTTTTTGAGGTCTCTCGAGGTTACATATCTTTGTCAGTGATGCATAGACTTTGAAGAAAGAATTGTATTGTGATAGAGATAATTTAGTTTGTTGGGAAGTGTTTTGTAAGATGAATTCTAAATGAGGATTGAGCCTTGGTAGTTTTTTCACTTTGGTTGATACATTGTTATGGTAGTTGCTTAGGAAATAGTTTGGCATAATTATACAATAAAAAATTTTCGAAGGGTAGATGAATGCTAGAGGTATCTATGTTACACATGTGAGTCCTTGTAAGTTCATATTTTAGGTATTTCATTATATTTTTCAAATGAGTAATTGATGTAGAATAGGGAAGGAATCAAGAATGGGAAATCTTAGTTGATAAAGATTTGTTGGAATTCTGTTTCACAAGCCATCAACTGTGCTATATAGTTTATGTTAACTTCCTAAATTCTTTATTTATTGTTGTTAAACTATTTGTTTTTCTATTTTATTCATCCATTTCCAAGAGCTCCAAACTGTCACGTGAGAAACCCTTCTGCTTAGCTACCCTACTCTGCTGATGTTTATAAGGTAAACCGGGAAGAAAATAAATAAATATCAAATTATAGGAAATTTCAGAATCGTACAGGAATTTTGATGCGAAAATTGAGCTAAATTTTGTTAGATAATGAAAATTTAAAACAAAAGAGAAAAGAGAGAGAATTCCCAGAGCTTCACATCCTATGGCTTAAGGTATCACACCTTATGTTTGATTGCATCACATGGAAACTACAAAGAACATTTTGTAGACTCTATACTGATTGAATAAAACAAAATGAAAAGTGCATTTCTCCATCTTATGGACTCAGATATCAACTCCTAAACTGACTAGGACTAAGACTCATGAAAGGTGGAGCTCTAGTAATGAAAGGGAAAAACTCTTAACTGGATATGGATATTAACATCATTTTCCTGTTCTCTTACAAGGTATTTATTTGTTAAATTATTCATTTTGAAGTGGTTGTGTGGTGTCTAGTGAAAACACGGAGTTTTTATAGATTCTAGTCTTTGAATTTGATCAAAGTATACTGTTCTGCAAAGAATAAATTTGTTGTTTTACTCTGGATGGACCCCGCTTTGTGCATCATCTATCATATCTATTCTAATTTCTAAAACCAAGAAGAAAAGATTTGAGTAGTTGACGTGCATGTATATTGACCATGGACTGACTAATCTTTATTAGTTTCAAACCAAGAAGGTATTTACTACAAGTTACTCAAGAACTTTTGGTTTTGCTGATCTCTTATTACAGGGCTTGCCTTTTCATCTTTCGGTTTTTAGTTTATCCTGAGTGGATTACAGTTATTTTTTAGAAGTCTGATCTCAGATTCTTGGTGCAGCTTAGTTTAACAAAATAAGATTGATAACATCCATTAGACTGGCTCTAGGATCGTATCTGGTGATCTCCTTCATGTTTTCATGATTTGAATGAATTCCTTGTAACCTACAGTTTGTTTCTGTAGTCACTTTTTTTGTGAAGAAATTCTATTATCTGTTCTTTTCTGTAGAAATTGGGTGAGCTGAAAGTGCAGAGTCCTCTTCTAGTCAGTCATATGGTTGATGGAGAAGATCCGGTAGCTTTTGGTGCTAGAATTCGGACGGATGGAATTCCAATCTTGGAGAATAGTTCTATAAATGATCTGTCTAATACAATTATTGTCCATGAAGATTTAATTCCCAATTATGATTATCTCAAAATGCAAAATCATGAAGAAAGAAGCTCTGATGGTAGCAAGGAAAATGGTTTGCTGAACATTCTTGCTGGACGTCGGGCAACAGCAGATAACTCAGGTTTCTCTCAGCTTTCGTCGCCTTCAACGATGTCATTTTATCCTAATAGGTATTTGACATGAGAGAAGAACATTAATTCTCTGAAAGTGGGAGATTCTGCAAGTAATTCTGTTCCCCCCTTACCCCCTCCCAACGTGCACACACAGAAGCTTCATTATTGAATCTTTTTTTAGGTACCAGACTCAAGGAGAGCTGTTAAATCCACAACTTAGTTCATCAGGACAGGGACTGGTGCCAGTGGCTGAACTGAATAATTCTAGTAATTTGAAGCAGGTATTGACACAAAGTCCCTAGCTTGAGAGTGTAAAGATGAAAACTGTGTAATATTTTTATTGCTGCAACTATTTAGGATCTTGCAATGAAGATTCGAGATCATGAAGAAGAGATTCTGCGATTGAGAAAGCATCTTGGGGAATATTCAATGAAGGTGAGCAAGTGCGTGGTTTTGAAATGCCCTAAGACTATTGCATTCTAATTTCTTGCAAATAACTTGTTATCTTTCTTCTTAGGAAGCGCAAATACGAAATGAGAAATTTGTGTTGGAGAAGCGCATTGCCTATATGCGTTTGGTGGGCAGGATATCTCTTCTGTTCCTTAAATAGTTAACCATTTATCTTTTCTTTAAATTGATTGAAGGTTCCTGTTTTTCTGCTTATGCATATTCTTGTAAATAGGCCTTTGATCATCAGCAGCAGGATCTCGTTGATGCTGCATCAAAAGCAATTTCTTATAGACAGGACATAATAGAGGAAAACATACGACTTACATATGCATTGCAGGTATTCTCTTGGTTTGAGTTTCATGTCTTCTTGACTCTGTTGAGCTTTTACATTTAGCCTTCTAAAGAGAAATTCTTTTATCTTCTAGACCTTAATAGTTTCAGTATCATATTTCTCTTAAATTTTGCTTGAATTTTTTAAACTATGATGTTGGCCACAATTGGGTTGAGCCAGGCACAAAACTAATAGTTTCTTTTGGTTTGAGAGGAGGAGGGGGGGGGGGGGGGATATGCTGGTTGTTCTAAACTCACCTCCTAAGACATTGAGATAAGAAAAATTCATGGACAGTATCTTAGACCTGCACTTGTACAAATTGCAAGTTCATGAAGTTGCACTTAATTCTTGCTCATGCATCCATTACTTAGTTAAGGACTACATATATCTTATTTGTTATTGGATGATAACTATGTTTCTTCATCATCAGTGAAGTAACAACTGTACTAATATGTAATGTTTTGGAGTCACATACCATATCTCTTTTGTTTTTCTTCTGTAATTCACTGCACAATTGAATGGTGGAATGGAATCAGAGTTGTCAATAGCGGATGCTGGCCTATGGCTGTTTACCAGAAAAAGATCATGGTGGATAGCAAAAGTTTCATCCAATGTAAACAAATAGTACAAAAACAACATTGTAATCATAATAAAACTTAACATAATTCATATAAATGACAATAGACATAATTATGAAGGTTTCATGTGGAATAAATAAAGCATTTGGACTATATAAGATGTCAAAAAGTTAGAAAAAATTCCACCGTGACCATCATAATCCGCCGTATCCCTTTTTGGCAGTTTGAAGAAAATCCGTTACTGCCATCTGCTATTTTGCCACCATACCCAACATTTAAAAACACTGAATGCAATTAATAACTCTTCCAACCCAAACTAAAAGGAATTGCAAATTTAAGGAGATTAGGTGTTCTCTTTCCTGATACCATATGGTTTAGCTTATTGCCTTAAATGATGTAGGAATGTCGTTCCAATAAAAAATCTGCTACCATGTTAACAATAACATAAGCTTTTGACAAAAACTACTTGAGCTTCCTATTTTTGATTTGTATATAAGGTTTAGCCGCTTTCTATGATTCTTAGGTTCTCTGCCACGGATGTAGTGAAATATTATGGAACTACTATTGTGTTCTAACAGTAAGATGTCGTTTTGGTGAAGTAAGTGACGTTTCATTGCAAAATTAAGTTCTCAAATTATATCATAAGGTGATGATCTTTTATCCTTGTTGTTTGTTGATGTTGCCCAAAACATTTGGATAATTTAAGTTCAGAAGGAGTCCTATGTTATCTAATCAGAAAGAGGGCTTCATTTTTCACACTAATGGCCTATGTTATATGAAAACGCTATATTGGCAGCTTTTTGGTTTGGTCTAGGGCAACAGCAATAAAGCTTCTTAAGGTTTTCTTCTAACCGTGATGGCATTGGTATTGATGGTTGTATTGTGTAAAAGCCTTCTACGCTGATTATCAAGAGGTGGATGGTAATTAGGGACTGCAACGTGATTACACCTTTGGGACCCTTTTTTTCTGAAGCATATCTTTTCTCAGATTCAGATATTTGCACACCTCAGGGATTGTGATTCCGTTTCTTTCTCATCTGAAATTGATGAAACAGAGAAGATATGTTCAAAAATACAAATTATATGAGCACATGCATGGTTTCTCTCCCTTGCTTTCCCTTTTATTTCGAAATAATTTCTTAAGTTGGAAAAATGAGAGTTGCTGACCATATAGTTTCTTCATGGTACTAATGCATTTTTCATACTCTTTTCTTTCTTCTTTCAGTCTGCTCAACAAGAAAGATCAACTTTTATATCATCCTTGATGCCTCTTCTTGCTGAGTATTCTTTTGAGCCAGCTGTAGCTGATGCCCAATCGATAGCCAGCAATATCAAGGTAGGATTTTTTGTGACTATGATTATCTGATTCAATCAATATGGGGATTAGTGTTGATCAATTATTCTTTTAAGTTCTGGTGCTGACTATCAGTTGCATTTGAGCATTTCTGTGTTCTTTTCGCCTTTTTTCTCTTGATAGCTTTTCTGCATATGTTTGTCTGTCTACTAGTGGGAGAGTTTAAAGTCACCAAGGATTTTAGAAATGGCTAGTTATGCTTCGATTATGTAAGCATTTGCCTTTGGTCTGTGTGAAATATGCTTCTAGATGACAGGTACTAGCAACTAACAAGTTATGCTTTTTGTTTGAATATAGTTTACTTTTGCCTTTTGTATTCAACCCATAAGAGTATAAATATTTCAGGGGCTGTATCTGCTGAAGATTTGAGGATGGGTTATATAATTTCTTGCTCCCGAGTCTAAAATCTTTGAATTCATAATCAGTCTACCAGAAATATATAAGCCAAGTGTGAGGGTGTACCTGAGACGGCTAAGGACAATGTGCTTGAAGGGTAAGGTGATCAAGAGCACCCAAAAAGTTCTTCAGTTTTCTGTTTCATCACTTCTGAACCCTCCAAGTTCTTAGATTCATTTTGGACTAGGTTAAATGGTCATATGAGCTCATCCTTTAAAAATCCATTGATTTTCTTTGTTCCTCTACTCATGGCTGGGAGGTTTCCTTGTGATTTCCTGCAGTGCTGTCTTCTCATGTGTCTCGGTTTGTTACAAAAAGCCCACCGGAAATCATATAGGTCTGTACACTTCAATCCTTCTGGATTTCCCTAGTTGGCTTTGGGTTACTGATCTTGAGTGAGACCTTGCTGTTTGTTATTGTAGGCAGCCATATTCATCAATTGGTTTTTGCTCAGGCATAAACCCTCTGCGATTTCCCTCAGCCCGAATCAATTGAGTAGTCTGCTTAAGAAATGGTAGTTTTATCATACCAAGAATCTGAATTTGTACCTGGTGAAACACAAAATTGAGACCGGGAAGGTTGTAGACTAATGCTTTGACTATTTTACACGGATTTTGTGGCTTTAAACCGTGCTTAAACACCTCCTTTTGGGCATGTAAGCAAGGCTAAAAGTGCTTTTGCTTTGGTAAGGAAAAGAAAGCAAGCAACTTGAGGAAGCACTTACCCTTCTGAAGTAAGCAGTATGAGGAAGCAAGAGTTTGGAAGTAAATTCTTTCCATTTGCTCTGAAGTAAATTGGCATATTCTGCCACTGTTTAGCTACTCCATTTCATAGCTGCTATCTTGGTCTTGATTTCATTAATCAAGGCTGCATCATGGAGTTTTGCCTGCATTTGATTCAAGGCAGCATCCATAGCCTTTGAAGGTGGTAGGATTATGCAAGTGTCACTGAATTCAGTTACCATGGAATTCCACAACCAAGAAAGTCATGGAATCTTCTTCATCCCATGTTGCAAAACCAGCTTCATCTGGCTTTGGGCCAGATCCCAATAAATGATTCAATTCCCTTTTCCTTCCAAAAATGTCAGAACCAATTGAGACCATTTTAGATGCTTCTGATCATTGATAGCTTCCAATGTAAATATAGATAGATAGTTAATGGTATTTGTCCGGGTTTTTGGCATTCAGGAAATTCAATGTTGATTTTGGCACACATGCTTGAAACTAGGGGATGACCCTACAGAAGGAATATCTTAACTTCTTTGCCTTTTGTGTCTGTGATGGTAAATTGATAAGTGGGTGAAAAAGTTTGTCATTCGATTGATTGTCTGGAGTTTATATACAGGTATGGTACAGAGATAACAGGAAAGATATACAAGAACCCTAAGATTGAGCTATTATACAGATCCTAAAGACAATGCTTATACAGCCTAACTTTCAAAATATTGGACTTGGCTTAATTCGTAATACAGATCCCTGTCTCAATGTGGCCTTCCTACGGTATTAATATTGAAGAAAGTTAAACTTCTCAGCTGGTATGGAAGTGATGATAGTGGATTGGCCATGAAGGTCTGCAACTTCGGATTTGTTAGTTTTTGATGGTATTGTCCTTGTAATGGGTTATTCTTGATATGGCTATTTTGTATAGTTGTTGGTTCAATAAATGGCCTGAGGTTATTGACCTTTGATTGCAATCTGGTTCTGCGGCATTGCAGCTGCTGTGTTAGGTCTTGTAGATTTGGAGCAAAAAAGTGAAAAAATGCCAAAGAAGCATGTGAAAATGGAATGAAAACGTTTGAGAACTTTCAAGGGGAGCAGGTTCTTGAATTTTTTACAGAACGTGTTGGGTCATTCTCTTGGATCCAATCAATACCTACAGTAAAACAAACACTTCCTGGAGTTTGTTCTTTTTGGGTTTTTTAGAGTAAATTAAGGTAGGAAACCTCTCACATGAACTCCTTATTCGATGAATTATACAATTAGAAATATGTGATAATTTCCGGCTAGGTTGGAGATTCTAAGCAGCACAAAAAGATAATATCACATGTATTTGTGCTTCAGAATTCTGATATTTTCACCTTACATTAACATTTATCTAACTATTTGATTTCATGGTCAATGAATGGGGTTCTGAAATTATTAGTTCAGCCACATGGACTCAAGTTGGCCACTAATTTTTTATAGTACTGCTTACTGATTTGTGCACATATGGGTATCTGCATGTTGTGTTTGTTTATACACGTTTCTTGATTTTCATGATGTGCATGAATCCTTTGAAAGGAACACTTCAATGGTGTCTAAACACGGTATATTGATGAAATGAATGCATGAAGAAAGTTGCAAACTCGACAAAATGATGATCATGATATCCTGTTTTTTCAGGTATTGTTCAGACATATGCAAGAGAAGCTTCTTGTTACAGAGGTCTGTTATAAGTGGCTTAAGAGCATTTTAATCATAAGTGCAAACTCCTGTCTATTTTGTTTTCCCCTTCTCTCTCTCTCTCTCATACACACATTTCTGTGCTGGGAAACTGGTTATCCGCCCTGCTGTGTGGTTTTTCCACTTTTTCACAGGCAAAGCTAAAGGAATCCCAGTACCAGTTGGCACCCTGGAGATCTGATGTCAATCAATCAAATTTTTCTCCGTCACCATCTCATTCTTCTGGGGTAGTTGCAATCATATAGTTATTCAGTTCAATTTCCTGGCATCTTTTCACTTAATGTTGCAATTGAGTTCTTACAACTCATATTTGTCACAGATTAAAAATGGGCTTGAGTTGGTGGCTCAACCACCATATTCTAATCGAAAAATGCCCTTGTCTTCAGACCCTCAAGTGTCAACAGATTGGGATCTAGTAGGACATCATCCTGGTGGGTTAAGTAGTAGTGATGTGAAAAATGCTGAATCTGATGACTTGGGGAGGTATTCACCTCTTGCAAGCAGGTGAGCCCGGTCAAATGGAGACTGCTACTGTGAACTGAATGTACAATTTCAACCATCTGCTTTTTGGTGGTGGGTTCTGGTTCATTGAATTTTTCGTTAATTTGCCTGACGTATTGGCCAAATTCATGTTGATTTGAGTAAATGATAATCTGGAGTTTATGACACATCATTGGTGTCTCATGTAATCAGGAAAACAATGGGGTGTTGAAGTTGAGGTGAGAAAAAATTGGTGTGTCGCCGTCCCATGTAGTGATTTGCAACCAAAATGCCACCTGAGACTGTGATTTGGACAAATCGCAAGCCCACGTGGCTATAAGGCCTGCAACTGACTGGGAAAAGAAGCAAATCGCCATCTCATATGGTGTTTTGTGCTGACTGGATCAAATCGACTTCTTGTAAGGCGAGATCTGATGATCGAAACCAAACGTCCTGGCTTCTCCCACATCTGCTCCAACATTTGTCAGATCTCCCTCTTATACACAGTACCATTCTGGCATAGCAGCATATCCTGCACCACCTGCCATCCACAGGCATTTAAGTAGGAGATCCCCCGTATCCATATTCCCCTGAAGCATATCCAGGAGCTCCAGTGAACTGCCCAGTTTACGAGGTTATGGGACTGGAATGGTACCAGCTTACCAGCAAGCTTACTACTTGTAGACATGGCTGGCCATCTGATATGGTGACAACTGATATCATAACCTAATCAGTACTAGGCTGTTGTGAAAAGTAATTAAAAGAGATGCTTAATCATGAACCTTTGGTCTTGCTGTAGGAGAAATCGATCCAGTCAGATGGCGATTTGCTTCTTTCCCTAGTCAGTTGCAGGTCTTGTCGTCACGTGGGATTGCGATTTGTCCAAAACTGTCTCAGGTGGCGTTTTGATTGCAAATCGCTACTTGGGACAGCGACACACCCCTTTTTTTTCTCACCCCAACTTTCACACCCTATTTTTTTCCTGATTATATGAGATGCCCTTTATATGTCATAAACTCAATAATCTGCCTCGTTTTAATGGCTCCATGCATAATTGAAGATTTTCTCGAGTACAATTTAACTGTTACCAATCTCCGTTTCCCAGGGAAGTAACATTGTCATGCTAGGGTTGCTTGTTATTCTTTGTATACTGGCTTATAGTGTTGCAGATATTGGGTAATTAAGTTTCCTCAAACTAAAATATAGGATTTGAGAAACCATTGTGGGACACCATTTCCCAGACTAGGAGCAAACAAAAGCTTTTAAGACTATATCACTTTTCTTTTCTCTCACACTCACTCACACACACACACACACACACACACATGCACTCTTTGTATATATGGGATCCGTGGTTATAGTGTTTGGGATCTAAGTTGCTAGTGGGAGACTGAAATAAGAAGGTGGCACATATGCACCTGTAGTTGTTGGTTCAGAGTAGGAAGATCTAGGATGATAGGGAGAAAAGAGAGAACATCTGCAGGCGTATTTTCTTGTTCCATATTCTGTACATAATAAAAATAGCAATAAAAAACCACTGTAAGTGGTGATCCCGCACTTTCTATTCCTGTATCCAATATTAATGATAGATTGTCAATGTGATAAGCCAGTTCAATGTTGGTACTAATAAATTCAATCTTAGATGATTTTATTTTCATTTATTTCAATCTGTGGCATTATTTATTGATCTTTCCAGCTGTTCATTTGGTCTTCTATGCTGTCTTGAAATTTTTCATTCAAATATTATTCTTTGTGCAGAAAATATGTACTTATCATTACTGTACGTTATAAAATTTGTTTTTCGATATCTTGAGCCATGTTCATGGTGTGATGTTAGGATTGAGCTAATTACAAAGATTGTCTAACCTTTGGTGCTTTTCTTTAGCTTTAGTTCTGAGTTAGATGCTATCTATTCCTCAGGGGCCCTACAACCCAGGACTTTCCTGCACATCTAGTCAGCGCAGGTGAATTGAGTCCTGCTCTCGGTAAAGATGAATCCTCTGGCAAACAAGTCAAATTTAAAGACCTTGTTAGCAGTGAGATGGAAGATTCTGACCTGGAGAGGCAACAGAATGACAGAGAACCTTCAGTTAATTGGACTCCTAAAAGCACGGGATATACAACCACAATTGAGGATCCAAGCACCTCATACTCTCCTTATTTACCACCAGTTCTCGAAGAACCTTCATCGTCATTCTCTGAAGGTGTGGAGATTATTATACCTTGCTTGTTATTTTAGTGCATCAATATGCTGTCAGTAGCCATTTACTATCCTCATTCTAATCTCCAGCTGGAGATGAAGATCCGTTACCTGCAATAGAGGGTCTACAAATATCAGGTGAAGCTTTCCCGGGGCGGGAACTCCAAGCATGTGGATACTCCATCAACGGAACTACTAGTTGTAACTTTGAGGTGTTTCTTTGTTTGCCTTCATTAATGTTTATTTCTTTTTGCTCTTTATTTGGTGTCTCTGCTTGTGGATACTTATCATGTTTGTAAAGGTCACAACTGTCATATAATGGTGTACATTTAAAACTTAGATGAACATTGATCTTGTCTCATCTCTGAATTTTGCAGTGGGTACGCCATATGGAGGATGGCTCTTTCAACTATATTGATGGTAATCATGGATGAATGTACTACTTTTATTGTCACATGTCTTAGAATAAAAAACTTGTGCTCTTATTTTGACTGGAAAAACATATGATAATTGCCAGGGGCAAAGCAACCAAACTATCTTGTTACTGCAGACGATGTTGATACATATCTCGCTATTGAAGTCCAACCATTGGATAACAGGAAGAGGAAGGTACTCTGTTCATTGTGGTTGCTCTTCAAAAAGAAATTTATTGCTGTTGGATTTGACTGTTGGTGATTTCAATGTGTTTTCAGTTGTTCATTTTTATGAAGTAAGGAAGTTTGTATTTCACCAAAACCCCTCAATGCTAGCATGTGAATTATACAATAAATCCTGTCTTGTAACTTTGAAGAAGTTTTGGCTAAACATTCATGTTTAGAAAAGTGTACATAACTCATTTCCTCTAGCTCATCATTTTTAGTGTTGTGCCAATGATTAACAAATTGCTGAAAAGAGCAATGCATTCTATCATAACTTATTGCAATTCTCCTAATGCAACTCTGAAATATCTGTTAACATGATCACGGAGTTGGAGTGTAGCTCAAGTTAGTTTGAAACTATCATCATTTTTAGGCAACTAACAAATGTTAATATTGAAGTAGGGCAGGAGAATTGCTTTCTCAAATCTGAAGGGAGGTTGTGTAATCTCTCAATTACATTAAAAGGTCCCTGATTTTGGCACAAACCTCGGGGGAGGTTTGTTTAAAAAAAAATTTTTATTTCTTAAATGGTTTTGGTTCTTTACACTTCATTCATCTGAAGATTTTTGCCCCTTTCTCTGGAATGTAATTGTATGCTGCTTCCCTCCCTCAATGGAGCATATGGGGTAATTGAGATGATTTTATCCCTTTATTTCCCAGGGTGAACTTGTGAAGGTCTTTGCAAATGAGCATAGAAAGATCAGCTGCGGTAAGCAAACAAATTCAAATGTTTCATTGCTGCTGTAATTTCACTGGTCAAATTATTGGCTTTTTTCT
The DNA here is from genome assembly GCA_028571225.1 of Parsonsia alboflavescens. NCBI lineage: Eukaryota > Viridiplantae > Streptophyta > Magnoliopsida > Gentianales > Apocynaceae > Parsonsia > Parsonsia alboflavescens. The sequence continues at coordinate 7,445,304 of JAOXNR010000022.1, forward strand.
TAAAAGACCCCAAAGGGTTTAAGAGAGGAGTTTGGTGGGTTGTAAAAGTGTAACATTCTAAAGTTTGCAAGTTTGAAAGAATATGGGATAGGAAATTTATAAAATTGTGCGAGCTGGCAAAGAAAATGTGCATTGATTTGAAGCTCTAGCGAAATGGTAATTCTTCCTGGTGTTACTTCTTAACTTCCTTTTTTGAATCATATTGGTAATGTGAATCTAGTATTCTTGCCTTACTATTAGTACTTTGAATCAAAAGCAATAGGTAAATGCTTGTGTGTCTTTTTAACTGGGTTTTTTTTTTATAAATTTTTTTATTTAGTACTTGTAGCAGAAAACAGATGGTACCCTGTTCAAGCCTATATGTTTTTTCTATAAGTTTTACTTTTGGATATTTGACTTGTAGCTGCATATTGAGGAGTTGGACAGACAATTGACCTAACGTTGATTTTTTCCATATAGTAGATTCAAATCTTAGAATGGAAATCTTAAACTCTATAAAACTGATGTCTATTGGAAACTAAGTTTTTGATATTTTCTTATTTTTTTGAAATAGCTGCTTTGAGAATGTACAGATCTTTTCTGTGCATCACTCAAGAATCGGGATATTGGCTTGAAAAAGAAAAAGGAATTGTACACCTTGTTTTGACTAATTCTATGGTTTAATGACTTGCAAAAAGTTAAGCTAGAAAGGACAGTGTTTATATATGTACTCTGATATCCCATTTCTCAGGACAGTTGAAAGATAAAAATAAGTGATTTTGCTTTATATTAGTTTTTTTGATCTATATTTAGCGCTTGACATTCTAAGGTCACATAATTTCCATTCTTGTAAAATTTTGTTCCATATTCTATTGTGAAATGATATTTTTGGTTAGTTGTTTTTGCCATCTTGTAGAACTAGAAGGCATTGTTGAGCTAAGAATATAAAATTATTTATTTTATTTTTTATGTCTTACTTTCCCTGCATTAATTTGTTGGTTCATCTTGAGAGAGTGATAGTTCCTTCTAATAGTTTTGTGCATAGCCAAAAATTGTTCTTCTAAAGTAGGAATTGAGTTGTATTAAAACTCCTAAATTTCTTCTGTACTTGTTCACTTCTTTGTGGTGATAACTATTACAGATCAAGATATGCAAAACTGCATAGAGAAGACATTTTACAGTGGTCATGCTTCATATAAAGTGTCTTTGTCGGTATGATGAGCATCTAATCCTTGTGCTTCTGATTTTTCTTACCTTATGACTTTTGCAATGTAAGCTTACATATTACATCAAACTCATGTTTGATTTTTTGGGTTCATTAATTGATTTTTGATTGCGCAGACCGGATATCTAGATATATGGGAGCCCGCAACCTTAGGGATCAAAAGGGATAGTTACAGCATCAAGTGCAGTGGGTCTAGTGGTTTGGTGGTCTCTGAGAAGTTCTCTGCATCTACTATTGTATGTTTCCTAAACCATTTTTCCTCTTATGAGTGTTTCGTAGTGGGAAAATATATAAAGACATTATTACTTTAAAGAAGTAAAAACTAACCCTTGCAATAGAATAGCCTCTGTGTTTCTTTGTCAATTCTGTTCAATTTTCTAAAGAAGCGTATTAAATTTGAAGGTCTGGAACGAAAAATTGAATTGTTCAACCTAAATCTACTTCAATTATGTGAATTCTTATTGTTCTATTCATCATAATCCCTAACCCTACACAAATTGCATATATCTTTCTGTTCCTCCCTGCATCATTGGAAAGCATTTCATTTCTAGTGACGTCTATAGACTTAACCTACTCTAGGCAAAGTAACTTTTTTCAAGGTGCAAGAAATCCTACTCTGGGAACAGAAACCAAGCTTGGGGCATAAATTGCAGTTATCAAAGTCCATGGATAATATATGTCTAACTCTATGAACTTTCAGTTATCTGGGTTGCCAATTTGCTAAAATTTTGACAGTTTTGGTTTACGAAGTGCCTAGAGGGTTGAGAGTTCTGAACTTAACATGCCTAAGAGCTTACAGCTCTTTAATTAATATGCTATTTTACACAAAGGAAAAGTAATTAAAGGGGTAGAGTTTTCCTTGTGTACGGTGCTACTGCAGCTCATAATAGTAGTCACATTTGAAAATTTGGTTTGTTCCAAATTATTTGTCATGTTCAGGAAATCAAGAGTTGATTATTATTAGCCAAATCCTTTGTAGATATATACAACCATAATAATTGGTTCTTTTATTCACAAGTTCCAATGCAGGTATATTTTTTTTCTTAGTAATAATTAAAATAATCTAATATTTCTTTGATACTTGTGCAATATCCAAATGTGATTATTATTATGGATTGAAGGTAGTATTATCTTTCTAAAAGTACATGTGCAGTCAATATCGGGCCATAAAAATTAGGAAGATTTAGGTTAACAACTGATTTGAGAGCCTAGCCAAAATTTGAATGTTCTGGCAATGACTTTTTAATCTTAGAGTTCAAGGATTTTCATTAACCCTTTCCAACTCAAACAATGTCAATTGTTTTGTAGACAATATTTGATGAGTGGGAAATATCTGAAACCATTTGTGTTAATCTATATCTCAATCTGAAGTTCTTAACTTGTAGGTGGATTTATGGAATTTCCTTTCAGTTATTGTTTTTCGTTTTAACGTATAAATATTTTAAAGTGAAACTTTCCACATAGTATTCAATTGGAAATGCAAGTGGTATTGCAGTCTCGTTGTCTTTAGTAGTGACTATTTTGCTAAGCCTCAGGTTTATAGTTGTTTTCTGGTTTAGTTTTCCTTCTGCTGTCCTAACTAAATTTTATTAAGAATTTATTAGCATGAAATTAGATTTTTCCTGGTCCACTATTAGCTTTGTCGTTTGAAGATTATTCTTAATTGATTAGAGTTGAAGTCGAATACCCATGTGTTGTGCATGACATATAAGATTATTTATATATTTACTTTTTAAATAATTGTTATTAATATTTGTAATATTTACTTTTAAATCGTAATGAGAGGTCCTTTTTTATTCAATTTGGTAGCTTTTGTTAATATATTTATTTATTTATGAATTTATTAGTTTTAAATTTTATATTAAAACTTCTGAAAATTTTTTTAATATTCATTTAACTCAATACAATATATTAAAATTTATCTTTTTTTAAAATATAATTGTTAAAAAGATCATTTTCAATTACTTAGTAAATAAATATAACAAAAAATTCTAATGATAAAAATCATAAATAAAATATAAGTAATATCATAAACTTGAAGGGACCTTTATCTTAAAAGATTAACTCCCCATCATTTAATTTGAACTTTATTAGAAATCAAATAAATCCTTAATATGAATTTAAGTTTTTAATAAATTGATGAACTGTTAAATAATTTTTTTAAACAAAAATTTAAACTTATTTATGACTATTAGTTTAAATTCAATATACTTTATACATAAAAAATATATGTATAAAATTTTTAATAGTTTTATATGAAAATAAAATAGAAATGAAAATTACTTTAAATTTAATAGTTTTTTTTGTGTAATATATAAGAACAAGAATCCAAATAGTTTTTATTAAAATAGAAAAAGAAAGAAAATTGAAAAGTTTTTAATATGGTACTTCCAACTCACGTTAAAAGCTGATTTGGAAGATATCTGTGAGCTGGGTTGGCAGCTTTATAGCAGGTGTCTCTGCTTATATATATATATATATATATATATATATATGTGTGTGTGTGTGTGTGTGTGTGTGTGTTGCAGGTCTGAATTTTTTATTTTATTTTTTACAAAGAAACCTTTTGATGCCTTTGGCTAACAAATCTGAGATGTCACTTCTAGGGGTTCTCCCATCTGGAACATTAATTTGTTGTAATTATTTTCTTGATATGAATTGTAATTAAATTCCTACAAAAATCTATCTGTTGGCTATATAACATGAAGTCCAAGTTTGTCCTGCATAAGTAATTATTTATTTCCAAAAAGAAGTAGCTTTAAAGCAAATGCCTGATTGCTAACGATTTTAGTTTTGTTAAAACCCAAACAATATTTAATCAGTTTATTCATAAAGACCACATATATAAATACAAAACATATCCTTAACCATCTAAGACTAGAAATCTATAACCTAGTAAAACATAGTATTCTAATCCAAATAGAACATAGTATTCTAATCCAACATATATGTCTTAAAACTTCCCCTTAAGCTGAAGCATAAATGTTAATCATGCCCAACTTGTTACAAATATAACCAATCCTAATTCCATTCAAAGCTTTAGTAAACATATCTGCAAGTTGCTATGCAGTTTTGACATATCTTGGACTGATGTACTTTTCTTGAATCTTTTCTCAAATGAAATAACAATCGATATTTTGATATGTTTAGTTCTTTCATGAAGAATAGGATCAGAAGCAATATGAAGAGCAGATTAATTATCACACCATAATGTAGTTGGTTCAATTATTTTACACCCAACTTCACTCTACAATTGTTGTAACCATATGATCTCGCAGGCAGATATAGCCATTGCCCTATACTCAGATTCTGTAACAACAGTCTACCTTTTACTCTTCTAAGATACCAAGTTTCCTCCAATAAAAATACAATACAGTAGTGGACCTTCCATCAACTTTGGAACCTCCTCAATCTGCATTTGCAAAATGTTCGATATCAGTATATCCATGTTTTTTTTTGTATCAACCGAAGTCCTGGAGCTTCTTTCAGATAACAAAAAATCTGCTCAAGTGCCTTCCAATGCTTAATTGAAGGAGAAGCCATGAATCTACTTGCAATACTCATAGGATAAGCGATATTCGGATGAGTTACTGTAATACAATTCAATTTTCCAACTAACCTCCTATACCTTTCTGGATCTCCGAAAAGTTCACTCTCATCCTTTCTAAGTTTAACCCAAGAATCATAGGAGTACTGCATGGGTTATCACCAAAATTTTCTGTTTCCTCTAATAAGTCGAGAACATATTTCTTCTGACAAAGAAGGATTCCTTTTTCACTCCTTGTAACTTCAATACCTAAAAGATACTTGAATGCTCCTAAATCTTGTCTAAAACTGAGTATGCAGAAAAGCTTTAATTTAGGATATTCCAACAAAATCACTCACAATAATGATAATATCATTGATATATAAAACTAAAAGAATAACACCAACCTCAGATCGTTTATAATGCACAGAATGATCACATTATCTTTGCATCATTCCAAAATCTTGAACAACTCTATTGAATTTTTCAAACCAAGCCCAAGGACTTTGTTTTAAACCATAAATTGATTTTCGGAGACAACAAACCTTCTTATACTCCCCCTGATTTACAAAACTAGGTGGTTGCTCCATATAAACCTCCTTGTAAGTCTCCATGTAGAAATGCATTCTTAGCATCCAACTGATGGATAGGCCCAAACATGAGTTGTGGCAAGTGAGATGAATAATCGTACAAAAGTTAATTTTGCAATAGGAGAGAAAGTATTAGTATAATCAACTCCATAAGTTTGACCATATCCCTTTAGCCACCAAACAAGCTTTAAGGCTTGCAACCGTGCCATCTGGATTCATTTTTATTGCAAACACCCATTTACATCCAACAACCTTTTTGCCAACAGGTAAATCCATCAACTCCCAAGTATTATTTTCATCAAGAGCATTCATCTCTTCTACCATTGCAGCATGCCAACTAGGATGGGTGATAGCTTCTTGAATAGTTTTGGGGAGAGAAATGGAATCCAAAGAAGTAATAAAGGAGTAAGATGAAACTGGTTAATGATCATATGAAACAATTGACGAAACAAGATAAATACATCAATGTTTACTTTTTGGTAGGGCAATTGGGAAATCTAGATCATTAGGGACATCCTTTCCAGAATCCGATGACGAAGAAGTTGATGGAGGACATGCATCGGGGACTCCTGGCCTTCTTGAGTAAACCTGTATAATAGCTGGTCATGTTGGTGGACTAGGAAGAGGTGTAATAGTTGGGTCAATGTATATTAACAAATCATCTTCCTTACTCTGTGTTTTTCAGATGAAGAAGATAAAGCAGAAGAAAAGAATGGAGTAGTATCCAGAAAAGTATTATCATTAGAAACTAGGTAACTATCGAACCCTTTTTGAAGACGAGAATAACCTAAAAAGACACTTCTAAGAGACTTGGGATCTAATTTTGTGATGTAGGGATGAGTATCCTGAACAAAACATGGACTACCAAACGTCCTCAGTTCAATTGGAAACAATGGTTTAGTAAGGAACAAGACAACATATGGAATTGCACCTTTAAGAACAGAGGAAGACATACGATTGATCAAAAAACTGGTTGTGGAAATAACAGCTGTCCAAAAATGTTTGGGAATATGCATTTGAAAAAGGAGGACACTAGCTGTCTCTGGAAGGTTTTTATTTTTCCTTTCAGCTTCACCGTTTTGTGATTGTGTATCAACACAAGAAGTTTGATGAAGAATTCCATTTAGAGTTTGGTGGGATTGAAATGTTTGAGATAGATACTCTTTGGCATGGTCAAATCTCAAAGTTTGAATAGATACTTGAAAATGCGTTTTAACTTCAGCACAAAAATGAGAAAATAACTCCGAATGCTTTCACAGAAAGTATAACGAAGTTGCTCTAGGATAGTCATCAACAAATGTTACAAAATAACTAAAACCACCTTTGAAATTGATCGGGCAAGGACCCCAAACATTAGAATGAACTAATTCGATTGGAGACGAAGCATGCTTATTAATTCTAGAACTGGAAGAACTACGGTGATGTTTGGTAAATTGACAAGCCTCACAATCTAATGAAGACAAATTATGAAATTGGGGACATAACATTTTTAATATGGGTAAAGAGGGATGACCCAACCGACAATTTGTCTCAAACAGAGTGGGAGAACATGTAAGACCCTTTAGCTCTTGAGTATCAAGAATATAGTGACCCCCTGACTCATGTTTTCTACCAATAATTTGCTTTGTCATGAGATCTTGAAATAAAACATGATTCGCAAAGAAGGTTATAGCACAATTCAAAGACTTGGTGAGTTTGCTATCGAGATAATATTAAAAGCAAACTTCGGAAAACTCAATATTGAAATTAACAGAAGAGAAGAAGTGGGTTTGATAGTGCCAGAATCGAGAACACAAACAGATGACCTATCGGCCAAAGTAACATGTGATGTGAGGATGTTTGATATGGTTGATAAGTAGTCAAAAGAGTTAGGTTACCTGTCATATGTTCTATAGCACAAGAGTTGATAACTCAATTGGTTGAGGATGAAAGTAAACATGTTTGTGATTTATCTGAATTGGCAATGGTAGAGACAGAATTTGATGAAGCTCCAATGGATTGTTGATACTCAGTGAATTTGGCAAAGTCTTCTGCAAAGATGACAATGGATTTGTCAGAATTGATCCCATGAGAAGTAGCAACATTAGATGAATTAGATTGCTGAGACCGATTTATTTTTGGACAAAAATATTTTGTATGTCCTGCTTCACGACAATAGAAACAAATAACTTCTCTAGAGATACTCTGGCATTGGCCACCATTTTCTCCGAAATCACTTCCACGGCCATAACCACGACCAACATTCTCCCTGAAATCATTGCCACGATCACAACCTCTTCTAAATCCTCTACCTGGTTTGCCAAAACCTCTTCCCTTATCGGTGAGAAGAGCACTACTTCCTTTAGAGATGTGTGATTTTCCGTAGTTTTCTGTGCGAAGTATCTTGGAATATGCTTCCTTCAATGTAGGTATGGTAGAACCTGGAGAATTTGATCTTTAGCTGTATCAAATTTAGAAGGCAAACCAGCTAACAAGCTTAAAGCAGCCATGTGTTCATGTTGTGTTTGCTGAACCTTCATATCAAGACTAAAAGGTAAAAGGACGATAAGCTCCTCATAAATTTTTGTAAACTCTATAAAAATGTGTCGTGAGCATTTTATCCTTCTTTTTTGCTCTATAGAAAGCTCTACATATGTTATATATATGACTAGCATTACCTTTTCCCAAATATAAAAGTCTAGAAATTTCATAAGATCCTTAACAAATTCATAGTGATTAATAGACCCACCAGCTCGCTATTTATGGAATTTTGAATTTGGCAAATTCAGTTTGGCATTTCCCATAACCAAAGTACTGCCGGCTTGCCGGTAGTATCTAGAAGGGGTGATAAGATATCATTCTTACCTATACTTTGTAAATAAACCTGAATTGTGGTATTCCAGTCAAAATAATTTGAAGAACCAACGAATTTATGATATGTAATTTGCATAATAGAAGACACCAACTTAACAACTGATTTACTATCATCTGCCATGGTTGACCAAGTTTCTTAACCAAGGAGATAAGAAATGCCAAGAAAACAATAAGAAGGAACATATTCAACAATCCAAGGTAATGCAGAACCAAACAAGATCTGTGATGTAAAACTGAAAACCAGACTAGAGTTTGGACCAAAGTACCAAAGAATAAATCACACCGCAGCCATGACCAGCCAGAAAATTGCAAAAAGGGAGTACAAATACTCCACAAAATTAAAATCAACGTCTGGAAACATAAATAAGAAACCCTGAGGAACAAACCATCAAAAGCCCATCAAGATCTGACCTCCCAAATGCCAGCGAATGACGTGGACGACAACTGTCTTAAAAAGAGGTTATTCAGATTCCACATCAGTCTACAATTATTAAGGATAATGTCACAATTGATATCGATGGAGTATTGATCAATTTACAAATGAGGTATGAGTAGGCTTTGATACCATGTTAAAACCCTAACAATATCTTATCACTTTATTGATAAAGACCACATATATAAATACAAAACATATCTTTTAACCATCTAATAATTGGAAATCTATAACCTAGTAAAACATAGGATTCTAATCCAAATAGAATGTAGTATTCTAATCCAACATATATGTCTTAACAAGTTTTATCTCTTGGTTAGTCATAGCAATTTGAGGGACTCGTGATTTGTGAGGATACTGTGCATGTCAATGAGTGACCTCATACATTTTTCTTCTTTGAATTCATGATATTTTGACTAACAGATATGAATGATTGTATATGTAAGAGTTTCATGGTTTCCGTGCTTTTTAAATTTTATTTTCTATCTTGCACAAAGCTACAAAGGAATGCCTCAAATTTGCAATCTTTCCTATGTTTGTCTTCTGCTTGATCAATTTTCTTTTTAGTCATTGCTAAAAGTAATGTAAGTTATTAAGAATTTTCAGTTGCAAACAGCTCTTTCACTTTTTATGACAAAATACACATTGACCCATTTTGTCCCTGTTCTTGATTGCTTAAAATTAGCAGCTTTGAACACGTTAATGCCTAAAGCTGTTATAGCTTGTTCTTGCCATCTCGATGTGATTGATTCCAATCCTTATAGTGATCAGCCTTAATTTAACTAAAATGTTTCCAGAAGAATTGCTCATATTATTACTTGGTAAAGGGAAAACAAACAACCCTGCTCTTTGTAATGTCCATATGTTGTGCTTTACAGTATCTCAAATAGGAATGACCACTAAGATGATGATGTTGGCATTAATGTTATGTCTCTAGCTGAGCATGGTACCACTTCAATAATCCTTCCACTTCTCATGGTCTTGGGTGTGGCTTAACGTGTCTTTTGCAATGTCTGTTGTCTTCAGATTGAAAGTAGTCTGTTTTTCTAGTTTTTGTGGCACTTTGTTGTTTCATTCTACATTTTTATTTGTATGTCAGGTTTCCATTCCATATGGTAGTCCTGTAGAATTTTCTGTTGTTGATGGGCAAGGAGTTGAGCGTATCTTGAGGGCTGAAAATGGTTTAAATGATATAAGCTGGTAAGCTGTATAACCTTCGTTTTCTTAGTCCTCTGTGATCATTGTATCACATTTTACATTCATGCATCTAATACTCTTGCAGTTAAACTCCTTTGATGAGTTAAGTATTTATAGTACTTCTATATTGACCTTTTGCACTTTTGTGAGGACGCATGAAGTCAACAGCTTTTAGTTTTGGTTTATCTATTTATAGATCACATGCTCTTTGCATTTGTCTGCAGCTCCAGAGACACAATTGTCCTCACTCTGAGATTATTTATTGCAAGGGTATGCCCTTTTCACTTTCAGCTTATTGTTTAGAAGAGTTCTGAGGACTTAATTGTTTCTGCTTCACAAAGTCTGAAGTATTCTCTCTACCTTTTGTCGAATGTCTGTACCTTCTTCTTACGAAACATGCTTAGATGCTTGTGCAAGCAGAGCATATTCTGTTTTACTTCTCTTCTGTAGCTGATAGTCGGTTATTTTCCTCGGTGCATTGCAAGAGAGTGTCCGCCCAAACATCATGATTCAGTTTACTTTGTACGGAGAAGTGCTCTTCCTTTTAAAACCCTGACAAAGTAAATGGAAAAAGTTTATGATATTGAAAATTTGGCATGGTGGCATGTGCAAATAGTGGAAAACAAGTGATTTGCTTTTACCGCTTCTCATACGCTTGTTTGAATGTTATTGGATTGTGTCCTGGAGGCAGCAAAATTGATATCTAAATATCATATCTTGTTTTCTTCATCTCTTTATTAATTAATGTCAACTACAATCACACAAATATGAACCACATTTGTTCGCTTCTGAGTTGTACATAATTGCTTATGTTAATATACACTTTGCATAACAGTATATTTATGTATCGTTAGTCCCATTATTTGATCCTAGTGAAAGATTCTCTCTCACTGGAAAAAAAAGTGAGAATATTCTCGAGAGATAAACATCAATTTCCCATTCCTAACTTGTAGTGATCGGCTATCATGTGCATATTTGCATATTCATGTAATTTGAATTTGGATATCAGAAAACTGTATTGCGACTCTTTGCAATTCTGCAGCTGGGCTCAACTGCTGCCATAATATTTTGAGAAGCTGTTTTAGCTTGATATATTCCAACTTTTGTTCTTGCAGGCTAATGAAAAGAAGAAAGGGAAAAAACGAGGTCTATTTTTCAACAAGTAAGGATTTTATTTCGTCCTACAATAGGAAAATATTTAGTGTAGGGAGTATGTGTTTGTCAGTGGTGGAGAATAGTCTTCCCACTGTAGAAGATTTTAGCAATACAAGCAAAGAGAAAAAATTGCACTTCAATTTTGGGTTATAAGTTTTGAGCATTATAATCGTCCTTGATTGCAGCTTTTCGCTTTCCTCGCTCCCCTCCCCTTTATCTACTCATCTCCTCCTTTTCTTCTGTAGCAACCTAAAACTTCTTTGGCTATGTTTATCACGAGTTCATAGTTTCATTGAGTTTACAAAAATTTCCTTTACCATAGCATTGGTAAGGGATTTTTGGTTCACTTGTCTTTATTGACTCCCTGATAGTTGTGGGTTTCCATCGTCCCTTTTGGGTGTGGGGTTGCTGTCAACTTTGTTTTTTGAATGTTGTGAGTAGTGTTATGAACTTTGTGATATGTTTAGAATAATGCCAATGTAAAAATAATGCCTATTGAAGAAGAATGTTGAGAGAGAGAGAGCATGAACAATATTGCAAAAAATGAGTAAAGATTGTAGAAAACAACTTGAATGGAAAGAGTATTTTTTTCAGTCAAAATGAGATGTTCCATCCACAGTTTGAAAATAGTTGTTTGGGAACTTAATTAATTAATTTATTTACTTTTAAGATGAAGCTACAATGAACGTTGAAAATAGTTTGGAGGTTAAATATAATATATATGTTTTGTTTGGAATTGAATATTTAAAAGGAAATCTTAATTTAGTTTATTTTTAATATTTTAATATTTAAATCTTAACTAATTTACAAAATTAAATAGTCAATTTTAGATGACATAAGATGTAACTTGGGATAAAGTAATTTATCTGAATTTTTAAAAATATTACAACATATTTTTCAAATAAATGAATAGTCTATTTGCACAAGCTGCTGATTTAATTTTTTTCCCTTTCTTTTGAATGCTCTGGTGTGGCTCAAAGACCTTTTTTTCCTTTCTATTTTACGATTCTCTGTATTTTTTTCTCCATTAGTTCTTGTATTTGTAAGTGGGAATTCTCTCTCCTATGCAGCCTCTCCAATCTAATGTGTACCCAAACACAAAAAAAAAGTCCTTTACTGGGATAAAAAAATTCTCACATTGGAACAAAAAAAAGATGTCTACCCTTTTAATAACTATTATATATAGTTTTATAATCCAAGCAAAAAGTAATTCTTTCTCTTTATTAGTATTTACAACAATCTTAATACATCTCAATCTTAAAATATAAGTTGTTTGAAGATGTTTTCCTTATTGCACAATATATTTTGTCTTGCAATTGGTAATTTATCCTATGATATTTTTGGTTATTAAGGAAAGACAAAAGTGGTATTTTTAACGTAACATAACTACGTTTACTACTTTTCGACTCATGTGAAATGACAATCAAGCTTTCAGGTCGATCTGGATATAACTTATTATCCGTTTGGATAGGTCTAAAAATTGTTTTTTATTTTTTTAATAAAATTAAGCAGTTTTGTATTTGGATATATTTTTGTAAATGTGTTTTTTTTATAAAATTTTTAAAAAGGGTTTTTTTAGATCAAAAAGCACATATGAATTTTTTTTGTTTTATAAAATCTTCTTTAATATGATTTTTTTTTACAACTTTATAATAAATTTCAAGATATAAAAGCTATAATTCAATATTTAATATATTTAACTTAAAATAAAATTAAGATAATAATTTTTTTTAAAAAAATTTTATTTTCATTATAAATTTTTAATATTTAAAGGGATGATTATCTTTCATAAGTTATAATACATTAAAAACTAATATTTAATATATTTAAGTAAATTTAATTTTTTTTTAACATAATACATTAGACAAGAAAACTTTTAAAAAAATATCACGAATGAAGAATGATTGATTATGATGATCTAAAAAAATTAATAAATTTGTTTGTATCCTTGACATATTTTAAAGTATTAACATATATGCACAAATTAAAAAGGAAAAGAATTTTTAAAATAATGTAAACCAAATAAAAAAAGTTAAAAAGAAAAAGAAGAGAAAATTAAGATATAAGAAAAAGAGGAAAAGAAAAGAATGAAAATAGTGGAAGATGGGGAATTAGGGGGAGGTACCTAGGGGTGCGGGTTGAGGATTAATGAATGAAGACATTAAAAAAAGAAAAAAGAACACCTGAAAGGTAGAAATCAGGAGGAAAAAAAGGATAGGATTCTTAGGGGATTTACCTGGGTGAGGGGAGGGTTAATGAATGAAAACATAGAATTAGATTTGGGAAGCCAATTTCTAAATTTAAGGTTTGTGATTTTTTTTTTTTTTTTTTTTTTAAAAAAGTGAACTTTTTCAAGAAGTTTGTGCGGATTTAGTTGTGTAGTTTGGATTTTGTGTGAATTGGGTTTTGAGGAAAAAGGTCACTCTGGAGAAATGGTTAGCCTGTGTTTCTTCACCTTTGACCAATGGGTCCGGAAAGATTAGTGCATTTTAAGTTCTTGTTTTAGTCTTTGGATGCAGGGCTTTAGATTACAACCAAAATTGGGTTTTGCAAGAAGAAAAAATTGAATTGTTTTTGGAATAGAAGGAGAATATGGTGGGTGAAGGAGGATATGCAGTCGTTTACAAAGGGGAATTGCTGAAGGCTAGTGGCTGGTCAGATTGCCGGCAAGAAAGCAAGAGGTGGCCCGGGTTTTGGCTCAAGGAGTTTTGGGAACTCTTATCTTCTAAATTTATCCTTAAAAAAGGTCAAATTAAGTGGATTTGATCGGATTCTATCAGCCGTTAACTCTTAAATTAGATTGAAATGTCAAATTTGATACTTTTGAAAAGTTTGAGTTTTTGAAATTGACAAAACAATAAAAATATAACAACTAGATCAAAAAATGAAAAAATGACACTTTTTATCCTTTTCTTAAAGTTTCCTTTTGTAATTTAATAAATAAGTTAAAATTTTGTTTTTCCCCTATAATTATTCATACTTGCAGTCTTTCTTGTAGCAATAATTTCAAAATATTAAGTATCATTAATTTTTTAATGGGCTAAATAGTAAATTGAGGAAATTTCCTAGTTTATAAGTTTAAAGAGGGAAGAAAAAAAAACACTACTCACTAGAGAAAGTAATTTTAAGTTTGAAGTATCTTTTGTGTAAGTTAAAAATAGACTAAGGATTTAAAATAAATAAAAAAAGGATTAGGAACCAAGTATGAAAGATAAAAATTTTAAAAATCTAATAAGTGAAAATAAAAAAATGACTAAAGATCTAATATCAAGAATGAAAAACCGTGGAGAATAAAATTAAAATTTACCAAATTCAAACCAAATAAACCAAAAAAGTATATTGCTCCGACTTTGGAAGAGAAGTATTAGAAACAGAAAGTATAGGGGTCAGATTGGCACTGCAGTTGGAATTCAGGGGCCAATTGTTCTAGTTTTACCAGGTCAAATCCAGACTACTACGGTGATACCGGAACAATCTGAAGTACGCGTAGAAACGTCAACGTATGCTATTGCTTACCAGTAATACGACGTCGTTTCTACTCTACTTTCCTGGTTCAAACCTCCGGTTCAGTTGATTTATGAGTCACCACTGCACATCCGCTGGGTTCATCATCTCGTCTCTCTCCCCCACTCTGGCTTCCGTTGACCCAATAACACTTCTTCGATCTTCAGACAGTTTTCAGATCCTGTTCACGATTTTGGGTTCTAGGTTTTCCAAGTTTTGATACTGAGTTGAATGATCTGAAGTGTATCCTCTCCGAGAAAAGAACGAAAAGGGTTGATTCAAGATGTCTGACTTGCCCAAAGTTGATTCAGTACATATTAGGGAGGTATGGAATCACAACCTTGAAGAAGAATTTGCTCTGATTCGAGAAATCGTTGACGATTATCCCTACATCGCTATGGACACTGAGTTTCCTGGGGTGGTTCTTCGTCATTTGGGTAGTTTCAAGAATATTAACGAGTATAACTATCAGACTTTGAAGGATAACGTTGATATGATGAAGCTGATTCAGTTGGGTCTCACATTTTCTGATGAAAAAGGGAATTTGCCCACTTGTGGAACAGATGTTGGTTGCATTTGGCAGTTTAATTTTCGCGAGTTTAATGTTAATGAGGATATTTTCGCCAATGATTCCATCGAGCTTCTCAGGCAATCTGGAATTGATTTTCAGAAGAATAACGATATGGGCATTGATTCAAACAGATTTTCAGAGCTTCTTATGTCTTCTGGGATTGTTCTCAACGACTCTGTCCAATGGGTCACATTTCACAGTGCCTATGATTTTGGCTACTTGCTCAAGCTATTGACCTGCAGGAGTTTGCCCGATACACAATCGGGCTTCTTTGATCTGATTAGAATGTATTTTCCAATTCTTTATGATATCAAGCATTTGATGAAGTTCTGCAACAGCCTTCATGGTGGACTCAACAAGCTAGCTGAACTCTTGAAAATTGAGCGAATTGGAATTTGTCATCAGGCTGGTTCGGATAGCCTGCTCACTTCTTGTGCATTCAAGAAATTGAAAGACAATTTCTTCAACGGGTCAACTGAGCAGTATGCTGGTGTTTTATATGGTCTTGGTGTTGAATATGGATCTGAAAAATAAATAGGATACGAAATACTTGTGTACTGTATTAGCCTGCTAATTCTTACTAGCTTGTTAGTTAGTCATAGATGTCAAATTTCCTTGTGTACACAATTTGTCAAAAAGTTGTAGATTACGAATTACCTTTGGTTTCCCTTTTGTTTTTCTTTTCTTGATTGAGTATGCTTTAATTGTTTTGCGTTAAGATTCCAATGGGGAACCGTTGAAGCCTCTATAAGCATTCTCAACTCCAAGATCCTTCCTGTGCAATCACACGTATCCCACCCTCCTCCCCTTCGGGGAGAAGAAGGGAAAAAGAAAAAGGACTAGTGTCTCTGTGCTTGATGTTATTAACATTTGTCGTGCAAGTAAGAAGATACCAAGTATTGCTGTCTGAGGATAAGCTCCCTCATGTTCTTGTTTGTTGAATCCATTTTCAAACTTAAATGAATTATAAAACATTTTGCAGCCTGGGCTCATCAATGTGTGTTGAACCTTTTTTACTTGGTGTATGCATTTTACTTAAAAATACTTTTGTGTGCTGTTATGGAGTATGTTTGGATGCAAAACGTCATATTTGTTGGCTCTGACTGAGTATGTGCTGTTGGTATAGAATATGAGTTTTGCCATTCCAGAAGCCCTAAAAGGGGAATAGGAATCCAATTGAACGTTTAAGCTGGATGGTTACAGTTATGAAATGTCAAATAACAGGGATACAATGTGGCTGAGACCTATAAAGTGGAAGCATATAACTGCCTTATCTCTAGTCAATACAGATCTCTATCAAATTTCACGTCCTTTTGATTGGATCTGCTCTTCAGGTTTGTCCACCTATTTCCTTGTTAAATTGCAGATAAGGTAGCAAAAGTTCTCCTTATCATTTTCTTAGTTAAGCATGATTTTGGAAGATGCTTTTATTTACTTATTCAGAATTTTACCATCTAAGAGCAATTTATACTCTCAATGTGCAAAATTGAATGTTTATATTTCTATTTTAGATTGTCCAAAATTGAATGTCCATATTTCTATTTTTGGTTATCCTGAATTAAATGTCTTATTTTTTAAAATACGTAGATTTTTAATATATAGTTTCCTTAAGAACCTCCAAGTAAGGGATTTGCATCCATTTGCTCAATGGTGTAAATTGGTAACTTTTATGAAAGTCAAATGAATTCTTTGATTTTTTATTAAGTCAAAATGGGACATTCAATCCCGAACGGAGGGAGTATTTTCTAACATCTCTAATGCTGGGAATTGTTCCATTTTTGAAATAAAGCGGCGGGGTTCAACTTATTTTGGAACTAGATCGTGGAGTTGTCTTTTTGCTCACTTGTTGGTTTTTGACTTTGCTGTTTGTGTGGTTAGATTAAAGAAATTCTTTATTTGGTTAGGATATGGTAAAGTAATAATAGAGATTAACTGTATGCTACTAGTTTCTCCCCTTGAGGGTTTATATAGATGGTAGCAAGAAAAGATCTCTTAACTAATCCTGCTGTGGAAGTGTTATGCCAAAATTTTCGTAGAATCAGCTTTCTTGTTTCAACAGCCTGAAGTTATATTCGTATCCAAATCTATGTAATCCTTTCAGGTTGATGGCTATATGGACCATGTAGGTCCCATGCTTTATATATCTTACAATACGATGACAACCAAATCATATTATTTTCCAGAGATTTACCCTTATAATGCACATATTTTCCAGTTTATATTGTGTATTATAAAAAATTCATCTTAAATAATCATTGTTTATTTTGATTTTCTTTTGAATTTTTTTTCTCTTTTCAACATTCAGCATTCGCATTTGCAGTACAATCTGGATGAAGATGCTCGTACAGTTTCTTTATGTTGGAAAGGTAAGTAGTACTGTTCTGTGGAGTGACCACAAACACAACTAGAATATTAATCCCGTGATTTTGTCCTTTCCCATTTCCTTTTTAATGTTGTTAGGAATTCTTCTTAAATACCCTACTTCCCAGTGATTTAAGAACAGCAAATAATTTGTTAGTTTGATTTTAATTTTAATTTTTCTTTGCCACGGATTATATGTTCGCATTTGTTTGTGCATTTTATGATTTCTCTGTGGTTCAACTACAGAATTTTAGATCCATTATAGCTTCTGGAAACTAGAACTCTTCATGGATGTTTACTGAGGAGTAAGGAGAATCTGAGCACATAATTGACTGAGTCTATGTCAAAAGCAAGAGAAACTTCATCCTTCACTTTCCTTATCTTGTTATATCATTAGCTTATTCCTCCTCACATATCAACGGGAATTTACCTTTTTCTGCTAGGGTAGTAGTTATGCTAC
Organism: Parsonsia alboflavescens; assembly: GCA_028571225.1. Classification (NCBI taxonomy): domain Eukaryota; kingdom Viridiplantae; phylum Streptophyta; class Magnoliopsida; order Gentianales; family Apocynaceae; genus Parsonsia; species Parsonsia alboflavescens. The sequence goes on from JAOXNR010000022.1 coordinate 7,463,158, forward strand.
ATATTAGTCTTGTTTAGTCCTGAAGGTGAATCAACCCTTGTTATTGAGGCCAAGGGGAAGAGAAAGGAAAGGCCAGATGAGTTTTCTCTGATGACTACTCTCTCCTGTGCATTTCAAATCCTTGTTTCCTGATTTTACTGCTTTTATTTGCACTGAAACCTCATTTAGATCTTTGATGTGCCTCTTTTGTTTGTTTCTTGTGTGCCTTTAGCCAAAAAAAAGTGAAATGGGCAAGTTTTGAATTTTTTGTGTTACTCTGCTTGGTGAAGCTTTTAGAGAAAAACCGTAGGCAGATGACTTTTTTCCTTTCTTGAGCAAACAGTTAGAAATGAGAATTTCATGCAGCTTTGCTGTTGCAAAGCATATACAATCGACTTTGGTACAATGTCTGTAATGAGCTTCAAAACTGTTCCACTACTGTGAGGCTAGCTCGTTTGGAGATGTCCTGGTCTGCTTATTTTGTTTTTGTTAGTTCACACCTTTATTTCTTAGTGATTTTTTCCCCAGAGTTTGCTTCAACCTGGTGCTTAACTTTTCAGGTAAACTTGTGTTTATGTCTCCTGCGGTTTTCTTGACTTCTGAAGACAACATGATGAAGGTGGTTTACTTGTTCTTTTCTATTGTGTTCCAGCTGTTGGATGTTCCCATGTAAGCCTTTCTATACTTTAGCCTTCAAAATCCTAGCCTTGTCTTTTTTCCTTCTTATTATTTTTATTTTTTGTTTCTTCCTGATTCAAAATTGCTTGAGCTCTTCTTGCAACTGGTTCTAGTAGATTTTATTTGATAATTTGTGATCTTCATTCTCTGAATTTCTATTTTTTGCAATGTGGATTTTATTTTATATTTGAATTTCTGTTCTTTGTTTATAATTCTAAATTTTCTCTTGCTTTTGCTGAATAATTTCTAAAGCTTGTTGGTGCTTTTGTTTGCTGTTATACTTCTTTGATTCTTGCGCTGATTCCATATTTTATATACCTATGTTTAGTTTGTCTTTCTTGGTTTTATTATTGGGTCAGGACTTGGGAAGAACACCTTCCTTCGGGTCATGTGAGTAGTGTTGTGTATTCCTCGCATGCAAATCATTCATGCCATGGGCTTCGAATTTTTGCAATTCATCTTTAAATGTTGCTAACTAGGCTTCATTCTTGTTATTAGTATTATTTGGATAAATTTTGTAGGTTTTTATGGAGAGAAGCCTCTGATCGCATGTACTGGCTTTATTTAACTTGATTCCTTGTTGGTACCAGAACAAAAATGGGACAAAATAGTCTCTTTTTCTGGTGGCAAGAGGATAAGATGTTGCATGCCTGTCATAGTTTTAGAGAGTTGACGTGGGGACAAGTGCAAAATACAAGTTGCTTGTACTCTCTGGGTGTGAGTTTGAAGTATGGTGGGAACCTCAATTTTTCACTAGATCAACTTAGGTGAGTCCAGGGGCATATCATAACCCCACTCTATGGGGTTTAAATTTGCGTTCCGTCAGGTGTCACTCAAGTCGGTTGTCAGCTTAGCAGTCAACCCATTTTGTCCATCTCCAGCCCTGAGCTTCTTATGTCCGGGATCCCTGCTTTTGTGTCTTAGAGCTAGTGGTCAGTCCCCTTTTTTCCAGAACTGGTCTGTCTTTCGTCCCTTACCCACTTTTACCCCAGTTCCTGCTCTTGACTTGAGCTCGTTGGAGTTCACGTGATGGGAGCAGCACGTACCTGTTTAACTTTCTTCTGTGAGTTAGCCTTTGTGCCAAGTTCACTCTTTTGTTTTTCTTGCTATGGTTTTACACTGTTTGGTGCAGTTATTGGCGGAACTCTAAATGTGGACTGTCTGCAGAAAATTTCATCACCTTCAATGGCAAAAATAATATAATTTCACCTGATTACTTTTTTCGCCATTATTTTCACCCAACCTTTCTCGCCACCAGATACTTGCAGATGCATCTATATGGAGCATTCGAGTAGAATCAGCACCAGCAAGAATGCCATATTCAAACGAAACAGACAATGAAGAAGGTGAGAATGATGTCTGGAAGAGTAAGCCTTTGGGGCTGTACATCATGATTCGGTTTCTCACTGCTATGCTTAATTAGATGATCTGTGAGATTTTCAATACGTTTTGCAGTATAAAATTACTCCTTTCAGTGTTACTATGTCTGAAGCTGTGTATTTGCGGACCACCATTTTTGCAATTTGTGGTCTTCTGTCTATTCCTTATCCGGGTGTTTAGATAAGGTGGCTCTTCCCGTGGTCGTATATTAGAAGAAATCAATGAGTTAGACTGTAATAGTAGTCACTAAAGTTAAGATTTCTTGAGTGTTCGGGTTTATTTAGGGGCTGAAACGACTCGCAGTATGGGTCTATCTTATTGATACGTTCCAATAAACTCTACTTGAATCCATTTTATTTATTTATTTTTTTACCGACAAGACCCGTGCAAAAAAAAAAAATATCTTGAGCACGGGTTTTTCTGGTCCAAGCGCATCTTGCCTTTACCAGGACACTTCTTTCAATTTAACTTTTATTAAAAAATCAGTTAATTTTGTACTTATTGTTAAAATATGGGCTTCGGCCCCAATGTGGGATTCTCAATCCTCCCCCTCACGCTCAGGTCCAATATTGGCAAACAATCACACACAAACACAAACAAAATCGGACTCTGATACCATGTTAAAATATGAACTTGGATCTAACTCAACCCCAAAAGCTAATTCAAAGGAGGAGGATTACCTAAGATTCTATATACTACAATTGGCCCTCATACAAACCCGATGTGGGATTCTCAACACTTATACTATGTGGTTTTTTGACAATTTAGACATTATCTTCTACCTTTTTTACTACGTAACAACGATCCAATTAAATAACCTTTGTGATTAGATTATTTGATAATGGTATATGGCTAGCCATGCATGTGATCTAAATTTTTTTTATTAATTAAGATAATTTTAGTGATTTTTTTTTAATAATTTGATTTATTTAATTTTTTATTCAAACATTTGTTCGATAACAATGTGTTAGTGATATAGTAAGCCATGAGACATTGTCAATTAAAATGAACTACCACCATACAAAATGATTGAGATCACTCGAAGATACTCAATGTTCCTTGTTCTAATGGATGAACAAATTTGTGATAGAGCTGCTTTTGTAAATCCACGACCAAGTCGCATCATCAAAAAAATGGAGCGAACTGCATGCTTGCTAGCTTCTTTAGGAGTATTTACATGAAAAAAAAACATAACATCAATAGACAAATACGTAACGTACATGACATGAACTCTCCAAAATCATTAGCAATATACATGAATACGATCCCATGCATTACATAATTTCAAATGTTCATCTCTCGAGTTCAGATGCACAGACGTCTCCCGTCTCTCTACATTATTATCCTTCAACAAACCGTCTCCAATCAGCTGCCATGATCTTCACATCTGGCAGCATAGCTTATAGTTACCTGACATATTTGTTGGATCCCTAAAGCTCGAAGAGCCAAATTGTCTCTCTTGCCTCTATAACTAACAAAAAGATGAAACATCATCCTGCAGATCATTTTAGGGTCTAATCTTTCTCTTTGAATCTTGTTTTGTTGGAACATCACTCAGGATTTGAGCAAACTCATCTTCTTCACTCTTAAAATCTTCACATGTTTTAAGAACAAAACTAAAAGAATCGTTCAAACAAAATTTTGGAGGAAAAAGATAAAGACAGACCATCCCATGGGAAATGGGTGCTACATTTTAGGGTTTAGGATTTTTTTTTTTTAAAGTAAGAATTTCTGCTTTATGGTAACATTAAAACTAAATTTATCAAAGGATTGTATAATCTAACAAAGAATAGAAATACGTTAGAATTGAGATTTTCTAATTAATATAAATGCAATCAATATGTTGAATCCATAACTCAAGGCTTGGGTTTCCACAAAAATGCCCTAATCCACCCCTCATCATTCCTGATTAAGAAGTACTACACTGGAGAGTGTATTAGAATGTAGAATCTATGCCCTTTGATACGATGGAAATTAATAATTTAGTTAAAGCAATTAACTTTTAAGTAATGTTTCCACGATAATGTCAAACTAAAATTATTAATGAAGTAAATGGTTGGTGTCAAGAAGCTGTACCTGGTCTTTAGGGAGTCTCAAGGAGTAGCAGTTAATATCCCAAGTTTTTAGGAAGTTTGTTTTCTAGATATTAATTTCCAGTTTTGTAGGTTCAGTTTGTTACATCTAGCTGCTATTTAAATTGTGTAGTTGTCTGTGCTTTGATATGCTTCCGATTCTGAATATAACAGACCTTTTGAATCATTAAATAATAGATCTGGTTCTTTTCTTGTTTTTTGTTAAACACTTTTGCTGTGGATTTTATTTTGTATTATCTTCTTCTTTTCTAACATTATGGTATCGGAGACTGGTTCGACAAATCTTTACTTCTGAGATGGCTGCTAATGGAGGATCGATGCAGCAGTCTATGATTCCTATTTTCAAAGGTGATAATTACGATTTCTGGAGCATCAAAATGGAGACTCTTTTCAGGTCTCAGGAGTTGTGGGATTTAGTGGAAAGTG
>JAOXNR010000022.1:7467813-7489374 GCA_028571225.1 Parsonsia alboflavescens
CTTATATTTGCATGATTATAATGCGTAATAAAGCACTGGTGCCTTTTGACTCAATTTCTCAACTGGTTACGGTTTACCCCTTTACTAGATTCATGTGATGTATCAATGGTAAAATTTGTGCTTTATGCCTCAATCAAGTTTGATGTTCGTTCCTATTCTTTAATAAATTCAGCCCTAGTGTTCTCCTGACCTGTTAAATCAGATTGAGTATATCATCTATTTACCCACCATTTCAGTCTCCATATTTGTCCATTGCATTTTATTTTCAAAATCTCTTATTTGCAGCAACGTGTTGCTGAGCTTTTCATTTTGTGTTATTAGCAGAAGGAAAGTGTACAACATGTACTTATCACCTACTCGAGTCCTTTTCTTTCTTTCATTTCATCCATTGCCCTGTGTTGGATTGAATTGTTAATATGTAAAGGATTGAAATATTTATGAACTTCATTGCTATTTTGAAGTGAAGACAGTTAAAAGTCCGAAATCCACAGCTGTTGCTATGTACTGAGACTGCAAATATGTCTGGTAATCCTACTTTCGTGGACGATGATGCTTCTTCAGGCTCTGGAGAGGACTTGAAAATAGATGGACACAATAAGCGTCCTTCTGCAACTCCTGGTTCTGGTCATCGCAAGAGAAGTCGGAAAGCAACTGGTGATGCCATAGTTGATGCTATGCTGGAAATAGCAGCTGCTTCGAAAATGAGGGCAGCTGCAATCATGCGGAATGAGGATCGCTTTGCTATTAGCAAATGCATTAAAGTATTGGATGAGATGCAGGGCCAGGGCCTTAACGAAAGCCTATATTATTTTGCACTGGATTTATTTGAGAACCCCAATGCTAGGGAAACTTTCATATCTCTTAAGAGTGAGAGAAGAGTAGTGTGGTTACAGAGCAAGTTTAATGCTTCTTGTAGTTCAACAACCTAGCAAGATGATCCATACTGTGTGCTCTCAAGTTTAGTTTATGATCGGTACAATCCATGCATATTTCTAGATCCCTTATTTTGTACCTAGTTTGACTTTGTAGTTTTTGATACATGAACTTAGCTTCAGTTTTTATTATCATTGATTCATTTCGCAAATGCTTCTTTTTTCTTTTAATGGGTTGACTAATGAACCTATTGAAGTTGAATGTTTATGATGGTGTTATACGTTTTCTTTGAAATCTTTGTACAGACTTCTTAACCAGCATGGACGATATTGACATTGAATTGGACAAGATGGAATTAGTTGCAGCGGCAGCTGGTTACTATTATTATAATTGTATTATTTCTCAGCCTGCTCGCAGCTTGTCCACTACGAAATCTGAGTTCATGACTGAAGTACTCGAGGGTTCTGATGATCTATGTAGGGAAATGTTTCGAATGGATAAACATGTCTTTCACAAGCTATGCAGAATGCTTAGAGAGAGAGGCATGCTTCGTGACACAGCTGGTGTCCTGATAGAAGAGCAGCTAGCAATCTTCTTGAATATTGTAGGTCATAATGAGCGAAATAAGGTTATAAGTGAAAGGTTTCAGCATTCAGGGGAAACAATAAGCAGGCATTTCAATAATGTTCTTAAAGCCATCAAGTCTCTGTCACGTGAGCTTCTACAGCCACCTCCGACCACCACTCCACCAGAGATCCTTAGAAGTAGAAGATTCTACCCATACTTCAAGGTTTATATCTAGAAACTTATTTTCCATTTCTTTAAATGGATTTTCATTTTTAATTGACTTTTATTTCTTATTTATAGGACTGCATTGGGGTCATAGATGGCATGCAGATTCCTGCACATGTACCTGCCAAGGATCAATCTCGATTTCGCAATAAAAAAGGTGTTTTAACACAAAATGTTTTGGCAGCTTGCACATTCAACCTTCAGTTTATATTCATCTATCCTGGTTGGGAAGGTTCTGCTGCAGATTCACGTGTACTACGAGCTGTCCTTGAAGATCCTGTCCAGAAATTTCCACATATTCTAGAAGGTTTTCTATAATATTGCAGTTATATCCTTTCCTTGCTTCTCTTTCTGCCCCTTATTTGTGATCTTAACTGTTCTCTTTAATTGCTTTACGCTTCAGGAAAATATTATCTTGTTGACACAGGTTATCTGAACATGGAGGGGTTTCTTGCTCCATTTGAAGAAGTTCGGTATCAACTCCATGATTATAGAGGTGCTAATCAGTTGCCAAGAAATGCAAAGGAGTTGTTTAATCACCGGCATTCATCTTTAAGTAATGCCATTCAGAAGTCATTTAATGTGCTGAAAGCACGGTTTCCAATCCTTAAGCTTGGACCCCAGTATGCTTTCCACACCCAAAGGGATATTGTTATAGCTACATGTGTTTTACACAATCTCATCAGACGGGAGGAAAGAAATGATTGGCTGTTTAATACTGTTGGTGGACAAACTGAAGAGGTCGATGATCAACCAGATCCACATTTGGCTTTCCAAATACAAGATCAGACAGCAGCTGCCTTTCGAGATTCAATGACAGCATCAATGTGGAATGACTTCATTAACGAATGGGATGAATGGTAATAGCTAGAGAGGGATGTTTCTATGCTCATTGCAGGGGTTGATTGACTGTTTAATGATATTTAGGCAACCTAATGCATTCATGGTTTCTCTTCCTCTCTTCTTTCCCTTTCTTGTGGGTAAACCTTTTCTTTTTGCTGGGAGCTTCTGCCTGATGGGGTTTATAGTTATTATACCTTTCATGGACTAAAGTACATATTTAGTCCTAAACGGTATAAAATGAACTGTGTTTCTAGGAGCTACTTCGAGCTCTTTGTTAGTTAGGTTTCTTGTCAAGAAGTTAGATGGAAGTACGCAATTCTTCTTTGTTCTACTTGTATTCTTTCATTGGCTGGCTAGCTTTTCCTTTGTTTTTATTTTGCATCATTTTTGTACAGGAGCAACTAGTTTCTTGTATCTGAAAAACCCTGCAGTTCTTTACTGCACAAGTTTGCTTGAACTTTGTGATTTCATTTTTCTTTTTTGAAAAAATTGATTGTTCCAGTCATCTGTCGTATTTAAGCTAAGCTAGAACTGACGACGTATATAATTCTCATATGCTGCGGTGGTTTGGTATGTCCGACATCAAAACGAAATGCGTCTTTAGTAAGTGGAGAAGGGCTTGGGACCCTGAATTTTCTATGAGTGCACTGGTCTTCTCATGTGGAGGAGGCTAATCCTTTCTCAACCTATAATTTTTTTTTTCTTTTACTTTTTACACCCATCATCTCTCTCTTTGAGGATCAATAGAAGTTTACTTGTCCTTTGCATACCCATTACCTAATCCTTTCTATACTCCCTCCTTTTGAGGATCAACGGTGATAAATTTACCTTGATGTAACTTAAATTTAAAATCTTCCAATTCCAAATATTACTGTTTCCATTAAACCAGTAAAATTTGATAACTTCACCTATAATATATAATCTCATAAAACACGGTTTACATCCTACTGAAAGGATTTCATGCCTAACCCACCAACAGTACTGGGTGTGGGTATTTTGCTGCTCTGTTTCCACGTCCTGGATTAGGATATGCAGCTCCGGATAAGAGTTCAAGCTTCCAGCCAATCAATTCTTCTATGAACTCAGTGGTCTGTTGTCTAAATGATCCAACGTACACGTACTCTCAAGGTTTAATATGACAGGGCTTGGCTCTTGAAAATCACTAAGAATAGGAAGGATTGGCTTTACTGTATTGAATTGGAACATACAGCAAACAACATTTTTCATTAATAATCACTACGATAACTTCATAGACAAGCCAAAATGCACCATCAAAAGTTATTTTGTCTTTAGGACTTTAGGCCTCCGATACAAGTTATGTCTTACCATTCTCAAATTGAGCATCAATTAGCAGAAGCAAATCTTTTCAAGATGCAATAACTGAAAAACAAACATCTATCAATGCTAACAGAGCTTTTCTTCTGGCTTAATTCGGGGACAGAAAATGTGCACGAGCAAGAGGATATTCTTTCCCAGCAATCCAAACACCAGTAGATGACCAGCGTATGTCCTCCCATTCTAAGTTGTCCTCCACAATCTGTCCAGAGCAATTGAGAAATAAAATCTCTAGTAAAAAGGAATTAGGTAATTTCACTTGCAGGAGAAAAAATGATATGATAGGACTACAAACAATACCTCAACATGTTCAAGGGGAAGTGGGATCCCAATGGTTCTCATAAGTTTTTGAGGCAGAGGTTTCTTACAGCGAGACCAACAGAATACATCTATAACAATAGTGTCACCATCCACCACACCTCTGTCACCGTTTGCAGGTTGTGAGCTATGAGTTTGAGATCTCTCAGTTTCTGCTTCATGTGTCTGAGATGCTATGCCAACCTTAACCATTTTCTCCCCAGTACAACTAAGCTCATACCTATTTTCATGCGCCAAAAAAAAAGTGGGGGGGGTGCAAAAAATATTGGTTTGATCTCCTTTCGAAACAGAAAGAACCACTGGCTGAAAGATGTCTGGGAATAGAGTTGTACCTGCAAGAATGTGTTTCTAAATACAGAACTTCTCCCTTTTTCAGGCGAGATGATGTGTACAAGGGCTTCTTAAGCCCCTTGTCCGCAATCACACTAATACTGTATTTAAGCCTAGAAGGAGACAATAAGAAACTGAGGATGGAACCTTGCAGGAACTTAGTTAAAAAATACAACAAGATCATGGTAAAAATAAATGAAGTTACCTTTATGTTTTTTTCCAAAATCATTTTGCACAAGTATCTTATCATTCATATGAAATGTCTATTAGATTATTAAGACCACAACTTAGAGCCCAGAAGCAGGGAAGACTCCTATCTATCATAAAAGAACATAGTTCTCAACCAAACTACCAATCCATCCAACTAAAACATAAGTTAACCACGTAGTATAGTGTATCAACTGTAATTCCAATACTTGGTGGTGCAACAAGTCACCCGTAAAACAAGTTGATCACTAAATTAAATCTACAAAACCATGGTATCCACATTCTACTAAATTAAATCTACAAAACCTTGATAGCAATGCACACCAGTTAAGTAGCATGACAAGCAAGGGCCCCAAGTTTCAACATTCTCTAAAGTAATCCATTATTCAAACAGACAGAACAAAGCAGACGGAATCATGAAACATATGAACCTGGTAAACAATTTTATAATGACAAGTAAAGGACAATTACACACCCCCTCCAAAGATGAATATTGACTTTTACTTGGACCTAAACTTGCCTTTGACTATGAGTGAATTACAATATTGTGGTTAGTTGTGGGTCAATGTGTTAGTGGAGTATGAATTAAAGGGGTCATAAATGGAACTTTAAATTAGAAAAAAAAAATATTTATTTTGAAAAAGTGAGCATTCCAAAATAGAGATTTGGACATTTTATTTTGACTTCACCGCCAATGGGTCAAATTCCACTTATTTTGGGGGAAACCATGTAGCCAATAAGAATTACACAAGCCCATGGAAGGTCTCCTCCATCTACACATTTTTATCAATATGCGAATTAAATTAATCCACCTACTTTTGTTAATCCTTGCAGCATGAACTGGGAGAAAAGGAAAGGACATCTGGGTTGCATTTCTATGTATATGTGTAACATAATTGTTAAAAGTATTAGGTTTGCATGTTATGTTCCCTCAATTACTGAATGATTAATAACTTTCGCTATTGAAAATAAATTTAGAATGAAAGAACAAGTTGATGGCATTTTACAACAGATACAACAGTGGATTCATCTTCTTAAACTCTCTTTTCCTGTCCTCAACTAATATTATTAATAATTTATAGCATGAACTTCTTATATAGTTCCAAGGAAAATTTTCACTTGTCTCGCTTCTATACTTATAAATATAATCATTTTTTATTTTGTTCTGGTTTTTCTTTTCTTTTTTGGCTTCAACTTTTGCTCATTATTGTGTTTGTTCCCAGCAGAGTAACTTTAACTCACACACTAATTTTCAAAATCAAATTATTCCAAGAAATATTTGACAAAACCTAATCAGGACTTTATATTTGTCAAAGGATGGTGAGAGTACCAAACACTGTGAAGTGAAGTTGATTCAAAATCAAATCATAACCAATCTTGAAAACTAAAACAATACTCACCCAATTTTATCACAATCTAGTATCACCAATAATACTTATAAAAATACAATACAATCACAAGGGCAACTAATAATTCATGGCTTTCTTGAGGAATAAATCAAATCAAAATCAAATTTTATGCCTGCAAGCTCAATGCAAATATTTTTCTACAGCAAATGGGGTGCCTGTATGTTAGTTTCAGCATCACAAATAAAAATGTTCAGAGTTAGTTAGAAACACGCAAAGAAAGATAGAAAGAAAGAATGCCTGAAGCTTATAGAAGTAGAAGACAAACAAAATGCAAAACCAATAATTGATGTGCACTTGATGAGTGCTTACATGGTTTAGAATGACATTTAAAACTGATTAGGCGGAGAGAGCCTGATAGATGGAAATCAATTATTGAAAGGGACACAGGATAAATCAGAAAGAACATGCTTTCTCTAGATGAATAATTTTGGCGATTGCTCTCTGGCATTCGATATAATTCAAATTACATCAGCACAAACAAGAAGAAAAAAAAACAACTTTTAAGAAGATATTATGCAGTCATTGCAACAAAAAAGTTAAAAGTTTCTACTTACCAAGGCTCACTGCAAAGGTTGAACTGTATAGTAACTTCGCGGACAAACCTTTGTTGTCTTAATGCGTTCTAGAGAGAGAAGGAATAGTTAGTTGAAAATAATTTCCAACAAATATGCAAGAACATTCACTGTACTCAAACATGAATCCATTGAAGATAGCATCTACTGTGTACATATTATAGAAAACAAATAGATTATTACCACGGACATAAAATAGATGGAAGAATAGAAGCTATATTTTACAACAAATACTCAGGCACGGAGTGAAACTGAGCATTAACATATGGCTAAGCTAACAGTTTGCAATATATCTTCACTTTAGAAATACTTCAAGCAAAATATATGGATGTGCATTAGTACCGAAGCTGCAGCTCTGGTAGTCATTGTGCGCTCTACAGCAACTGGAGCAAGAGTAGGCTCCAAAGTCGATGAATGTGTGAGACAGGGCTCGAGATCAATAGTTCCACCTCCTTTCTGATGCATGCAAGCAGGAGTTCACAAGAGAGATGAAAACACATGAGAAATTTCATAAATCTAAAGATGAAATAGAAAAGAATAACTGAAATGTTGGATATAATTGTCCTTTGATGTTAATTTGTTAATTGATGTTCGATAGAATTAGTAATTTCCTAGTCTAATATAGATAGGACTAGTAGTTTCCTATTTTGATACCGGTTAGATATTCTTGATTTCTTTATATACTTGTAATTCTTTGTTAAGTAAGATGCGAGATTGATATATTCTCCCAAACCCTAAATTTCAACATGATATCAGAGCAAATTTCAACATGGTATCAGAGCCAGATTGCCTTTGAGGTCGAGTGATCTCCCTTTGCACTACATCCTAAGGTTTGTTTTGTTGCCTTTTTGAGGTCAAGTGATTTCCCTCTACAGCTTCGAGTTTGTTTGGTGCTTTTTAAGGTTGAGTGATTTCTCCCTTGCAACACTAAAATAGGATGCAATTTTCCTCTTAATGGCATTGGATGCGATTTCCCTCTTAATGTCATTGCTGCCTTTTTAGGTAGAGTTGTTAGTCCCTCTGCAGCCGGAAAGTTTCCCTCTTCCGCCTAGGGTTTCTACCTTTGTTATTTCTGTCGAGTTTTCTCCCTCTCACAAGGATCACTCAACAATAGCTATTAGACAACACTAACCATTTGCCCCACGGCACACTCTCTGTTTCAGTTTTCTGCTTGGGCTTATTGATTTCTGCAAAATATGGGTAATAGTAAACCCATGGAGCTTGGATCTACTATCTCAATTAGTAAAGTCAAGTTGGAAGATGCAAGTTCTATAGCACAGGATTCTAAATTAGTGGATACCATGGGCTATTTTAGTTCCTTGACTTTGGAAGAAATTTGGCATCTTCGTCCAGCCGCCGTTTGCTACCGGCATAATCCGGTGCCATTGTTGTTTCCCTCCATTGATGTTTTCATACATTAGTTTGCAAGTTGGGCATGTTGGACGTCTATGCACCTCAAAACTTGAGGGGGAGTGTTGATTATAATTGTTCTTTGATATTAGTTTGTTAATTGATGTTCGATAGGATTAGTAGTTTCCTAGTCTAATATAGATAAGATTAGTAGTTCCTATTCTGATACCGTTTAGGTATTCTTGATTTCTTTTTATACTTGTAATTCTTTGTTAAATAAGATGAGAGATTGATTTATTCTTCCAAATCCTAAACTTCAACGTGAAATCATTAGAAGAACCACATTAATTTTTTGCAATGAACAAGTGTGCGGTGATGACTCATTTAAAGATAACTACTAAGTCAATTTTACATGGAAAAGAACAGAAGTGATAAAGAGACAGAGAAGAGGTGACAAAAATAAGTTAACTTCATACCTTGAAAATGCAACATCGCTCAACACGATAACTGCAACCAATGGCAGCTCCCCAAGCACGAGACCGAACATTGTTTCTAAGTGTTGAAATGTAACCTTCAGTTTTATAAATATGTCAGGAATAGAACATGCAGTTAAATACACGAAGCACAATCAAAAAATTTAATTTACATATAATCATTGCACTGTTGAGACACTCGTTGATATTTGATATCTATTCTTCACGTAATTACAGGTTTTCATGTCATTTGCACAACTTCTCTCGCAATGAAAAACTTGCTCCAAAGTTATATAAACAAAGGGAGCTAAGGCAACGTAAGTGCTGACTAAAAGAGAATGGAAGAGATGATAGACACGAGACTAAAATTCAAATGCATTGATAGAAACAGAGAAATGAAGCTTTCGGAGAGAAAAAGAAGGCTCTAGAGACAATAAGCTAGACGGCCCTTCACTCTGAAGCTCTCAAAGATGATCAAATGCATCCTGTGGAGTTCACCACTTTTGATATTTAAATCAAGATCATGGCGGTGCTTTATCTAGCTTCTCTTTATTTTCTTCAGGAGAAAGGTTGCAGAAGATTGAGTAAGTTCAAGGTGTTTGACAAATTCCTAACCAATACTTGTTTTACTTTGATAGGAGCACTGCTGGTCTAAAGAAGAAGATCCTAGCAAGCAGCCTAAATATCTGTTGAGAAGATTTTAACTTAGAGCATTTTTTCCTGAATTCGAAGGAGCTACTGAAACAAATTTGTGATTTCTTTTGAATACTGCAGTTTGGGAACATCTAATTCAGGCTTCAAAATTCCGAAGTCTTCTGAACCTCTCTAAAAAAGTCCATTTATATGAATGAACTGGTTGAACCCAATGAAAGGATCAAAGTATTATCATACTAGGAGTTTTTCATGGATAAACATTTCATACTCTAGTATGATTTTTCCCTACCTAAAGCAAATTGATGCAGGTGAACTCCCTATGTTTATGGTTCGAGAAACCATAGGTTTATTAACAGGTTTATGTTTCTATACATTCAAGATTAGAGATTATTCAGATTTGTATTAGCCTCTCTTCAGGGACAAGAATTGACAGCATTCTTGATTTCTATAAAATACTTTCTTGTCATGTAAGCTCTTTTCCGGATAAAAGAAATATCCTCTGGCTATTAAACTAGGGTGCAAAATAAGTTAACTTCAACAACATTTGTTTTCCAAGTTTCGACATGAATTTAAGACCCATTTACATTGCAAACTCTAATAGAAAACGTATAAAAGAAATCAACTGTCCTAAACATCGACACATAAAGCAGATATTGAGGCAGTGTAGCACTGCATAACTTAATCATCAATAAAAAAAGATTCATAGTTACATATGGACTGACAATCTTGTGGAGGTAACACTCTGATAGTTGCCCGTAACTCCTGAATGGTTGCTGGAGGAGGAGAAGCAGTTGGACGGCAGTAGCCTGTATGCATAAGAACTACAGGCAGGAAGCAAGTCAATCAGGGCATTAAACTACACTGAATAAATCACGAGCGCAAAAATGCACAAGACAAAGTACCAGCCACAAGATCCGAATCATCAGTATAAATATCTGTTCCCCACAGCTGGCCACCCCTTACCTGCACATAACGAATGAAACACAGAAAAGAATAATGCTCCAAGATATATACAAGATGTAAGCTCAGATAATGTGACACAGTGACAAAGAAGAAAAAAGGATGTAAATCTAAAATTATTATTCAATTGCACATCATAAATGCATCAAGGATTTTTTGGTAGAAGTTGTCAAGAACTACTATCCTAACTTCTCTAAAATAACATTTAGTTTCGTGATTTAAAGTGTTTGACTTCATAATCTGATCGATAAAAATTCCACGCTTACTAATATTATCACTCAGTTTCACCCTAGTGCAAAACTCCTGATGTGAAAATTTAAATTTTTAATTTGACATACAATTACTAAGACCCAACCACTGAGATGGAAGCTAAAAGCAGGTTAGTTCCCTATGACTTCTATTTTACAAAATGAACAGGTTAGTTAAACAAACACATCAATCCACACAAACATCTCCCATTGTATAACAACTTGAGGTACTACCTATAAGATGGATGGTATCCAGAGTCTATGGCTCTAGTACGGAATCAAGATTCTCCAAATGAAGAACTAGTGCAAAAGAATTCCAAATCAAGAAATCATTTGTGATATTTTCTTCGAAATGGAAAAAAACAAAACTGAGGGAGACAGAAAAGGTCCAATTCCCCCAACCAAACACCCAAGGGAAGAACACCATTCCGGCCTCTATAAACTGAGAATACAGAAGGTATAAACCACATCTGATCTGATAAGTTCACGGGCTTAGCTTTCGAAGATTGGATGTCTATTAGTATAAGACTGAAAAATGGGACCCTCATTTCCAGGGTTAGTAAACATCATCCCACCAAAAACTGAATATCTTCCGCTTTTTTCCTTCCATTTCCAAAGGCCCCAAGTCAGTCCAAATAAGTTGGAACCCAGAAGGACCTTGGGACCCATTCATAGCTACAAAAAGCAGGTAAACATGCATGCCCAACAATGCTCACTGAAGAGGTAAGCCTTGATACACCGATTTAATTGAAATTTACTTGTTTAATTTTGCACTATGCTAAGATCAATCAACAGCACATTTCCTTAAAGTGATGTAGAAAGCAGCAAAAGGTTAAGTACAAATCTGAATCTTCTAAAAACAATTTAGGGTAAAAGCAAGAAATTCAAGGTTTTTGCATTAATTACATCCTAAACTTTTAATTTCCTTCAGTGAGCCATATGCTTTGAAGGGAGTTCAAAGAACCTCAACAAGAGAGATCAAAGAACCTCAACAAGAGAGAAAAATAGAAAACACCACAGTTAGGCAACTTGGAGTTATTTAAAACAAAAAGGCAAGGTGAACAAAATTAAGCTCACCTGACGATTTGTTGCAGAAACATGCTCAGCTGGTATCTGGATTTCTAGAGTAGGACCATTGTGAGAGCTTTGAGCTGTCTTATCAGCTTGTGAGGATTTGTATTCCTTCCATAATCTTATAAGATCTTGCATGCATTCACCAACTCTATAGACAACAGTGGACATATCAGGCTTACCTGCCAGGAAAGGACATTCAGTCTTTAGAATAGGCATGTAAGAATACATCAACACCTGGTAATGAACCATGATAATCTCAATTGTAACTGATTATATGGAGATTTTATTTTCCTGTTCTCAAATCCAAGCAAAACTAAGCAGCATTCAAGTTCCAAAAGAAAAACTGCTATTGCTGAATGACCTCTTCAAGATTGCAAGGAGGAACAGAGAAGATTCAGGCATATGAAAGGCAGCCAAGCATCATCAACCAATAACAGAAAACTAAAATTCCTATAGAGGAAGGGAACAGGTTTGAAATAACATGAAATAAATCTTCATAACTGATAGGCTCAAATTAGGGGATTAATAGAGCAGTAAGTGAGAATAACAAAACACATCTTCTGAGATTACCAGTTAAATTAGACGAGACCAATGAGGAGAACTCAAGCTATACATAACCTTTCAAAGCTGAAGGAAGGAGTGAAAACTAATAAAAGTGAGAATAATGCAGATGGAACATAAATTTCAATTACTTCCCCTCACATCAACTACTTGATGACCTCATGTTGAGAGAGATGATACAACAGCTTACCTTGAGACCTGCATTAAAAGGGTGCACCAAGAACAATTAGCAGATGTTTTCAGACTTCTTTGATAGTCAAAACAGTATACTGAACTACTTAACTTCTCAAAGCAGTCAAATAAAGTCATTTTTTAAAATTATCAAAAAAATAGTTCAGATAAAAATATTAAAGTGGAAATAGGTTGTTTTTGATAAATTCTAAAGAGTATATCCAAGCATTGGAAAAATGGAGCGAACGTAGATTCAAAATCAGCAGATTAACCATTGGTCCCAATTGTTGCATTCCTAAAGACTTTTGGAAAAGAATGATATAAAAAGCACACTTGACTTAGTGATATGTCACTTCTAAGATAAGAAAAGCATTCCCAGCTTGGAATAGTATGCCCCAATTAAGGTCACAGATTTTTCTTTTGTCGTTCAAGGATAAAAGTCATCACTCAAAGCCTCCATTATCTCCACTTAGCAGAATCTATACTGGTCCAGGAATGATGTATGAGAATCTAAGAAAGGTTAAAAGAAGATTCTTTTTGATGAATCAATGAACCCAACCAAATGGAAGAGTTTATGGAGACGTTCCTAGAATGAGAAATAGAGATGGATTGGTATATCTTGAGATTATGAGACCATTCCAGTAATCAACCAGAATCCTAAGATAGAATAGGTCAGACAAGAATGTAAGTAGTGAAGAATGGGCAATAATTACTGATACAGCAGGAGGTGGAACCTTTTAGTTACTCCTGAACCCCAAAATAGGTTAAGAAAGAACGAATGTCATTATTAGAAATGTATATATATATTACTATATATTACTCTATATATATATATATTACTGACATAATCTAAAACAGGGAAATTCTGAATTCAAACCTTGAAGCCAAATGTACAATACAGAGTGGTTAACAAGGTAAGTGTAACTGACGAAATCCTCACTTGGTTAATTCAGTAGGACCAAAAATTTCCATGTAAAAAGCATTTCTTTTTGCAATAAGATGTCCCGCAGCCCAGCAATCAATGATTAGACTTTTGGCGTACTTAAAACATACTCTAATCATAGAAATTGGATGTTAATTATCAAGACTTGTTACACACTCTTTCTCTAGCAACTACCTAAAAAGACATAGGGTCGCCTTACCTTCTCCCTTCTGTTGAGAATGTAACAACCACAATGGGAAAAGGTTAGAAATAAATAAACTCCCAAATATGCAACTTTCACACATAATAAGGCATTCAACCAAAAAGGAAAAAGAAATCTATAGTCCTTTGCAAAAGAGTGAATTTTTGTGCACACGTTTATGCTAAACTATTTTAAATGCAACTAAATTGAAATGGCCGACTAATAGATTGAAGAAAATTGAATGTCGAACAGCATCAAGAAACACAAAATTACATGGGAGAGGAATAACTTAACTCTAGCACTTCATCAAGGCTGGAAAGAGGGAATAGAAACATGATATCAGTTCCAGACGAAAGATCAATTTCATTACTAACGTGCACATTGACAGCCATCGTGCTGAATCAGGTCACGTATCCAGGATCTATAAGGAATAGGAATTGAAAGGGAAGGGCATCTCTTTTTTATACTCTAGAATGCTCTTATAAAATACTGGCACGGTTACTAACTAGACAAGCCCAACAAATGCTAGAGTATTAGGTTGATATACCAAAGGGGATATTAAACTTTATTAGTTCATTTATTCATTTAGATTCAACAAAATTCGAAATTGGATATTGTAGTTACAGCTAGCCCGGTAGTCTACAATTCAACCTTTCACTATCTCTCTATCTACTTTAGCTTTTTTAGATGATGTGGAATTTATCATCCTATGATACCATAAAAAATTTCCACAACCTCTAAAAGCTTAAAATAGTCTAGTAGTCTAGACTAGAAATTGTTAAGATGATTAGATTCAACCTTCTTTATCAATTTAAACTTTTATTAAAATTTTAATACAATATCAGAGGGGAAATCCCATGTCTTATTCCTGTTATTGATAAATATTTGGGTTGTTTTGCCTGTTTATTTTTGACCACACATTTGGCTTTTATTTGTGGTCCACACACACATTAAGGAGCATGTCAAGGACTAAATAACTTTTAGATGAGGGTGACATTTAACAAAATTTCAAGTCGTTCTTACACTTCACACTCCTTACCTAGATCTTTCAAATAAACCTTTAGCCTTTGCTAATGTAATCTGATTTCATCACAAGGTTTCCCATTGTTGCTTCGGTTATTATTTGGTTCGTAAACTATATACGATAAAGCTCTCTCTCATCAACATGGTAAGGGTAAATAATATTATTATGAAATGGATGGAAATATAAATGTATTTTCTTCAGCCATTATACAATCTGAAAACAATTTTCAAAAATTCAAACACTAAATTCCAGGTATCAATATTTTTCACAGATTACCCAACCTATTCTCTGATAAATAAATAGTTTTTCTCCAGCATCCATTTGTACCCCAATTCCTTCTAGACTTCATTCTCCTTCATACAAAGATAAGCTTTCAGCGACTCAACACAATATATTGTTGTTTGGTGTGTAAACTACTTAAGGTATCACGCAGAAGTAACATGATATATAAAGCCACTATACACTGATTTATATTTTATAGTACCAATATTCCATCAAGAACCTCAAGTACGTGCCACTTAGGGCAATAGATCAACTATTTATAATGTGAAAACATGACAAATATGTGGAAAAGAAAAGAAGACTAGGAACTACTCATTTATACACCTTTCTGACAGAAAAAAGAAATGAATAAAAAAAAATTATCTTCACTGTGCACTGTTTTGTATTTCACAGTACGGGCTATTTAGGAACCTCAACTGTATGCCACTTGGGTAAATAAAGCAACTATATTTATTGCTAACCTCTCCTTCTGCAATTATCAAAAGTACCCCTTCAAAATTTCAAAAACCCTTCTCTACTCCAGTCAAAAAAAAAGAACAAAAAAAAAAAAAAACCAATATCATGGTCTTTACTGTTGTAGCTGTCAATAGGCTGTGAATGTTATAATCATTTTGCTTCACCATGTGCATCTTAAAAAAATTCACACACACTAAAGCTATATTAGTCCATATAAGATATCATTTGGATTGGGTTTTAATGAGAAAATTTATTTTACTTTGCAGGATAAAAAATTTCACTCTTTTTGACACCGATCAGCCCATAAAAGAGGAAACATACCTATTTTACCATTGGACAGGCAAAAATGTCAATAAGTTTTTACGAACTATAAATTGGAAACTTCATGAATGTGGCTCTACTTTTTTTCAAGAAATGAAAATTGATTTGATCCACCAAGGAAGAAAACGTTGCAGGATAAGCTTTGGTAGAATTGTTTGAAATGGCATAACATCCTAAGTGTATTTTGGTCTATTTAATTTACCAGGTAGGAGATCAATCCCGTAAATCCTTTTATCCAATGGTTTCATAAGTTATAGTTCTAGTCATTTCAGCCCATTTATCATTTATGATAGAGAAATTACCTTATCCTCGATTTCGGTTCACTTCAGTGTATCTTGGGCTCAGTTTCGAAAATCACTTCTTCCAACTGTTGGTTAAAGTTAGAAACAGTATAAGATCAAAGATAGGAGGTTAAGCAACACTAGGTTAGAACTTGAATTTATGCCTTTCCAAAGAGGACATTAATGGTACGATCCTTCAAACACCCCCTCCTTCCTAAAATTTCTTCATCTTAAAACTGAAGGGTAGAGAAACTTCAGAATTAGAAGTTACAAAGAACACAGATGCTCCAAACTTTCTGTGTGTTAACTTCTCACCAGATACCTAGAGGAATTCTATTAAAGAATAAAATTCATATGCATTTTAAACTTTCTTTATAGGCCCCCGAGTATATTAATGATAAAAAACTTCAGACACAGATGCAGAGCAACAGAGTACACCAGAAAAGCATTGCTTGTGATCTCTATCAGATTACACATAATTGGGCATATAAATTTTGGGATGGACCAAGAAAATACATTGATTAGGTCACTATCTGCAGCAACTAAATCAAAGGCCTTTCTAATTCAACTCTAAGAGCAATAGTTAAAGCAATTTATATCATATGTGATTCTTTTCTTTCAGATATCTGCTAAGCTTAACTTGACAAGAACTCAGAAGCAGCAGTATGAGACCA
Organism: Parsonsia alboflavescens; assembly: GCA_028571225.1. Lineage (NCBI taxonomy): Eukaryota > Viridiplantae > Streptophyta > Magnoliopsida > Gentianales > Apocynaceae > Parsonsia > Parsonsia alboflavescens. Next base: position 7,484,146 of record JAOXNR010000022.1, read on the forward strand.
GTAGATGTTGGAATATTGATCACCATCAGTGACAGACTTTCACATATACTTTCCAAAAATGTGGGTTAATAGCACTTTGATCCCTGAAGTACATAAATACACCCTTTGCCCATCAACGAAGAATTTGCACGAGTTGAGCCAAGGACCTATTTTCCTTTCCCTTTTAATTCATAAGTCAAAACTAGCCTCAAATATTAACCTTTCAAACTACCAATTTTCCTTTCCTAATTTCTCACCTGCTCTCCCCCTCATAATCTCATTATGTTTATTCACTCAACCACCTCAGTGCCCTCTTCTTTCCCCACCCTACTTCTCACCTTCCTCCTCCGTTCCCCCTAATCCAACTGCCATTATACACATTAAGACACATTCAGTGCTGTTGAGACACTTTTAATGGACAATGTTGTTGAGAGCATTTTCACAGCAAAGCGTGCCTTGCCCTGCGAAGCAAGCAAAACGTTGTATGGTTATGGGAATTGACATCTTCCTATCAAGCCCTATACTGTTTCTTCTTACCATTTCTGGAGAAAGCCAAGAAAGAGTGGCATTGTTACTGGAGTGTAGATGGCATTACTGTTGGATGATCAGCCGGTGATGTTGATTTTTCCTGGGGGCTATGGTGGTTTTCAGAGGCATACAGAATGTTGTTTGGAACTAGTGGTTATGCTGATTGGTTTGTTTCAGCAAATACCGATGTACGAGGGCAGGCATAAAAACAGGAAGAAAAAGAAAAAAAGAAAAGATGGAGAAATTGGCTAAAACTTAAAGGTAATTCTAACTCATCGAGCAAAAAGTGACTGTATAGGGGTCATTCAGCTCACATTTACAAGAAGCTTAGAGAATAGTGTCCGACATGGCCGAAGAGCCCAATTGCAACTTGAATATAATAGAAATAAGTAAATTAAAAGGCTAAATGCAACTTGGAGACACCCTAAAGAGGGGAAAACCACTGTTATCACCTAAACAATAAAAACTAAAAATTAAATAAAATCACAGATTTAAGCATAATTTAACAAACAAAAAAAATGAAGCAACCAAAAAATTCCACAGAATTCAAAATATAATCAGTGTGGCAAATGACCAGTCAATGTTAGAAGATTCTTTGATAAAGAAAGGGGAAAGAAAGAAAAAACAGGAATAGGTACAGCATGTCTCTGCATTTTGCTGAATGCATCATTAAGTTCAGCAGAGAAAAACTTTGAACTTGAGCAGACATGCGACATACAAGCAGAGAATGTGTCATTACTGCATGAATAAATGCTCAAGATGCATCAAATGCCTTCCAATGTCACAGTTAAAACTAGTGTTAAGTTCAATGATCAAACTATGTTCATACCCTTCATTTTCGTGATTACGGGACCTAAAACGAGGATCGCGATTTGAAAGTTGAGGACTGCCCCTTGGGCGAAGCATCCTCTTACGTTGCTGAACTCCATAACTAAAAGCTTCTCTCTCTCTCTCTGTACCCCCTTCCACATCTCCACATCCTTCATCTGATTCTTTTTCATGATGCCTATTTCGTTTGTCGAGTTTTTCTCCTTCTAAATCTGCATCTCTTTCCTTTTTTCTGTCTCTTTGATCCCTATCAGCATTTTTCCAGCCATCATTTTCTTTTGGTTTCTTTAATTCCAAAGTCGAATTATCTGGCTCAGAAGCTCTTCCATCTACAAGTTCCTTATCAGCATAAGAACCTTCTTTGTCAGCTCCACTTCCTGATTCTTTTTTGGTATGATCCTTCTCCCCTCGGTAGTTCAGTTTATCCTTATCTCGGGAAAAGTCTTTTCTATCTTTCTCCCACCTCTCAGCTTCTCTTTCCTCCTTTACTGGATCTTTGTTCTCGGCACCGCTGTTGCTGCCAATCTGCAAAGGGTTCCGACGGTCATTTCGATCTCCCCATTCCCGATGCTTTGCTTCTTTCCTTTTCCTATCTCTGTCTTTAAACTTATCCTCCCCTTTCATGTCTAACTTGTTTTCTCCAACAGCCTCACGAGCTTCTGAAGAGTCCTTCTCCTCAACAATAGAGGCTTCCTTTCCACCCTCAGATGAAACATGTATGTTTGGTCGTGAGGTGTGCCATGGATCCACTGATCCTCCGGAAGTATCAGGATACCTTTTACCCCTGTGTTGTTCTTTTGAATCTTTCCAGTTTGGGTGAACAGTCAGCCCTCCATAGCCATCCTTGTCCATCTTCAAATCACCTCTATGTTCTGAATAACTATCCCTTTCATACTTGGTGTCTTTATTATCATCACCTCTGCTTTCAAACTTCACATCTTTATCGACTTTATTCCCTTGGTACAAGTCCCGTGCTTCCACCTTGGTATCGCAGTTCTCAAACTTGGGTTCCCTGTTACTATCTTTGGAATCCCGGAACTCTAACCTGCTCTCAAAACCTGCAGGATGATCAGAATGTGGATCATTTGAAGATGAAGACACTCGGAACACCGGTAGCAGAGGTGATCTTCTATCCAGGTCACGTGATTCAGTCCGGGAAACCTTAGGCATCCGAGAATCCTGCCCTATATCAAAAGCAGTATGGTATTCATTCGGTGTTGATGATGATATTTTAGCACTGATACCGGGGAATGTGCTAGAATCTTCATGTTGATACTTTGAAGCAGAGGCATGACCATGAACACTGCCACCATTTCCACCATCCTCATGTGGCCTTTTATTAGGCGTAGAACTCATCTTGCTCTACAACACGGTGTTATGTCAAAATTCCACAATCTATTTGCAACAGCAAGAGAATAGAAGCATATCTTATTCAGTGCCTGTAAAGGAATAAGTTATTAACCAGACCAATCCAGAAGAGTTCAAAACTTTTCTCTTTTTCAAAATTAAAATAACATATAAATATGATAAAAAAAATCTAATATACAGCTTTTATGAATATAAGCTGATCAAATCCCAAAATTTGTTAAGAAGTAAATGGACCATAAACCAAATTAAGTCTGTCTCCGCATAAAGATAGATTTAATTGAAAATTTTCTCATTAAAATTTTAATAAAAGAATATACATATATATATAACCATCCCCGTGTCTATTTTAGAGTGCAAACATGAAACCCATTTAACCCTCAGAGAGAGATAACAATGGGCACGAGCCTCAACCAGAAGTTACTGTGCTTCTAAACGAATTAGAGCAAAAGGTTACAAAATTTCCATGCCAATGAAAATCAAACTATCCGAGCAAGATAAAGAAAAACTAATTTAAAGGAGAAAAGAAGATTACACTAAATCAGAAAACAAATAACATAGATAGATGAGATTTCCACAACTTAGCAGTTTTACGAAGAAAAATTAAGATCCCTCCCTACAAAATAACCAAAAACAGATTATAAAAAATCTTTTCAAGATAAGTAAAAAATCAAACTATTCAACTTGTAAAAAAAAAAAAAAACAGAAATTGAGTGAACAAAGAAGAGGAATTTGACATAAAAAGAGGAGAGGCTTTGAAGTATTATGTACCACTCGGTTGTTGTCCTGAGGAACTGACAGGCTTCTTTCGCCGTTTCAAGGTTTCTACGAAGATTCAAAGAAAGCAGAAATTGAGTGAAAAAGAAGATGAATTAGACATAAAAAATGGAGAGGCTTTGGAGCATTGCAGACCACTCGGCTGTCGTCGTCCTGATTCCTGAGGAAGCTGGGCTTCTTTTGCCGTTTCAACGTTTCAATCGTATTTGTAGCGCTTTCGCTTGTGAGAGCCCTCACACCGGTCAAATCGGAGTTGTCCGTAACGTGTGGCCGGTTCGGTTTTGCCCTTTTATCTCTTTGAGAAAATTGTCTGTTTCGTCCAAAATCTTTTTTACTTAATCCATTTGGGTCTCAAATCTTTTTTTTAGCTTTTAAGGTCCCTGTCCTTTTTTACTTGGTCCAAGTGGATCCCTGATCTTTATATTAAACTTTTAGAGTTACTTATAATTCAATTTCAATACATATTGGTCCCTTATCTTTTTTCATTCAATTGGTAAGATCCTTTTTTATCCTCAAAACCCCTTGGTTCTGGCAAAGTTAACAAGGAAAAAAAAAATTTAGCCAACTACTTGAAAGGCATTTTCATCTCATCATTATTTCATTTCAAAACCAATTAAAAATGGGTCATCAATCTTCTTTCCATAAAAACAAATCATTAGTTTCTTCATTCCCTCTCTATAGAGAATGAAGCTAATCTAAGAAAAATGCAGACAACTTCATTTGAAGGAGCCTCTAAATCACATGAATCCAAGGAAATGATTGATGAGGAGAGGAAAAATAATGGTAACCCACTTACAACATGCTTTTGTAGGTGACCAGTAGAAGTGCAAACATCTTGGATGGACCTAAATCTAGCAATAGGGTTTGTGGGGTGCAAAGCTAGAAGGGTAAGTTTAGTTGAATTAAATCTTCTCTATGGAATGTACTTAAATTTGATTTGATTCGTTTGGATTGCATGGTGATGGGAATTGGCTTTTTTTTATGTTGGTCAATCCATCCGTGGGTAAGAGATCGAGGGTTGTTATCCTGGGTTTGTTGAGAATGATCCAAAAAATGGAAAAAGAAATAGTCATTCAATAGAAAAAAAAAAAAAAAAGAAGGCTATTTGGATCACCTTGATAGTATCTAAAGGGAACCGGATCCCGAATCCACGAGGAAATAAATTCGGAGTCCCAGGATTTTTTTAAAAAAAATTTCTCTCACATAAAGAAGTTGAGAACGATACCTGGAATGATGCAGAGACCTGTCCTGCGAAATGAATTTAGATGTATTGATCTAATATGCAAAAGATTTTCTAATTTATTCCCTATCTGTCTGGGTGAACAGAAAGTAATTGAGAACGATACTTGGAATGATGCAGAGATCTGTCCTGCGGAATGGATTTAGATGTCTTGATCTAATATGCAAAAGATTTTCTAATCTATTCCCTAGCTGTCTGGGTGAACGGAAAGTAAAATAGAAGACCAGAGAATCTCCGTAAGTAGAGTGGAGGAAAACAGACATTCTATAATTTTTCTGCAGAGAGAACAATTACGTCTGTTCTAATTTTTCTAGGGTTCCTGAATGATCGTTTGTTTTTTTTTCCTCTAGGTATTACTGGATTAATCAATAATCATTTAAATAACTAAATTAAAAATATGGGTTTTCTATGGGCCAAGAGCCCAACAGCCCAACAATCATTTTATTTAATTAAAGGTCCAATAATTATTCATTGGATCATGGACCCAACATAATTATTCTGGCCCTTTAATT
>JAOXNR010000022.1:7510013-7522139 GCA_028571225.1 Parsonsia alboflavescens
AGTACATTTCTAACAATTACATAACATATCTTATAACATTACTCTATATATATATATATATATTTCGATAACACAAAGTAATTATTTTATGTTTTTTGAAGTTAAAATCACTTGATTGACCATTTCTTTTAATTAACTTTTGGGGCCAATGCCGAGGGAACTGTTTCTTTTAAACCTTGTGATAATATTGTATCCCGGTGAATAATTCCTTTGAACATTTAGAAACACTGCTATAGTAGTCAAATAACAAAAGCAGCTGGCACTATATCATCGCCCATTGCAAATAAAAACGCCTGTGAGAACTGAAAGGCATCCTGTTCACCTAACAAAATTCGTATATTACCCTCCAACAGTTAAAGAATTCTTGTCGTCATCTGAATGAACAAAAAAGTGTTGGAAAAATATTACTTAATAAATCTCTCTCAGTTCACTGTACATAGAGATAGTAGCCAGAAGAAATTGATGCAAAGGCTGAGTGAAGATACCCTGAAAAAGACTATATATTATGAATACATAGATTTAAAACCCTCTGTCAGAGCCACCACCTTTGCTGAGACCTTCAACTGCAATTTTGATACAGCTTCGCGGATTTCCTGTGAAGAAAAGGATCATGGTATCAAGCCTTCCAACAGTGTTCAGTGTCCAAAGAAACATTGTTCAGAATTGTTCTCAAATACAAGTGTAAAGAACAACATCCCACCACCCCTGCAGCAAATAAATGACACTTCCACAAGGAAAAAGAAACAAAAGAGAGATTCCAGAAAAGAGAAGACATTACGGGGTCAAGTGCACCAACAAACGGGCATTTGAAATACTTGCTTCAATAGGTGCATCAACCATTTAGATATTTACCTCAATGTTGTAGCGGGGAGAGAAATGAGTCAATATTATGGATTTGCTCCTAATCCATTCAGCGTGCTTTATGATCTGCACATTTCAAGTAAGTTAACATCTTATGAAGCAAAAAAAGGACATAAAAATCCTAGCTTGTTAAAAAATGCAAAGATTTCACAAAATGTACTTGCTACTTGTAAGTAGATGGCTACTTGTAAGATGTATTTACTTTGTACCACTATAAAGAGGCATAGAAGATTATATAAACATATGGTTTTCTCCAAGTATAAGTGCACTATTTCAAATACCTCAGACAAGTGGGTATGTCCATGCTCTCGTGCAAGTTCAACGCTGAAGTTTTCATCTAAAAATGTTGCCTGCCGAAACACAATTGTTTTATTGAATCTGATACTTCATACAGTGGTCACGTGAAGCAAGGAAAACCAAATTAAGAACTAAACAGCAAGCAGCTTGTCAAAGTTAGTGCAAAAATCAATTAAGGCAACAGGTTATTGCCTGATCTTACTTTAACTTTACTTATATCAACACCCACTGAGAGCATGAATGAGAAACAAATGAAAAGGGTACAGGTAGATGAGTAAACAATATATTCGCATTCAACCAAGGACAAGGCATCAAGAAACAAGTGAAAAGGTTTCTACAGGTAGCTGAGTATTAGATTGCTTAGCCTTCCTGCTCCATTGTGTCAATAACAGCAATCAATATAACTGCACAAAATTGCAGCCCATCGACAAATTAGAAGTGTGCCTAAATATCTGCTGGAGCTTCCCACTTATTCCCCTGCATAAGAAAGATATATACTCCATGTTTGGATTCATTATGCACTTCAACTAAAAAGATAACTTTTCAGCCCTCTTAAATTCAGTTGAAAAAGTAGCAGGGATTGATTAATGGTAGTTCTCATGTTAGTGTGATGCATGCAGTTCCCTGTCAGCTTAACTTTCGGCAAACAAATACTATTTATTGACTCACAATCTACAAGGGTGTCAGATTGTGAAATAGCAAACGTGTCTTTATGGATACTTCATTGAATTGCCACAGTTCAGCATATTTACCTCAGTTATAAGGATCTTGGCCCGAAGAGCATCAGAATTGCGGGGGAGAAGGAAAAATTCTGAAGTTGTGTCTCCTGTGAAGGCTACCTCAGGGCACAAGATAGTATCTGTGATCTGATAATTTTCAACATCACAAGGGGGGGAAAAATATTGAAACATAAAAAGGTGACAATGGCAGGTAACAGGAAGCTAGTGGCAGAATATGCTTACTTCAACACCAGATTTCTTTAGTTTTTCAATTTGCTTTCCTTTCAGATGCATGTATTGTTTCCTCAGCTTTTTCCTAACAGAGTAAATCACATAACCCTGTGCATGAAAGAATCAATTAGACAGGTACTATAGAATTTAAGCATTGGAAAGCTATAAACCCTATTCCAATTTCCACCCAGAGAAATTATTTCTGTTCTGAAAATAAGAAAGAGGTAGATGATAAATATTGTATCTATTTTCTATCTTCTGACGGATGCTAAAAAATAACATAATTGATAAGAAGAAAAATTGGCAAATAAGCACTTGTATGTAATTAGAATTACAATTTTGGCAGTCAGATAATGCAAATGAAAAGAAAAGTTCTCATAGCTGGTGCTCTACATGTATGGAAGAAAACAAAGCTCTAATAACTGGATTTTTACCCGTGTGGCCTATTTTTCTTAATTCAATCAGTAAATGCCTATAGGAGTTAAAAAAATGGCCTCAATGCATATGCCATGACATTCTCATGATTGCTTCTAGAGACATAGAAAGTTTATATTACTAGATTTCCAACTATTACCGGGCAAATTATGTAAAATAAACAAGGAATATGAAAATTACCTGACTTGGTATGACATGGAAAGTTTTAAATGGTCTCACTACAAGGTCATTCCGCATTTCATATGTTTCACCTGAAACATTGGATTACAGTTTGCTCATGGAAATTTGAAACAAAAAGCAGAAGAATACAACAAATTAAATAAGAGTGCATACCTACATCTAAAGCAACCAAATCAAAATTCAGTTCTGCACCGCTCATTGACCTGTGAATATCAAATAACTTCTCTACATCCTCTTTTACACAAGGAGGCACAAAAATGGTTGGAGGTTTTAAGTTGTATAGGCCACGGGTTGCCACATACATAGGAAGTCCACCCTGACTCAGAAAAACAGCAGAAATTCTTTATAACAAGGTACAAAATGATAAGACTTTGAAATGCATTGATAGAATTTGGAAAAGTTAATGAGTAGCTATCCAGATTCAAAGATGGTAACTTGGATTAATAGTTATTTAATCAGAACAAAACTGACTAAAAATAATCCTGTAAATCATCAGTAGCCAGTTCACCAACCATAGAAATTCTCATGACATCATTAATTTGAAGTCATGAGACAAAGCTTCAGACTTTTTCCCCGATTTCAATTTCAGATTGCAGAATATGCTCAATGCTGTTATTCAATATATGTTGTAAGCATTTAACCATCTTGGAAAGATGAATCGTGTATTCATATTCTTAGTGTTGAAAAATCAGGTATATTCATTACCTCTCATGCATTATGGATATCCAGATTAACTTGAACTAATGGTGCTCATATTACTTGAGAGATCATGACATCATTTCCTTCCTTCAACATGTAAGAAGTATGTTATGCCATAGACAAAGATGCAGTCAATTTTCCATGAGCCTATTAAGCCAAGAGTGACAAATCACCTAAATTAAGAAAAATGGAGTCTTGCAAATGTGCTGCAACACTATAGGAAACTTACAATATGATCAAGATGGGCATGAGTAATAAACAAGAAATTCTGATGAACAGCTCTAGAAGGGCACCTCCCAATATCAAAAGCAGACTTCAACTGAGGCACAATAACACAAGTCTCGTGACCACCAATTGAGATTCCTTCAACCGAATATCCCTCTACATCTACTCCTTTCTTGTAAACCTCCGCCCTGGCCCTTCTGTATTCTTCTTCTTCCTCGATTGCTTTTCCAATTGCAGACAAAAACCCAGAAGAAGAAGAAACAGAAGACCCTTTCGCAGCACTTAAATAAGAGATACTATGGCTGTGCAGCAGTTGGGGACTATTATCTATATGCTTTTGAAATAATCGGAAATTCGAACATCTTTGAGAAAATAGCAGAAAAGGAACTCCCCTTGGGGCCGTACTATTGAACGAAATTTGCATATTCACTTTCATTGTTGAATCACAAATTGAAGAAAGCTTTCGCCCGAGACACACTGCACGTTTTGGCAGGGCAGCCCAGAGTGGAGTGAAAGCGTCACTCCGGGGTTTATCGAGGGACGCCCGCTATCCTTACAAGAGTGTCCAATCTGAATTAGTGTACAAGAGTTAGTTTTGAGTAGTTTTAATTTAGGACTTTTCATCTATTTGGTCCTAGATGTTTTGATCAAACTATAATATGATCTTATAAGTTTTTTTTCAAACATCATCGTTTTGTATCCTATTATGAGTCGTCATTGTAGTCTCTCACTATATTATAGACAGTCATTTTAATCTCAATTATTATTTTTTCTAGAAAAAAATTCTTTAAACTGGTCATTTTACGAGATAACTTTTTATGGATAAATTTGTTTATTTCATTCCTGCTACTCAAAATCTAATCAACTTATGGGTTGTAAATGAATTTTGATTGTCCAGTTAATTTATTTTTGTTTATTAATCCAAATGCATCTAAATTTTATTTTTAAGTAATAGGTTAAATTTTGAGCAGTAAAGATAATATTGATAATTTGTATTCTTAAATGTTGTCCTATACTAATAAATGATTAGTTTTTTATTATAAAATAGTAGTTGGGACCATAACGACTGCCCATAAAATGTTGAGGGATCATAATGGTTGAAAAAAAAATTGTGAGATTATATTATAGTTTGATCCAAACATGTGAGACCAAATAGGCTAAAAGCAATTTTAATTTAAGTTCGAAACATCTTAATGATTTTAGTTATAACCTGATTAAATATTTTGAATGCCTATTGTTAGATATTATATATCTAATTCCATACTTGACCAAGATTATTTGAAGAGTCAAGTTCATACATCTTGGTATATACGAGAGGAATATAAAATTTTAGAAATTGAAAAGTCTTGATTATTATATTATAGATATTGAAAAGTCTTGATTATTATATTATAGATATTGAAAAGTCATAATTATTATATTTTTAATACATGTATTTGTAATAAAAATCAATATAAATATTAATTCTTTATAGTTTGTCATAGTCTCTATAAATAGGAAGATTCTCATTTATAAATTAATACATGAATAAATGAAAGATTGTTCCAGTTTATTTTTGTCAAACTTTTATGCTCTTTCTTTATTTTTATAGTACAAAAGTTTCTTTTTTTTCTTTTTCTTTTTTTCTTCACCTCAAGGGGGCTATTTCAAGATTAGAAAATAATTCAGGGACTTAAAAAGTAAACAAAAAATAATCTTGAAAGTTAAAAATTATTTGGAGACCTTGAAGGGGAAATAATAAAAACTATAAGGATCTATATAAAAGTCAAAAAATTAGTTGGGGACTAAATATGATTATTTTCCAAATAATAATCTTTAGCCTTTTTTTTTTTTTTAAATGTACAGAAAAATTAAATAGAATGCAAACGTGTCTATGGGAAATCCTACAACTGAGCTTATGTTCTTAAAACGTCGTCGAATTCTGGCCAATCCGTAAATGATAATTTTTCTTAAATCTCCGCGCTGAAATTAGTTCGATCTGTTCCCAAAGACAAAAGAAAACCCGAAGAGGTTTGTTTCTGGAAGATTAAGGTTAGTTGATTTATCAATGCATTCACGGATTCTTTTTTCCGAAAGATTAAGCGTGAATACGAGATATTGACACATATCGGCTATAGCTTCTGAGTTCACTTTGTTTAAATGAATTTTTCTCTTTTTGATTGATTATCTAATTGCTTATTCTTAGGCTGTTTTCAATGATTAATTGTGGTTAGTTTAATTGGATTGTCGGTGTCAAGGTAGTTTTTTAGGGGATTGATTTTTTTTTTTTTAATCTGAAGTATTTTTGCATTGTGGTTTTTCACTGAATTGTGTTGAATAGGATTTAAGCTGAATCGCAGATCTAGTGCATTTGGTAATGATGAATCTATTTACTCAATTACATTTATCTGTATAAGATGCTGGCTTTAGAGCTGATTATTTGATAATAGTCAAGCTTCGAATATGATGAATCAAAGGAAAAAAACACAATTTGTATTGTGTTTTTATCCCAAGATCTTATATCTTTTTCACTCCTTTTATTTATTTATTTTTTTAATTCTATGAGGTCAAATAAACTGCATATAAGAGGTTTGAGTAAATATTATATTGAATATCACCTGGTGATGATTTCTGCCAAATGCATTTGTTCATTGTAATTAGCAGCTAGCATGAAGATTCATGGGGTTAAAGCCTATTTGTAGCTCAAGGACAGAGCTTGTTTAATTAAGGAGAGAGCTCGTTTGATAGGAGAGCAAAACAAACAAGCTCTGTCCTCTCTTCTATTAGCCCTTTAAAGGCTATCACACCTTTTAACCTTGGACCTTAATTTATGTGCTTTACAAGTATATTTGCTTCATTTACAAAACCTCATTTTATGAAATGGTGTCAAATGGTTGTTTTCTTCTCTCCATTTTTTTTGTCTTTATTGGAGATAATTTTTGTAAATTACAATACTTGGTCCATTACATTTTTATCAGATTTGAAGACTATGTGTTGCTTCTGTGTGATGTTTTTTCTTTTTTAATACTATTGCATAAATAAGGTTGTTCTATTGCGAATGTTGATGTAAGTGGGTTTTGGACAAGAGAATGAGTAGTTCATTTTGGTTTCAAGATTTGAGCTGAGTCCACCACAAATAAATTGGATGTGGGAATTTGGCTCCTCATTTTAGGTCCAAAATGGAGGAAGTACTGAAATGTCAAAACAGGAATCATCCTGTTTCCTCCTCCTTTATTTAGTGTTGATCTAAGTCTCTTGTTTTCTGAACCAGATTTGCTTCAAACTTTTTAACCATGGTGACTTCAGCGAGTTCGTGGTCACGAGCGCTGGTTCAGATCTCTCCCTATACCTTTGCTGCCATCGGAATCGCCATCTCCATCGGCGTTTCAGTTCTTGGGGCAGCTTGGTGAATTATCTCACTTTATTCACTCTTCTCTGATTTCTCTAGATGCTTTATTTGCTTTCATTATTGAATGCTTATATTCTTTTTGGAAATTGATTTTAGGGGAATATACATAACTGGAAGTAGTTTGATTGGTGCAGCAATTAAAGCTCCCCGCATAACATCAAAAAACCTCATCAGGTATTTTAATCCTACCAATTATGAATTGTGAAATTGAAAATAATTTCCTTGGTAGCTTGACATTCGGAAGGATATATGATTGGATGTTTGAAAAAAAAAAAAAAAAAAAAAATCCTTCTAATTGCACTCTTTGCTGTATTTGAGTAGATTGGAATTTCTTTCCGTTCTAAGGATTGATTTAGTGTTAAACCTTGTAAAAGTACATTATTTGAGGTATGCAAATCATTTTAAGTATGTAAGAAATCTCGAGTTATTCTTTTTTTAGCTGAGTCTCTTCTGCTGGGGACCAATGCAAAATGCATCAGTTACTTTCTTCAAAGAATGTTTTGTTTGAGTTCTTACTTTTTATGGGATTGACTTTGATTTCCAATTATTTTTTCTTCTCGTTGACGAACATACATTATACATGTAAAATAACTTGTCAGAAAAAATGTTAAATCTAACAGATATGGTTAGAATGCCGAGGCAATTCAAAGTTGGATAATTTGAAACAGATTTTTATGACTCCACTATGATCGCTGACCTCTTGTCAGTCTGATGAATTTGTACCCAATTAGATTGTAGTTTGGATGAGCTGCTTTGTAAACAGAATGGAACAAAAAGCTGGATCAAATATCTTAAGAATATTTGGCTCAAGTCACCTGATATTCCGATGGACTTTGAATTGCTTGTATTTTTAGTTTATGGAAAAGAGACAAGGTAATTCACCTTAACAGGCTCCATTTTGATCTCCAATCACCCCACTTATTATGTTGTATTGAACTTAAATCTCTTTTTGGTAAATTGTAGTCCAAGACCTGCTTATTGTGCGGTTGATGATGGCATTTTCTTCTGGTACTTCAAAATAAATAATTCTTCTGTCATGCTTTAGTAATGATTTTCTCTTCTTGTGTTCATCTCTCAAATTAAATTATTGATTGAATGTCTCAATTGCCTATGCTCGTATTGTGAATAAGTCATTTTTTGCTTGAAGCCTATATAACTTCTGTTCTCTTTTCAGTGTTATATTCTGTGAGGCCGTGGCTATTTATGGTGTTATCGTGGCTATTATCCTCCAAACAAAACTAGAGAGTGTTCCTTCTTCCCAAATTTATGCTGCAGAATCCCTTAGAGCTGGCTATTCAATCTTTGCATCCGGAATAATTGTTGGCTTTGCAAATCTTGTTTGTGGGTAAGCTTGGCTTTGCAAATCTTTGAATGATGCACACTTACTCAATATGACCATGAATTCATGATATCTTTTGAGGATCCATCTTGATTCTTTTGTAACTTTTTATTGGTTTTGGTAACGAAAGGTTATGCGTGGGAATAATTGGAAGCAGCTGTGCCTTATCTGATGCGCAAAACTCCACACTTTTTGTTAAGATCCTAGTTATCGAGATTTTTGGCAGTGCCCTGGGATTGTTTGGTGTCATTGTGGGAATCATCATGTCTGCACAAGCTACATGGCCATCAAAAGCAGCATGAGATCAAATCTCTGAGGTGTCTGACATAAGATGTTTGTATTATTTGGTCATTTTTGGTTTTCCTTCTTTTGTCCATTATCTAAAAATTATTTGTAGTCAAAAAACCATCTTGAATTCAATTCTTCTTTGCAACTACTATTATGTAATTAGACCTTTTTAAATTCCTACCAAATGTAACATATTTTGAAAATAAACCTTTTGGAAGCTACACGAATGGCTTTCAAGACATCTGAGAGCTATGATCCCTAGTTTGCTCCTGTAATAATTCGATATCGTGCCTTTGGCTGTAGAGGTTGATTTTTCAATTGTTTTCCCCCTTAAACCTTCAGAGAAACTAGTGGCCTTAATATCATAATTTTTAATTTCAATACTTTTACCCTTTTACATATCTTTCGAGTCTCTTTTGTTTTGAAATCATATTAGAAATAGTTTATGCAAATTGTAAGAAGAATAACATATTATTAATAGGGAATGGGCAAGTTGAATGGAATTGTTGGAAAAAAGAGGACATTTTATTGATTGAATTGTTTTGTATTGAAAATATTAAATAAAGGTATATAGAGTAATTTAGTACTACTTCATAAATGTATACATTGATAATTTAATTATATAATTATTTATATTGTGTGATAAACTAATATTTAAAATTTGTAAATTCTTTCAGACTCGAAAAATAATAATTAAGACATTTTTTTTATCTGGAATTGAATTATCAAAACAATGCTTCTTTTATTGAATTTTCTATTTCTCAAAAAAAAAAAAAAAAAGAATAAGAAAAACTACGGAGTTCGTTTTCTCTTTTACTTCTCTTTTTAATCTAAACGGTCATCTCGACACACGGTACCAATTTCGACACATGGTTGTTGGGCAGTGGCCAATTTCGCTACGTGGAACTCTCGTCTACCTATGTTCGTTTCTCCTGTCCTAACTGTGGAGAAGTCCGCTTGAAGAAATCCAAGCCTGAGTCGGCAGAAGAAGAATTCCTTTCTCAAAATGGCCATGGCTTTGCGATTATGTTACCGACCCTTCACTCATGTAACTCCTTTTCTTCTTCCTTCTTCATGTTGTCTGTGTTTTTGTTTAGCTGAGTCTCAGATAAAGATATAATTTTGGTTTATCTAGTTTCCTCGTTTAAGTGAATTGGTTGGATTAATGTGCTTGATATTGATCAAGGCAGGAAGTTTTGGCCACTAATTGAAATTTTTGAGTAGTAGTATTAATATTCATTTAAATATATTGCAAAAAGAAAAAGTTTGTTGTTTTCTTCCATTTATATTGTCAGCCTCAATTGAATTTCTGCATTTTTTTTTTTTTTGTGAAGTATGAAATCATCATTCTTAGAATGCCTTCAACCGTATTCTAAATACTTCCATTTCCTGGCCAACGAGAACTGGTGGGTTGGTCTTGTAAATGTTTCCTTTTTTCTTACTCTGCTAGATAAAACATACAGGTATCAGAAAGTGCAGGAAAGCTGCTAGAGAAGGTATTGGCAGGCAAGTGCCCATACTTGAATGATAATCTTGCAATTTCATAATCTTTATTTGCACTGTTATTGATATGTTTTTAAAACTGGCATCCATGGTTTTCATTTCATCCTGGGATACAGATACTATTCTCTCAACTACCAGAAGTAAATCTCTTAACAGAGTGGGAAAGCTCGTACATGTTAGAAGATCTATAAGGCTTGTACAGACAAGGGCTCGTATTTCATTTCCAGGGGCTTCTTCAGAAAATAAAGAAGTGGAATCTTCAAATTGGAGGAGCAAAAAGATGGTTCCCAGTTCTGATCCACCTAGCTTCAGTGATGTCAATTTGTTGTATCAATTTTTTGATAAGAGGTATGATGGACATTTTGTCAAATCTCTTTTAAGTTTTGGTAGAACACTATCTGTTGTGAGTCATAAAAAGTTTTAATCCCTCCAATATACGTCGTATGCCTATCAAATATTATACATTATATATATATATATATATTCCGTTTTCATTTTTGATTGGTAAATTTGCTTCAACTATAAAGACGACCTCAAGATTCCAATTACCATTAATTGTAACTAATCATCCCACCGTTTGAACAATGATATCAACTGGCAAATAAATCATTCAATTAAATATCATCTCCTTCAAATCTCGTGCAAATTAAGTTTGGTATGGTGAGAGGGATTATGAAGAAACCACAATGATATTGGAGGGACATGGGTGCTTGGAAGAGGTGGAATGGAACATAGAGGAAAGGTTGTTAGTGGCAGTGGTGCCAGCTATTTAGGCAAAGTGGAGTGGAGAGATGATTATTACCGAAGAATTTCATGTGTGTATATATATATATATATTTAAATCTAAGATACCAAAACAGTAACTATACCAAATAGGTAATGAATAATCAATCTAAGATTAGCCTAATCAATTATAATCTTATCTAGAATATAGTAACTAACATAATAGTCGATGTTGCTGAATTCATATTTAATTTATGGTTATAGTTAGACTAATCTGGATTTTGCATCCATAGAATGGGACAAACCTAATGTAGTTTAAACTCCATTTCTACATGTGTCATACTTTAAACTAGCTTTTTAAATGATATATTGATAGATACTTCCAATATTCTTTTAGGAGTTAGATACAGTTTTGGCTTATGCAAATTCTAGTTGTTATTTTTCCCTTTAAAAGGAAAAAAATATATATATTTACATGATATTATGAAAGCTTAACTATTTTTTTCTGCTGACAGTTCGAAACTTGTTGTTCTAACTGGTGCTGGGATGAGCACAGAGTCTGGAATTCCTGATTATAGAAGGTTATTTTTCCCTCTTAGAACAATATAATCTATGTTTTTTGCAAACTCCTTCTGTTATCATGTTTATTTGCTTGCGGAGTAAAATAGTAAGGACTATAATATGTCACATAACTTGCTTATACTGGGTTAATTATGTAACAAAAAATGTTTCTTTGTCTGCTAACCTCCCTGCTTACCTTCATATTTTTATAATGCTAATTTTGGCCCTCTGAACTTATAGTTTTCTCAATTGTACTCCTCTTTTTACTGAAATCTCAGTTTAGCACTCCAAATGTTACATATTTTGGTTGTACACCTGTTCTTACAAAATCATAACATATTCCATTCTAAAATATCAGCGTATAGTTTTAAATGTTATCCTTGAATTTCAACAACATTGAGACTATTTTGAAGGGTATAGTCTTAGTAAAAAGAGGAGTATAATGGCAAATTTAATGTTTGAAGGGCTAAATTGATACTTTTGTAAGGGTTTGAAAAAATTATGACTTCTGGAAGGGAACGTTATTAAAGTTCTATTTTTATTTCTCGTCTCCAAGGAAAAGTGTTTGACCAATATTGAAATCTATGTTTGGCTTTGATGGCTAGTTTAGATGGTGGGAGATTTTGATTCTTGGTTTAAAGTGACTTCATTTGGATAATCTTTATCAGGCCAACTCG
>JAOXNR010000022.1:7524024-7549796 GCA_028571225.1 Parsonsia alboflavescens
TAATTAAATTTTATTCTCTTTTTTAAAAAATTATTGATCTTTACTATACATAATATATTATGCATTTGTAATATATTGATTAATAGAACAGGTCAGGTCAGGGCAGGGCGGGGAGGGCAAGTCGGGTCCAGTTAGATCAGAATGGGCAGGGCAGAGCAGGGCTCCAGCCAAACCTAGGCCTGACCTGCCCCGCGGCAAGTCTTGAAAATTAAAAACCATACCTGTCACAGCCTTAAACAGGTCAGGTAAAATTCGATCCAAACGAATCAGGTCAAGTCGGATACCCATCGGATCAAGTTATTTTGTCATCCCTAACCGACGATGATGAGCGGACCGTGATATGAAGGTAAAGGTTCTTTGAAATTCTATGGGTAATGGTGAGAATACGTAAAGTCCGCATACTATTTTGAAAAATAACTAAATTTTGACTCAAGACATAGTAAGAGACTATTCAATTTTTTCTCTAAAAATTTTAGACACCACGTTTAATAAGAGATAAATTCATCACTAAGTCATGCTATAAAAACATCTTAAATTAAATATATCTAAATTGTTCGAAAATAAATATCTTAATTATCGAATCTTGATAATTTAATATTAATAAATAATCACGTTTGAAAATATGGAAGATCTCACGTTTAAGAAAAATAAAAATAGATGAAAAACACTATTGATTTTCAGGTACAAAACATTCAATTCCAAGGGGGGCGAGGTACAAGACCAGACTTGCCAGAGGTTGTGCGGCGGGCCAACAGACAAGGCTGCCATAAAGGTTAATGATAGTCCGGCTGATGGTGGGGGGAAGGCTGTTGGGAGAGGTCTGGGACTCAGGAAGCAGGCTAGCCGGAGTTGGCCCACAACATAGGAGGTACCTTTGTTGCATTGATGCTGTTACGGTCCGTTGTTGCTGACATGCTGTGGTGAAGTACTTTTTAAATTTTTTTAGTTAAAATATAATCTTTCAAATTATTTATTTGATGGTATAATTTTTTTATAATGTAAGAACTGACTATTTTTTCATAATTCAAATTCCCAGAAGTGTCCATAAAAACGTAATATATGGGTTGGATTAGGGTAAAAAAAATACTATTATACCCTTTTCTTAACTGGGCTCACAAGGTAGGGACCGGGACTAGATAGGGCTTTGATGGGCTGGAAGGTGGTTTGGATCGAACCCAACTGTGACCACCGACTCTACCATTCAATTGGAATAAGAAAGTCTAATTTTATAAATCCGATAAATGATTTAGTTTTTTGGAGTCGTACCTTTTAATCTTTTTGGAGTGTAGCTGAACTTTATATTCATGCATTCAAGGGAGTCAAAAGTAGACCCGAAACTCTGTCGGGTGCATGCAATGTAATTAATAACAATATTAATTAACTGGCTTGAGTCATGACAAACCAGTACTTTAGGATGGCAGAAAATACATTAAGCTAAGTAATTGCAATACAGAAAGGCGATGGTGGGCCCCATGGGTTCAAAATTTCAATACGTCAGTTAAAAGGTCAGTGAGAAACACAATGCCCCCATCTCAATCGCTATAAATCTCCTGTGCCCTCGTTTTGTTTGTCCATTGGGGTAAGTGTAACTAACTAGAAGATATATCCTCGACTAAATTTAAACCTCTCTTTGCTCTGAAGAAGAATTTTCCATTCCTTCTCCGGAATTCTGTAATCTGCGAGTTTGTAGAAGAAGAGGAGCTGAGAGATATGGCGGAGGAAAAGAGTCTGCATGAGAGTAGAAGCAATCTTGCTCAACAAGTCACTTCGCCGCCTGCTGTTCGTCGTGTGGTTCTCATCTCCGCCGGTGCAAGTCATTCTGTTGCTCTTCTTTGTAAGTTTTTCTTTTCACGTTCGTTGTGATTTAAGTGAAACTAACATTGATGAAGATACCTGAGAACTTTATGTGTTCGGGAGAAAGATTGATTTAATTCCTACCTGCAATAAAGCCTAAAACACGAGCAAAAAATGCAATGGACTGAGACTCACATCTCTACATGCGTATGGTCTGACGGCTTACCTACCACAAGGCGATTCTTACGGTCCAAAATGTTCCACGTCTTTGTATCATTCAATATATGCCTTGAATAATTGTAGTAAATCTTATGCGTGTGAATGGTTCTATGAAAAGATTGGAAACTATGACCTAGTACATTTTCTTTTCACGTCCGGTACATGTACAAATATGCTGACGGAGAGAAACTTTAATTACACAAAAATGCAATGTGCATTTAGAACATGGATAACTCCAATCCTAACAGGAACTAAGGTAAATCAAAGTTAATCTAATTTTAGTCCATATATATAGCAGCAAATCTGATTTGCGGCTAAATTCTTTAAATTCCTTTGAAAGATCTAATCATTGCAACTTCCTAATGGTGGATGGTGCCTTTGTTAATTGTTCTTGCTTTAGGGAGTTTTACTAGTTTTAAAATTTGCCAAAAGTTCTCTGGATTTTATCTTAATTTACTTAGATCCTTGGTATCTAAGAGAGCATTTCTCAGGATGGTACAACAACATTGAATTTTTCCAGTTCTGGAGTTTTTGCTCATGTATAATGTTTTAAAAACTGTTTATATAAATGAAATTGTTCTACTAGTTTTAAAATTTGCCAAAAGTTCTGAGGATTTTATCTTAATTTACTTAGATCCTTGGTATCTAAGAGAGCATTTCTCAGGATGGTACAAAAAAATTGAAAATTTTCTGTTGTGGATTTTTTGCTTCAAGTATAATATTTTAAAAACTGTTTATATGATTGTTTTACATGCAATAAGCATCTTAAACCTGTAGTTTTTCAGTGACAAGAACTTTAGTGCCACTCCAGGTCCACTCGAGACATTCCATTCTGGCTTCTTGAGTCTGGATGTATTTCACCATTTTTTAATTGTCAAGTGATTAATAGAACAATGTTTCTCTTCTTGTTTTATTTATTTATTTATTTTCCTCTGAAAATAGTATTGCAAATGTTTGATGCCTATTGATTAGTACTCCGAAAAAATTCTTAGAACTGTTTGAGATAACTGGTTATAATTTTCCACCATTGAGATGTGTTTAGTGAGAATGAAGCAATTCACAGCAATAGGTCTCTGCTGAAATTGATAGCTAATTCTCCTTATTGCTTATTCCTTTTCTGGCTGCAAACCTTGATTGTTTTCCTATATAAAAATGAGAAAAGGTGATAATCTCCACCTCAGGTGAAAAGGTGTCTGGCAAATTCAAATTGGCTAGAAGTGTGCTTAGCTTTTAGAAACAAAATGTAGGTGAAACGATTATGAAACTTGAGCTTGAGAGAATAAACATTGTTTGATGGTACCATTTTCAAGAATAATCTAGTTAAAATAATCTATATTTCTCGACTCATTCCTAAAGTTTGGATCAAAATTTTGGTGACTAAATTAGGAGGTGCAGCCAACAACCATAGCTTTTGTTGTAGAAAATACAAGGAGCCAAGTTTATCTTGAATTTCCAAATGATCTCTCTTGTGGATTGGATGCTTCCTTACATGAAATTAATCTACTGAAACATTTTCTTTGTCATAGCTTATGATTGTGTTCTTAAATTTTGTTCCTGTTTGTCTTACTCCAGCTGCCAACTTGATTACCTTCAGACCAACCTTTCTTCTTGTGTTACATTAGATTTGTGCCTTAGGACACTACACTTCATATCTTTTACCCGTAAAGTTCAGATGGGACTTGGGAGGTCAAAATATCATTTACTCTCTCCCCTTTCAACTCAATTATTTTCTAAATGCAGTAATGCACATGAAAGTGGGCTAAAATTGTGACATTTTGCTTGGACCAAAATTGTGGTATGTAATAACTATATGAAAGTTTAACCGATCTTCTGTAAGGCTAACCTTGGTTTCTGACTGCATGGATTCATTCAGCTAGTGGACTCTGAATTTTATGGAATCGTAATGTCAAATCCCCTGGGAAGGGAGATGGAGGGGGGAAGGAAAGAAAATGACCTGAATGGGAGAAGGTGATTAGAAAAGGAATCTGTTAGAAGATTAATAAGATAATCCAATAAAATCAAATCCAACATTTATGGGCAGATTGCTCCTCACTTCGAATGAAACATAGAATGAATTCTTTATTCGTTGCAACCTTTAGTTATAAGAACCACAAAACAAGCTTTAGACTCTCTAAAATACTTACAAATGCCATCCTGTTCAATTATGTTCACTAAAAATTGAAAAATCATTTTTCTTGTTTAATGCTCTTTCTGAACGTTGTTTATTTCATTTCATCTCTACTGCCAAAATTAGACCAGTCTACAGCTTAAAGTTCTTAGACAACTGTTGCCTTGTGGAGAAATTTTATAGCTCATTATTACAGCTGGAAATGTTGTCTGCTCATGGGGAAGGGGAGAGGATGGGCAACTAGGACATGGTGATGCGGAAGATCGATTTTCACCAACTCAGTTGAGTGCGCTAGATGGGCAAGAAATTGTCTCTGTTACTTGTGGAGCTGATCACACGACTGCTTTCTCAGAGTCAGGCATGCAAGTGTACAGCTGGGGATGGTAGGTCTTTTCCAAGTAAACTCTAATGGTTGCAGGCTTTTGCTTACTTTCCCCTTTTTTTCCTAAGTCCTTAATTAGAAAATCATAGCTCTCTTTAAAAAAGTATAATGTTTGTTAATTATTTATCAGAAACTTTACAGGGTTACTTATATAATGTAATCTACATGCACTTTTAGAGGAAAGAAAGGGAATGTGAGTTGGCTATTTCCTTTTATTTCTATTTTAAAACTCTTCATTTACCTTAAGGTAAGTAGCTTTCCATTTAACAGTCCATAAATGCTAGTTGAACACTTTCTTGGAGCACTTGATTTGTAAGAATGTTTTTTTCTTTGCACTTACTTTTGAGGAAGTGGACCAGGCAGAACCCATTTGTCCCTCCTAAATCTTAATTTCTTGGGTTTTAAAGTTCATCAAACTACTTTTTGTCCCCAACCTTTTGTTTAAATTATATTTTACCCCAATTCTCAGAGATTATATTTTGTGCCCCTTATTTTGCATGTTTTCGTTTTCCTTTAGAACAATTACAAGTAGCTTGTAAAAGCACATAAGTGCATGTTTATGTTTTGTTTGGGCAACCCAAGAGAGAAGAAGTGCTTGAAAGTTATGTCCTGTGTGTCTTGTATGTGAGATTGTGTAGTGTTGTGTATTTCCTGTGTTAGAATTGTAAAAGCCATTTTAGTGTTGGATTTAAAGAATTATAAGAGGCCATTATAACAACCTGCAACGATAGCTGAGCAGGTTCTCCTGCATATTCATAATGATTTTAACCTCTATGATCAATGCCTTTTTTTCATACAACAATTTTATAAAATTATTTCTACAGTTTCAGACACATGCAAATCTTGAATGATCTAAAATATATGCTAATTTTGAAATGGTATAGGGGTGATTTTGGGAGGCTGGGTCATGGAAACTACAGTGACTTATTCACTCCTCAACCTATAAAAGCATTAGATGGTCTACGAATAAGGCAAATTGCTTGTGGAGACAGCCATTGTTTGGCAGTGACAATGGAAGGTGAAGTTCAAAGGTTAGCTATACTCTTTCCTTTATTCTCATCGCTGTCTCTTAATATGAATGTGACTTTGATTTTTGTATCACAAACTTCCCATGGTATTGTAAAACAAACATTTCCTAGCTTTGGGTTTGTTTAGAACTGAATTCTGTACTTTCTATTATAAAAACAAGGAACTAAATCTTTGGTATCTCATTTATTTCTTGACAAAGTAAATGATTTTCTCAGGTTGAAGTCACATTGATTTACCAAATATGGCAAAATGACAAATTATATATGACAAATTCTCCCTGCCCCCCCTCCCTCCCCTCCCATGGATCTGCAAAGGTTCCTAGTGTTTTTTATGTCTATATACAACAGTGTACTATCTAGATAAGGGGGAATTTACTGAACGAATGAAATAGAATTTGTTTTTTGTGACGTTTTGCCTCTTTTCCATTTATTCTCTTTCTCAATTCCTTCCTTGCTTTCCCTTCACTCTCTCTATCAAATCTAGAATTTGTTCCATGTAAAATTCCATCACTGGTTCAGACTTTAGCAACATCATGTCAGCGATTATTGGAGCTGAACAGTGCTATATGGTAAACCTATTTGAACATGCTTCTTTGACGAATAACTACCAGATGGAATACTTGTGTGTTATCTTTCTCTGGTTGATTCATTCCTGTAAAGATGCAATCCTGACAACTTTTTCTTTTGTTAATCTCTTCAGTTTTCTATCTTTCTCAGCTCCTACATAAATAAATCAAGTACATAGCTTGTCTTTCTTCTAGAAATTTGGTAGCCCTTGCTTAGCTTTGCTTTCCTTTCCTCTTGTCATTTTGCTGTAACAACAAGTTTCTTATCTTTCTTGTACTCTTATCTTCATCTCTATTTCATGACTTGTATTGTATTTATATCTGAGTTTCTTACCTAGTGAAGGCAGATAATGACATTTTCCAGTTGTTGAATAGCAGATAGAAACTAGTTCTAAATGTTCAGTTGCGAAATTATTCCTCCTCACCTATTGAGAAGTAAATTGCTTCAAACTTTTTTCATGCATTTATTGTGTAGTAAATTCTAATATTTTCAACAAGAACAGAAATTATCTTTTGATAATAAATATTGAAATGCTAAAACATCATTGTAATGCAGTAGAATATGATAGCTTTACTCATATTTAAGTTGAATAATGTGAATTCTCTGATTCATTTGAAGTTGGGGGAGGAATCAAAATGGTCAATTAGGCCTTGGCACCACCGAAGACTGTCCTGTGCCCCAGAAGATTGAAGCTTTCCAGGTATTTTTAGTTATGTAGCCAATAAAAATCTGCATTATCACTACCATTGGTCAACCCAGCTCTGTAATACTTCCCTTCTTTTTTGTCTCTTCCATCTTTCCTTCCCTTTACTGTTCCAGCACTTCTTTTTATCTATTTTATGGAATGGTTCGAGTTTGATTGTTATCATTATTATGCTATGTTTTTTTTAACACATATTAGGAAGGTAATGATGGTGTAGGATTACAATAGATTAAAAGGTTGATTTTAGTAATTGATTTGAGTTCCATTTTGGTAACTCAAAGTTGTATATACATGTAATCCCTTTGTGAATGAGAGAAAGTTATTAACAGAAAGCAGATACACATGCAGACATTGATGGTTCTAAATTATGACAAATGGCAACTTGTGACCCTAGTCTCTAAAATGAAATTTTGTTGTGACAATAATTTGGAATGTAGAACTTAACAATTTGATTTTGTCATATTGATGATCTTTGGTATTTCTTGTGGGAGAGTGTAGAATCCCTTCAGTTTCCTTTTCAACCTGAACATTAAAAGGAAGTTCTCTTGTGAGGATTTGTGGTGGTGATTATCTACTTTTCACTTTTGTAGCAAATTTGATACTACCTCAATAAGTTGCTTTACATTTTATTTGTACCTTTTTCGTAGGGAATATCTGTCAAGATGGTTGCTGCTGGAGCAGAACACACTGCAGCTGTGACAGAAGATGGTGAACTTTATGGTTGGGGTTGGGGCCGATATGGAAACCTGGGCTTGGGTGACAGAATGGACCGTTTAGTTCCTCAGAAAGTCTCAGCTGTTGAGGTTTCTCACCCATCTAACCTACTTTCTATATACTCCATAGATAGGAAATCTGCTAGTAATGCACATTACAAAAACAAGGTATAAGCTTGTACCTATATCTTGGGGACCTTAAAAGACTATATCTTCCACTATGCTGATCTAAATGTTGCAGTACAACAAGAATTTTCACAAGGACAAAGTGAATTGGATTATTTTGTGACTGAAAATCATCTCCAGCAGCTAAAATAATTTTGTTATTATTGGAAAGTTTTAATTTTTAAAATTGGCAATTGATGCTTACTTTTTGAAATTCCATTGAGATAATAGCAAAACGATTGATCTCTATCACACACATTAATCCAAGAAACTTTTTTGTTCTTGGTGTATCTAGTTTTTGATAATGTTAAATTATCTCATGTTTTTCTTAGGGTGAAAAGATGATTCTAGTAGCTTGTGGATGGCGGCACACGATATCGGTCTCCTCCACTGGTGGTATATATACTTATGGCTGGAGCAAGTATGGTCAACTAGGGCATGGAGATTTTGAGGTGGACCACCTCATTCCCCACAAGTTGAATGCTCTAAGCAACAGTTTTGTTTCTCAGGTAATTCTGTTTGGCTTCTAAGATTTTCTAAAGTTTATGTAGGTGTATTTTTTTGTTCATTCTTTGGTATCAAAGACATGAAAAAAAATCTTGAAGAAGCTTCAGTTATTTGAAAGGAAAACCTATTTTATGCTTTTGCCAAAAAGAAAATCTACTTTTCAAAACATATTGGCCAACCAAATACAAGAGAGATAAGTGACAAAAGAGAAACTCATTAATGCCATAGCGTATTGACAAACTCCTCTTCTCCAAGACAAACTCATCAAGAACTAGTTTTTCTTTGGAACTTGTTCCTACAGAGTATTTATGGTTTACTTTCTTAACTCTTTCCAGATATCAGGTGGTTGGAGACACACCATGGCTTTGACAGCAGATGGTAAACTCTATGGTTGGGGATGGAATAAGGTACTTCTTGTGTAAGTTTCATTTAATTCATGAGTGATCAATGCACTTTCTTGATTGTTCATTGAGATCTCTACATAAGGACTGCCGTTCTTGAGATCTCTACTTCGATTGACCCTCGTTTGGTCGATGCACGTTGCATACTCCCAACTAGCCCCAGGAGACAATTAAATGAAAGGATTCTAGTTCCTTGAGAAAGAACAGAATCAGCCTGATCTTCCATTTTAACCTATGGTGTTGATACTCATCCAAAATGTATGCTGTTTTTGGTGATGTGTTGATTATTCTCTCTTTCCCTTTTCCTATTTACTGGTGTAACTTCGTTTATAATGAAAGCTTCAAATGCCATCTAAGAAGGAAAATGAAATCAGTAAAATAATAATTCTAGTAAATTCCCATGCTACCCAAGAAGTTGCATGGATGGGCCTAAATGATAATGTTACTGTTTGATCCCGAATTCTAAAGGTTTGCACTGTGATTAGAAAATTACTTTCAATAGCAGATCAGAAAGATGCTATAAAATTAAAATCTTCATTCTTGGGCAAATTCTTAGTGCATCATCCAACTTGAAGACAAAATGTTTGCTCAAACTGACAATGCATAAACAATCCTTTTGCATAATCTCACAACTCCTTTTGATGTTGAACTTTAACTTATTATTTGAGTTGGCTTCTTCAAATTTCTTGGTGAGGGCTTAATTTTCGGGATGGAAGACCCCTTTACCTGTGGATTTGTGTCATAAACCACTGTGTTTTAAAAGGGATTCTTTTTGGGGAAGTTGAAAGCCCACCCAAATAAAACATTGTGGTTTATTTCCTATCTGGGATCATTGGTCTCTTTGTTTTTTCAGTTTGGCCTTATCTTTTTGGCTACAGCTTTTATTTGCTCTATTACTACTATGCTACTTCTCTTTTCATCACAGTTTGGGCAAGTTGGTGTTGGTGACAACATTGATCACTGCGCTCCTCAACTGGTTAAATTTCCACATAATCAGGTACACCTCTTTCAATATTTCAACTTTCATCTTGCTTTTGACGGCTTCAATTCTTTATTTCAGATGTATTTATTTTCATTCAAGTTGACCTTTATTCAAATTTCAATGGCAGAAAGTGGTTCAGATATCATGTGGTTGGAGACACACACTTGCTGCTACTGAAAGACAGAACGTGTTTTCATGGGGACGAGGAACAAATGGACAGCTTGGGCATAGGGAGTCTGCTGACAGGTAATAATGGCTTTGGACTAATCTAAAAGTTGAACTTGGTTGTCTGATGCTATTAAAGATTTTGAATAGAATGTGGTGATTGATTCTTCATTTTTGCATAAAACAATTTGTGCAATCAGTATCTTAGCTTGTGATATGATCTTTGCACAATATATGTTCCTTGAAATCTCCTAATTTTACATGAATTTGGATATATTGTTATTGTATTCTTGAAAACTTCATTTTTATGAGCAATAAGTTGCTATACTTCTAATTTTCTTGAAAATAGATTAAATGTTGATTCCCATTCATATCTTTTAGTCCAATGGATCCAAGATTCCATGTTCTTTAATTTGTTCAGATTTTGAACAAGCTGATCATTTGTTAGGCAGGGATGTTCCTATTTTTGTGCGTGCATACTTGGTGTTTAAAGTTCGGGATATTCTGCTAGATGGAGTACTCTTTTTATTTGCCATTGCTAAACTTTCCATAATGTTAATTGCCCATCTGAATCTCTTATGTCTACTCCTTGACTTTTCCCAAGAAATATAATTGATACCTGGTATCATATTGAACTGCCTCTTCATACCAAACACTTAATTTGAACTGTGGTTTGCAAAATCTTGAGCTCACTCTTATATTTGAATATGAAGAAATGTTCCCACGATGATAGAGGCATTGAGTGTTGATGGATCAAGTGGACAGCCAATAGAGATTTCAAAAGCGGATCCATCCTCAGGTACTTTTTAGCCCAGGAGTTTTAGCTTTATAGGCATCTTGTTTTTCCGTTTTTCCTCTTCTTGGAAATAAAATGTTCAAACTATCCTCCTCCTTTCTTTTGGCAGAAAAAACTTGGGTCTCACCTACAGAGAGATATGCTGTTGTGCCTGATGAAAATGTATGTACCGGGAATACTAGATCATTATTATTTGTTTTATTTGATTGCTACACATTTTTCTTTTTTTCCATTGCCAAGAATTTTATTGCTTAAATGTTCTTCAGTTTATGCTATACAGTACAGATCTGAAGATATTTTAATAGGCGATTCTTGGAATTTTGTGTTAGTCTTAGGTTGTCAAGATAGCAAAAGAGCACAAGGGATATGTTAAAAATGGATGACGTGGTAGAATTATTCAAGTGATATTGCATCAAAAAGGAATTCTACAATCTCATGTCCTCCAAACTTCATAAATAGTTCTGTCATTCAGCTTTAATTTGTGTCCTCTTTACTTTGTTCTAGATACCTGGTCAGGCAATGGCCTTAGGCCGAGGGAATGGGACGGATGTACACGTCCCAGAGAGTGATGTGAAACGTATGAGACACTGAAATTGTGTTGCCTCTTAGCCTTGTGCCTCTGCCGCTGCAATTTCTTCTGGCACCCTGCAAATTCCGGCCAACATATCCACTGTTAGTGTCTCTGGTGAAGCAGATATAAACACACTAGTCAAATTACTGTGTATGGTGAAGCAGATATAAACACACTAGTCAAATTACTGTGTATTTGCTGAAAATCTGGTGTTGTAAATCCATGTAATATATTGTGCGGCGTACAATTGTGCTACTTAATGCTCATGTTTAGGATAACTATTATTGTAGCTGTTTTTCTCCTCTGTCTATGGGTGCTAGGCTATTATTATTAGGGCTTGCATGTAGCTTCTACAAGTCTAATGAGAGTTCTTATATATTGATTTTGTTAAGGTGTGCTTTGAAGCGCGCCTTAGTGCGCATTCCAACCGTTACCGTAATGGAATTTTTGCTACAGTGCTCATGTAGCCAACCAAGCGGAGTAAAAATTTCGTTACGGTAACGGTTGGAACGCGCATTAAGGGGCGTTTCAGAGCGCACCTTAGCAAATCCACTTATATATTGATCTTTTTAATAAAATTTTCTTTACCTGTTGCATTTACATATATAATAATTTGAATCAGACGACCTTCAAATTTTTTTTTTTGTCTAGTTTGATTTGTATCTATTTATAAGTAGAATTTGAAGTGGTTTGAATTTAAATTGATCATGTTATCTATTTATGTGCTTCGTGATTTGGTTCCGTAGAAATCTGCTATTTTTCAAATCCTAACGTATAAAATTATTATCCTACTTTTAATCTATAGTAGACTCAAAATGTTTAGAAAATTCAAAATTAATTTGCGAGCTATCATCAGGTAGGGTGATTGATAAATTTGAAGATGAAAACAAAACTTAAAAAGTAATCATTAAAGCTAAATAAATTCATTTGATAAAATTGTCTCTCCTAATTAATTTTTTCCCCATTTGAGTTTGGATTTGAAATCGATGCAAAACATGTTCAAGCCCAAATCGTAAAACATTTCCAACACTCTACCTGCAAATTAGGATTTGATTTGGGTTTAGTTCCTATTACTTATTGTATTTCGAATTATTTGAAATTGAATATTTCATTTAAATTAATACAAATTTCATTAAGAAAATTGAGAATATAATATAAGTAATTTTTTTTTATTAAAATACGTACAAATTAAATATGGAGGAAGTAATAAATATTTATAATATCATACGTAGTACTTATAATTTAATTATGATCCTAATCTTTTCAATTTGGATAATAAATTTTCAAATCTTAAAAATTATTAGAATTGAACTTTTCAAACATTTCGAAAATATTTCAATAAATGAAGTGGGGAATAGACATATCATAAATCATAAATTTGAATCCCATCGACGTTCCCATGAAATAGATGAAAATTGACATGAACACAACTAAAATAAATAAAAAAAATTGAACATTTCAAGTTTTATTATATTCTCTTCATCAGTGGAGCTGTTGTAATAAATAATTTTTAAAAGATTTCACTTTCTTGTTTTTGTGAAAAAAAGAACAAGAAAAGGGTAAAGTTCAACAAATAGAAATTGAAATTAAAAGGGGGACTCAACTAAATTATTTGCCACTTGCATAAAATTAAAAATTTCAAGCAGCCCTCGAATTGTCTTTCCATAAACGTCCACAGAAGTCAGAAAGAGGGTCGAGAGAGAAGCAGTATGCAGGCCCCAGAAGCTTCATCGTAAGTGCTAGAATTGCAATTAATTCTTGAATTGACTTAGAATTTTCTGCGGTTAGATGTTAAAGAGAGTTAGTAACTCATATATTCCCAATCTTTTCGATATATGTAGATTCGAGACCAGTGAGATGTTGGCAACATTTCTAGCTTCGACGCCATTGCTGGAGCGATCATGGACTTTCTGCAATCACGCCAATACCACTGCACCTCAGAGCTACGTCATCAATCAAACAGAAGACGTCACCTATGTAGCGTTTTCTGGGGTCCAAGCGATTGCTGGTTTGGATCCGAGTTGCGGAAATCTCGTTCCTTTGGGAGTTGCAGCAAATGGAGTTTTCTCGGCTCTTCACCGCCGTGTTGACGGGGAAAAACCGGTTATGGTTCATTCTGGTTTGTTGAGTCTATTCTTGTCTTTCTACGGCACCCCAAATTTCCAAAACCAGGTTAGTCTTCTTCGTGTTCATTCCAATCATTCTTGAGCCGGAACCCTGGAATTATACAAACTCTTATCTTATGTGGCTATAATTTTATCTAATAAAATTATAATTTTTTTCTTTTTACTTCATTTTTAGTTTGTTGAAGTATTTTGAAGAGAGAAAATAAAAAATGAAGTTAGACATCTTTATTACTATTTGGAGGACTTGTAAATTTGTAATGTAATGGGCCATGATAGAACTGTCCCATTATAGATAGGGGTACGGAAATACCTTTTCCAACACTGATAAGTCAGTCATTACGTGATGGTAGGAAGGTAAGCTTTTGCTTGGAATATGATTCATTGTATTGAAGTCGTTTACATCATTTCGAGTTGAACTTTTGGAGTCCCACCCAGCATTCCACTTTCTTCTGCTCCGTGGGTGCCTTCGGGGGGCATGATTCATAATTAAGTGATGATTGAAACATTCAATTGTAGACGATAATCACGGTGATAATAATAAGAGTAGTGGTGCGATATTACATAATACTTCCTCAATCCTCATTGTACTATTTATATTTTATAGGCATATGGGGGTCCACATTTATTGGTGCATATATATATAAGGACATACGGTACCAGAGTTAGGCTCATATTGTTGGATGCTTCCTCTAGTATTTTTGCCTTGGTCTGGAAACGCGTATTTTGGAGACGAATCAGAAGGGTACCACATCAAAATATCCATTTACAAGCCTCGCCAAAACCATTCATTAAATTCGATGATGTGGATGGTCAAATTTGGCATCCTTATAGACTCTCATTTGCCGTTAATATTACTTCATTTATGTTTATTAGGCATGTGAGTTGGTATAGAAAAACAGTTTTGGTACGGAAATTACTACTATACCCTTGAAGATGTTAAGACGGACGTCCTTGAAAAGAAATATTGCGTGGGGATTTGAAACAGTACTAGAAAATTTGTAATTTGAACTTTGGGTTACATTTGTACTGAGAGACATCTTTACTAACTTGTTTATCTTCTCATCTTTTCTCCAATTTCTTGACGATTCAGATGCTGGAGATAATCAGTCACAACGAATGTGTAGTATTCACAGGGCACTCTCTTGGTGGAACTCTAGCCTCTCTATCTGCTGTTTGGTTCCTCTCTCATGTGCAGTCAATTTCATATTCCTCCACGGTGATCTGTATCACCTATGGCTCACCCATGTTAGGTAATGAATCATTCTCCAGAGCCATCCTCCAAGAAAGATGGGGTGGAAACTTTTTCCATCTTGTTGGGCAACATGACATAGTACCTAGGCTGCTTTTTGCTCCATCTCCTCCAATTATTCCTTATCTTTCTCCTCTCTTTTCCTTTTGGCACTTGTCAATGGAATCCCCATATTATAAGCAGTATGTTTCACAAATATCTGGAGAAAAAAATGCTCAACTTTTGCACATTGTGCGGCAATCTCTTGAGCAAGCACTCAGCAAGTTGGTAGGAGTTGAAAATGCGAAAGAAAACTTGTTTTGGCCATTTGGGAACTACATCTTCTGTTCTAGCAAAGGATCAGTTTGTTTGGAAAATGCAATAGCTGTCATCAAGTTGCTATTCTTGATGCTTCTGAAAGCTTCTCCAAGTTCTAGCATAGATGATCATTTGAATTACGAGAATTATGTTAGCAGAGCTTATTGGCAAATCCTGAGTACTGGAAGCTTCATTGATGGCAATCTTCCTGAGTCCAGCTATGAAGCTGGAATTACCTTGGCATTGGAAGCATCAGATATTTCCTCAAGTGTAAGTCATTATGCTATAATCTGCAAGTAGTATCAAAAAGATATCTCTTTGAAATCTCAGTTGTGCAGCGTTGCAATTTGGAGGACTTGCCCTTGGATTAACACTTCAAGTGGAATGATCTTCAAATTTGTACTGTTTTCTGTTCACTTTTCTAACAAGGGTTCTAACTGATTTTGGTTTTGTTTAGAAACAGGATCCGGTGTCTATAGAGGCAAATGATTGCCTAAAGATGGTGGCAAAACAAATGGGTTGCAGACCGAACATCAACTGTGCCAATCTTGCAATTGGCTTATCTAAGATAAATCCACTTCGAGCTCAAATAGAGTGGTATAAAGCAACTTGTGATGTTTCTGATGATCAATTGGGATACTATGATTCCTTTAAACAAAGAGGAGCATCAAAGAAGTATTTCAAAGTCAATATGAACCGGATTAAACTTTCTATGTTTTGGGATGAAGTGATAGCAATGCTTGAAAGAAACCAGCTCCCTTACGATTTCCTCAAGCGATCAAAATGGGTAAATGCTGCTCAATTTTACAGACTTCTTGTGGAGCCTTTAGACATAGCTGAATACTACAGACGTGGGGAGCATTTGGGAAAGGGTCATTACATGGTGCATGGAAGGGAAAGGAGGTATATCATTTTTGATAAATGGTGGAAGGAGAGAGATGTTAAAGACGATCAAACTTGCAAAATAAGAAGCACTTTTGCAAGTTTGACTCAAGATTCTTGCTTTTGGGCAAGAGTAGAAGAAGCAAGGGACTTGCTAAATGGTGTTAGAAGTGAAAGAGATGCAAGAGAGCAATCTTTGCTATGGGAGAGTATAAACAAATTTGATCAGTATGCAAGGGGCATGATTGAGAGAAGAGAAGTGTCTAAAGATGTTCTGGCAAAAAATTCTAGTTATAACTTGTTTTTAGAAGAATGTAGGGAATTGAAATCCCAGCTGCAGCTACTACCAACTCAGTTTCCAGCTGGGTTTCTTGATGGGGAAGGGAGCAGTTCCTTGGATTACATTGTAGGGTAGTAGGAAATACTTGATCATAATAATTGACTGCAAGAAACTATCTTTCATAAAAAAATTCTTGTATTAGCTTATTAGATCGTTTCTTCTCTATTTGATTTTCTTCTTTCAATTTTTACCCATCCATTAGTTTATTTAGAGGGTTTTAAATGGTCATATTAGGTTTGTGACTTATTCATGTAAACAATCTTTTGCTTCAAATTCTAGGATCATGATACTATGTTCTCTGCTTCAAACCATGTGCAAGTTAAATTGATTGCTAAACTAGAAGAAAGCCAGAGAAAACTCAGACTGAAGAAGCAATTGATAAAATGATAAATCAATTTCTTTACATAAAATAAACAGTAAAAAGTTACCCTGAACGGTATTTTAAGTAAAATATTATGATCAAAACCTAAAACTTCTATACCCTCCTAGAGACTGAGAAGATGCTGAATAGGGGTCACCGAGACGCAAGTAGGAACCTATACCCGGATCTATGTTGCCATAGATGCTTGGAGCAGGTTCTTTGTGACCGTTAATGGACTCCTGCAAATAATAGAAATCCAGACTTGATCAATCATCAGAAAAATACTATACCAACATTACTAGCCATATCATTAGATTCTTGGCAAGCCAATGCCAAGAAAAGCAGAATTGTGTTCAGTACAAGAAATTATAAACCATCCTTAGGTAAAAAAACCTGTATCTTATGCCTGCAATAAAATCACAGGTAACCGGAAGAAAAAGGCTGGCATGCAGTTATAAAATCTCAATTCAAGCCGGGGCAAAATTCAAGGACACCATGTCAAAAATGGTAGTTGAAGTAGAAAATTAAAGAGCATTAAAACAAGACTATTCCAACCTGGATGAGTTGTTCAGCTGCCTGAACTTGTGAGGAGGTGCCCTTAATCTCAATTGTAATCTCATCAGGGAGGCCCCTGCTTTCATGTACAGAAAGAACCGCTCCACTGGTCCGACGGATATATCCAATGTTTCCCCCACCTATTCCAATTATGTCCTCAGCATATAACAAGGGCACTTGCATTACTTTTGTTATCTGGACATTCAAATATTAAACAAGTCTCGGTTATCAAATTGTCCAAGGTACTATAAAAGATATAATAAAATGAACTGCCCAAACAAGGAGGAGGATAGAGTCCTTAGAATCTGATAAAAATATTAAACATGCCTCGGTTATCAAATTGTCCAAGGTACTATAAAAGATATAATAAAATGAACTGTCCAAGCAAGGAGGAGGATATAGTCCTTAGAATCTGATAAACCAAACATAACAAGTATAAATGTTTGGCCATTTTGTTGTATTATGAAGCTCCATTTCACCTGGAAAAAAAAAAAAATTGTGGTCAGTGTGACTGACCTGAGTAACTATTGGGGTATGGGACCGTCTTACTGCAGAAGAACGGACATCAGTAGATCCAGGATCTTGCCCATAATATGATGCTAGAGCAGAATCTGAGAGCTTAGAGTCAATCTGAATTTCACGTTCAAACAACAAATTGCCCCGCTTCATTCGGCGTGAAAAATCAGAACGGAACCCCACTTGAGACCCAAGAGAAAGTGTAGGAGCAGAAGTTGGAAAATTGAGCGTTTGCAAGTCCGAAAACTCTGCTGTACGATCTTGAGAAATTGTGTTGTTGTACTGTCAAAGGTCAAAATATTATTCTCCAATATAAAAAGATGAACTGAATAACTGTGATCATCAAACTTACGGTCTTCTCAAATATAGGTAAAACAGTCTGGTCAACCAGAAACTTCCTCAGGTGCTTCAGTACTGCTTCTCCACCAGAAAGGACCTTCGGAGCCTCACCGTGAATTTCAATGATTCTCTCATCTGAACTAGCATAGGAAGGCACTTCATCTACAAGGAAGGAAACGGATGAGTGATTAAAACAATGATACTTGTATCCTGAACTAGGATACATGACATAAAATTAGGTAATTTATCTTCATCTTTTGCATTGTGTTTAACAACATACTATGGTAGGTGCCTGCATATGGAAAGAAAGAAGTCAACATAAGGTTATCTGGAGGCATTGAATGATGGATAACAGATTTCATTCATGAATTTATTTAACATATTATTTAACTATGCAAATGAAACTAAAAAAGATGAGAACTCATAACAGATCCTTGCTTGTAGGATAACTTTATTGAAACCAAAAAATAATATCATCATAAACTAATTGGGACAATAAAGTATCATGCAGCTGACAGCATCATTGTTGAACCTGGTAGATGAAAATGTTCAAAGAATCTCAAAACATAAATTGGAAGAATCTAAACCTTCAGACAACACCTGCAGAGAAGCACCAGAATTTTCCTGTATGGATTTAATTGTTGAGCCATGTTTTCCAATCAAGTGAATTGCCTGTGAATATGCCACCAGCAACCTCATCGAACAAAAGGAAGCTGCACCAGTTCCTGAAACCATGCTACCACCCTCAATAGGAGAGAGACCACAAACATGTTTGAATACTCTTAATACAGCATCCATTGCAGGGGACAGATGTGCATCAGGGTCTTCTTTTCCAGTTATGAAAACCTAAAATTGTGTGTAATTAATAGATGTATCAATCTTGATTAAGAAAAGATTAGATATGAAGGCTAACAAAATTGAGCATTAAGTAGAGAATAGCATGGTTGCATTTGATGAATCTTGTATAGAATAGTTGAACAAATATTTAACACTGGAAGCTTTTGGATGTCAATTTTGTTCTGAGTTTCCATTTGAAAGGGAAAACCAAATTAGAGATAAGCAATGAAAACCATTAAGTTGAATCTTGTTTACTTGAGTTTTTGTTTACAAAAATTCCAAGGTAGGTAGCTCCAACTAAATTTCAGTAAACAGATAAATGCAGGCTTTATTGTAGTGGCTAACATTGAAAAAAGGGCAGCAGAAGCCACCCGCATCTTAAAAGATTTCTCCCTTTTCCCTCTTCCCCTTGAAAGATAGTTTTCCTAACTTGTTTACTTCTTCTTTCCCTGGAAACCAATTCACAACACATTATGCATGAGAATTTTATGTTTCAGATTGCCTCCGTATGCATACGCAGGAACGAAATGGTGCCCACCGAGAATAAACATATGGCAAACCTAGCATAATCAGCATACATAGCAAAAAGAAACAGAAAAAAGGTTCAAGAAAATTAAGCCAGAGGAAGAAGGGACTAACAATGCGGTCTGAAGTGCCCAAAGCACCTTCAAGAACACGAATTCGGGCTCCAGTCTCTTCACAGAGCTTCTTGACCAACTCACCCTTGCGCCCAATGATACTCCCAACTTTCAGAACAGGGACTATAAGTCTGAACACATTAAACCCTGGCCAACCCGGCCACTTGGCAACCGTAGACGACTGAGAAACTGGTGTCATTTCTGGGGAAGCCGCCGCTTCCTCTTCCCCAACTTTAATACTGGAATTATTATTTTCGTCCTGAGTGGCGGCGGTGGGTTCCGATGACTCCATGACCGGTTTTTCCTCTGTTTCCAAAGGCATTGCCTCGGTTTGAGGCTCTTTCAGAGGTGAAGACACCATAATTTGAACTGAACTGACTCAGAAATTAATTGAGAACGACTGGGGCACGACGGAACTTGGGAGGAGTTTGCTTTTGTTGAAAAATGTGAAAACGTGAAAACCTGCTGAAACTGGCGTTTAATATTGTTCTATTCCATTTCTAGATGCTGGCAAATTGGTGTTTTTCCTTCAGTCAGATTTAAAGGTAATTATTTTTTGGTCATTTTTAAGATATTAGAAATTAAATATTTAGTTTTAACAAAAAAATAAATTTTTTAGTAAAGAGTTTTAAATATTTTATAAATAATGATTGATAAATGAAAAGTTTTAGAAAATTCAATAGTTGTTAGATAACCTTGAATGTAATGATTTTAAATCATTCAACACATTAATAATGTAGAAAATTATGAACTGAGATATCATTTTTACAGAGATTGTCTCTACTTTTATATAATATAATAGATATATGATTTTCTATTCAATTTTTTTAACCTTTGTAAAATAATATTAAAGTAGATATTACAAATTTTAATTTAAAAAACTTAATTTTAATATATAAAATTATTTTAATATTCTTAATTGTCTATTGAATTTTGAGGGGTACTGGGTTTGTGTTTGCAATGAGTCAAATGAATGTCGAAGTAAGAATGAGCTGGCAGATGGATCTTTCTTTCATGCTTCGATTAGATCCATCCTTAGACTTCCAAAATCAAGGAATCTTCTGTCCTCCCAATTTAATAACTTTTTCCCCTTTTTCCCAACTTATAGTAAGATCCCATAACTTTTTTTTTTTTTTTTTTTCAGTCGTTATGGTTTTTAACATATTGTGGATAGTCATTTTAATTTTAATTATCATTTTTTCTAATAAAAAAAAACTCTTTGCAACCGGTCATTTTACTGGTAGGGAAAACTTTTCAAGGGTAAAATTGTCCATCTCATCAAAATCCAACCAACCTAAAGGATGTGAATGAATTTTGATTGTTCAATTAATTTATTTAAGTTTGTTAATTCAAAAGTATCTAAATTTTTTTTATTATTATTTTTAAAAATTGATTGGTTAGAGTTTGTACAGTAAAGATGATATTGACAATTTTCCAACTAAAATGTTATCCTATACCGATAAATGATTAGTTACTGAGACTATAACGATTGCTTATAAAATACCGAGAGAAGATAATGATTACAAAAAAACTTATGGAATCATACTATATTTTGACCCAAACATGTGTGACCAAATAGACTAAAAGCCTTATCTATTAAAAAAGAATTTTCCATGTAGGTATTTATGGTATGAATAATCGATTATAATTACGTATTTAGTGAACTAGATTTTAAAAATAAAGTTTCATCAATTTCAATATTATCCCATAAATAGATTTTGCTATCATGCATTTTGTTTTTCTTAATAGAGTAAATATGAATTAAAAATATAATAATAATATCTTGTTTTATATTTTCTCTTATTAATTAATGTCCATTTTCATCGACAGTTGAAATAATCATTAGTAACATTAATTCTAAACTAACAGTCAACACAATAGTTTTCCTTCCAAAGAGAAGGAAGAGTTTGATCATTTAATTCATAAAATTTTTTAAACTGAATTATATAACCAAAAAAAAAAAAAAATTATAAGTGAAAAGGAAAGAGGAAGTTGACATAGAGCCAAATACATAATAAATAAATATAAATATATATATGTATATATACATATATATATATTTATATATGTAAGGTCTTTCTTGTAAACGTTTCTCGTCAATTCTTTCCTCAGAAAAGCTCAGCCTCATCATTCTTCTTCCAGTATACCTCCAGCGTTGACTCTGACCATTATTCATGGCTACTGTGCCAGTGGCTTACCAGGGCAACACTTCGGCAGCAGTTGCCGACTGGTTGAACAAGGGTGACAACGCTTGGCAGATGATCTCTGCCACGCTCGTTGGCATGCAAAGTGTGCCTGGACTAGTTATCCTCTACGGCAGCATAGTGAAAAAGAAATGGGCGGTGAACTCTGCGTTCATGGCGCTCTATGCCTTTGCTGCCGTGGTGATCTGTTGGGTAACCTGGGCATACAAGATGTCCTTTGGGGAGAAACTCCTTCCCTTTTGGGGTAAAGCGGGTCCAGCCTTGGGTCAGAAGTTTCTCATCAAGCAGGCTGCGCTGCCGGCGACCACCCACCTCTATCACAATGGAACTCTGGAGACTGCCATGGTGACGCCCTACTACCCAATGGCATCCATGGTGTGGTTTCAGTGCGTTTTCGCTGCGATAACAGTGATACTTTTGGCTGGATCAGTTCTTGGGAGGATGAATATCAAGGCATGGATGATGTTTGTTCCTCTATGGCTCACTTTCTCCTATACGGTGGGGGCTTTCAGCCTATGGGGTGGTGGGTTCTTGTTCCATTGGGGTGTGATTGACTACTCGGGTGGTTATGTAATTCATCTTTCCTCAGGAATTGCCGGCATCACCGCTGCTTACTGGGTCAGCACGCTAATATATATACATCTTTAATTTATTAATTAATCATTTATTTTGGATTTTTTCTAATGTTTGAAAATGAAGACTCGACAAATTAAGATCTATCAGACTCTTTCATATGTCTTTGAAGAGTTCAAGATTTGTGTAAAAATAAGTTCTAAAAATATATATACCTTTGATAATTTTCTTACAGGTGGGTCCGAGAGCCAAAATTGATAGGGAGAGATTTCCGCCAAACAATGTGCTGCTAATGTTGGCTGGCGCTGGACTATTGTGGATGGGTTGGGCAGGTTTCAATGGAGGAGACCCTTACAGTGCCAACATTGACGCCTCCATGGCCGTCCTCAACACCAACATTTGTGCTGCTACGAGCTTGCTTGTTTGGACTTGGCTTGATGTCATCTTCTTCAATAAGCCTTCAGTAATTGGCGCAGTCCAAGGAATGATCACCGGTCTCGTTTGCATTACACCTGGTGCAGGTATAAGTAAACATATATATTCAATTCCTTTCTTAACGGCCACAAATATTATTAGTAGGATCCAACATGAATTTGTATATTAAATTTTAGGTAAGATTATGAACAAATGATGTTTTTAAATAATTTATATGTTTCCTTAATATCAAGAGGTCAACATTGGGGCTGCTCTTCATTCGATTTAAACAAAATTTAATCGATTCACATCAGTATTATGCATCTGTGCCTAGATATTATATTAGATATCTATTTTGGCACATGAAAAAAAATTTATTTGAGTCTTATTTTGGACTGGAGTTATTTTCATCTTCATCCATGTCAATTTTGAATAAAATTTCTATAGACTACTCAAAATGAAGAATACCATTCAATTTTTGAGGGTGAGAGGATTACTAATAAACTCATCGTTTTATGAATTGTGAATACTAATTTATTTGTCTTACATAGGTTTGGTTCAAGGATGGGCTGCAATAATTATGGGGATTCTCTCAGGCAGTGTTCCATGGTTTACCATGATGATTGTTCACAAAAGATGGACACTGCTTCAGAGAATCGACGACACGCTAGGGGTATTTCACACACATGCCGTTGCCGGCCTTCTCGGGGGAGCACTCACCGGACTCTTTGCGGAGCCAGTTCTCTGCAGCCTATTCTTACCCGTAACAAACTCAAGGGGCGGCGTTTATGGAGGTTCCGGCGGTGTTCAGTTCTTGAAACAAATCGTCGGTGCAGGTTTCATTATTGGTTGGAATCTTGTGGTGACATCGATCATTTGTTTCGGAATAAGCTTGGTGGTGCCGCTGAGAATGGCGGAAGAACAATTGATCATTGGAGATGATGCTGTCCATGGAGAAGAAGCATATGCTTTGTGGGGTGACGGAGAGAAGTATGATTCATCAAAGCATGGCTTCATCTCAGATGATCATTCACTTCATCAAAAAATCTCTAGTGGCGCAACACAAGTTGTTTAAAATTCAAATCATAAACCGAAAATTTATGTTTAATATTCTTGTACTCTGAATATGTAATCTATATATATACATAGAAATTAAGTCGATGATCAATTATTGTCCAACCTTAAGTTTTAAACAAATTAATTGATTTAGTTTTAAAATTAATATAATAATATAATTTTTTTAATAAAATTTTAACTAATTTAGAAAATCGAGTTTATTTATTTAAATAC
The DNA here is from genome assembly GCA_028571225.1 of Parsonsia alboflavescens. Classification (NCBI taxonomy): domain Eukaryota; kingdom Viridiplantae; phylum Streptophyta; class Magnoliopsida; order Gentianales; family Apocynaceae; genus Parsonsia; species Parsonsia alboflavescens. The sequence goes on from JAOXNR010000022.1 coordinate 7,547,767, forward strand.
AATATTCTATTCATGGGAGAAGAACTATAACAAAGGGTTAGGGGAGTGATATAAATGAATCCAAAAGTAGTAATAATTAACATAAAACATTGAGTGTTCTATTTTTATTTTTTTGTTCTTGAGAACGGTTTTGTAAAAAAATTTAATAGAATTTTTTTTATGAAACAAAACATTAAAAAAGATTTGTTTGTCAAATTTTATGTTTGTAACAATTTTTTGTGGTAATTTAAAATTTTTTAAAAATTATACTTGCTTTCTTTAAAAATATTGTTTCGATATATAATCCCCAACAAAATTTTATATAGACATTTGACAAAGGCATTAACAAAAAAAAAGAAGGGATAAGAAAATTTATTAATTTATTAATTTATGAATTGAATTGAATTTATTATTAATAATATACTTAGCTTTAATTAAAAATAAATAACATATTATTTCATATTAATAAGTTTTCATGAGAAAAAATATAAAATATGAAATACAATGAAATTAAATTATTTTTTATAAAAAATTTTTAAAAAAATCATAATAATAAAATAAAATATTAAAAAAACAAAAATATATTAATTATTTTTAATAAAATACAAAATACTTTTAAAAAAATCATAATAATAAAAGTTTTAAAAAATATTTTTAGTAGATATCAATGATGAAGTCTAATAATTTTAGCATTGAATTTATACTAGGAAATTAATTCTTTTGAAAAGGAAAACAAAAATGCAAAACAGAAAACATCTAAAGGTTTAGAGAACTGTTATGTAAAACCGTTTTATAAAAGAAGGTACCAAACGAGTTTTTTTATTCTCTAAATTTTTTAGGAGAAAAAAAAAACCCGTTTGGGAAACGGTTACTAGAGAGGCTCATTATTTTTTAAAAACTTAGTATGAGAAATATATGTTTATTATTACTATCTTTTCATTAAATGTTGAATTGGGCAGCTAGTTTTGGTAGTTTTAGGCCCAATAACGGTCCAACTATTAGAAATTGTAAATATTTATATAAATATACACAATTCTTGGAACTTCGGAGGAAACCTTAATCCATGGGCGGCCACCTATTTATTTAGATTATTATTAATCAATTGAAAAGTCCTAAACGAAAGGAAGGAGAAGGACTCAACTCAAGGCCAAAAAAAGGACTCAATTAACAATTTTATATAATTTGGAGGACCAAAATAATAACAGATTTCTTTATTCTGATTGGCCGAAAACCAACCAGAACAAGCAAGCGCCCAAAAACAAGAACATCCCTCTCGCGATTTTTGGGTTTTCCAGTTTCAAAATTCAGAAAAAGACAGATAAAAAGATGAAATACGGAAGTCAGGTGCCAAGCCTCAGGAATAGGAAACTGTACTAATTTGTTGTGTTTTTTCTCATTTGAAAATCACCATGGGAGATGGTAATACAAGCGGCAGCAGAGGACATTCCAATTTGAATTCCAGTAGCAACAGTCATACAGGAAATAACAATAGTGGCGGCAGTAATCGGCCGGAGTGGCTGCAGCAGTATGATCTGATAGGGAAAATCGGAGAAGGGACATACGGATTGGTGTTTTTGGCCAAAATTAAGTCAAACCGCAGCAAATCCATTGCCATTAAAAAATTCAAGCAGTCCAAGGATGGTGATGGCGTCTCTCCTACAGCAATTCGTGAAATCATGGTAAATTTGTGTTTTTTTTTTTTTTTTTGTTTCTAATTAATTCATTGGAGGTTGAAGAATATGCTTCTGTAAGCCGTAGCTAGGTGGCAGCATCTTGAACGTAGAGTACCCATACTCATACCCAAATTAGTGGTGAAGTGTGAGATATGGCATGATGAAAAACCTTTTGGACTAGAAACTGGCGTGATTAGTTGAACACATATTTATTAGTGTCTATCTTTTCATTTATGATCTTTAAAGAAAGTTCAAATCTTATGACCGATGCCATTGGCTATGAGGTGTTTAAACTTTACTTGTTTTAACATTGGTGGCAATATGGGTAAGGTGCATCTGAGAATTATTGATTCTATACTGTAGAAGTACAAATTAATG
>JAOXNR010000022.1:7549896-7592519 GCA_028571225.1 Parsonsia alboflavescens
GCAGGGCGGGTTTAGGTCAAATTATCCCACGTGGTCAATGTGAGGACGGGTCTAACAGGTCAGGTCGGGCTTTGTGGAAACAGGACAGGTCAGGTCGCGGGCCTAGATTAGTAGACCCGTGGCAGGTCACAGGTCAGATTAGGTCTGGATTTAAAAAAACCTGTCCTGATCTGCCTCATTACCATCTCTATCGTCGATCCATCAGGGCTGGCTCTAGGCCTGTGGGAGTTGGACTGGACCTCAAAATGAGTGGGGGGCTTAAAGTCTGACTAAATCAGACCACCCTTTTTCGATGAGCTTAACCTTCTCTAAATGAAGTTCGACTTATATTTTGGAAACAGTTTAAAAATATTTCGAAATTCAAAGAATTAAAAAAAATAAAATAAGATAACTGGGAGTGAGTAAAGTCGAGTTAGTACTCTTCGTAATTTTCTCGATTTAAAAAAAATATATCATTTCAAGATTTTTCATCAAAATTAAAGTGATCATAACCTTACTTATTTTAAATAAGTTTATTCTTTTGTAATTTATCTTGAATTACATTCGTAAATCCTATTTCTTTCTTTAATTTCTCTTTCCTCTTCCCTTCTCTTTAGTTTACTTGATTGGTTTTCGTTTTAAAATGATTGTCATTTAATAAGGAAATTTTTGTTTTAAAGTGATTATCTTTTACTCATTTAAAGGCAAAAAGGTGTAAATGAATTATTTATTTTATCATTTGTTTGTTAATCTTTTCCAACAACATTTATTAGATTTACTAATCTCAATTTTAAAACTCATATATCATATTATCACCAATCTCAACTTTTAATAAATTTAAGGAGGTATAAAATTATTCAAAATAAGTAATAGTATGATTATCTTAATTTATGTGAAATAACCACAAACCACAATCATTTTGAACCAGATGGAGTAGTTAATTGCATTGAAAAATGTTAAAATGAAGTTTGACTAAGAAATGATAAAATAGGTAATTTAAATAAGCTTTTATCTTGAGTTATGCAAACAACAATCATTTTAAAATAATACTCTTTCTTTTAAAAATATTCTTTTTTAAATGAGGGAGTATATATTTCAAAATTAAATGTTCCTATAAAATTTAATTTCTAAATAGAAATGTATTTATATTTCCTGAGTTTCGAGTCATCATTTGAGAAGAATTGAGAAAAAAAAAAAAAACAAAAGGAAAAAGCAAAATTAGGATCCTGCATTTAGTAGTTGAATGCAGCGTAGACACTCTAAGTAAGGCGGTATGCTTTTCCGATGATATCAGGTGAGCCAAAGTCCAAACCTTTGAGCTTTATAATAGTAAGGAACACACAACACAATCTACGAAGGGGAATAGAACAAGAAACCAGTAGGCTCATCCGTAAGCCGGGAAAACCAATTGCTTTCTCCACTATGTCAACTGCGTCATCGACAGCTCCAAATCTATTCGCAATCATCCAGAAGAATTTGCATTATCGTCCCCAGTTCAATCTCATCCCCTTCTCCCTCCCACTTCCAGATAATGTTCCTTCATCGTCTAGGTCAGTTTCTTGCTATGCGGCAGCGAAGCCTCCAAGTGGGCCTGTGAAAAAGCGCTCAACTTCAAATTCTAAGAAGAAAAAGAAGTCCGACACTAGAAGTATTGTAAATGATGATGTTGAGATTGAGGAAGATAGAGGAATGTCTTCACAGCCTTTGCCACTGCCAAAACCCCCTGCTGGTTTTGTATTGGATGAGCAAGGCAGAGTTGTCATGGCTTCCAATAAGCGTATAGCTTCAATTGTGCGTTTCTAATTACTCCTTTCCCATTAGTAAATGAATATATTTTGTCTGTGTAAAAGATTGCATGTGGCTACGCATATCTGGTCGGGCAGTTTCTTTTATGTTTAAACTCTTGTGAAAAAGATGATTCCTGCGGTAATAATAAAGAGATAAGTGCAATCAGTTTCTTTCTGGGTATGCTGGTGCTATGCTTTCATTCAGTAATTGTGCTTCTGCAGATTGTTATAAGAATTGGGAGTGAAAATTAAGAGCCCCATTTAGGACTTCATTTTTCAAAACAAAGAAAAAGAAAAGGAATCTTTTAGTTGAGAGTAGGGTGCGCTGGTTTCTGGGTTTGGTTCATTGTATGAGAGTAGGTGTGGGACTGCTTGGACCGGAAAATGAAGGAGAGAGATTACTTCAGAAAATTACTCGCAAAAATACTTGGAAAGGCTTCATGATGGTTATAATGTTTACTCTTCTGTGAAAATCTTTAAAGTATACACAACCCACTAATTCAGATTGCACTAGAAGAAATATATGAATATTTTTCTTTGATGTTTGACTAGTTGAGGGTACCCTTTTTATGCTCTACTTTTATCGCCCTTCATGTTGCCTGCTGAGTAGGTTTTTCTCATAATAGTGTCTCTCATTCACGTTACGGCTCTGTGTGATTCTTCACATCAGATGTTTAGATTCATCCTACTTTTAGAGCTCAATCTTTAACTTTTCTATGCCCGAATTTGATCATGCTAAGGAACTCACTGACAGGTTGATTCTGCCAATAACTTACCTTTAGAGTGCATCATCAGACGGTTATTTAGAAATGCACATGGAGATGAATGCATGCTGCTTTGCCCTGTTGATACGTAAGTGCAGCAACAGAGCAATGGTTACATACTTTGTGATTATTTGAAATATTTTCTCCTCGTACCTAAAATTGATATGCTATTTGGTTTGCTTGTGCAGGCCTGTTCAGATTTTGAAGAGCACAAATGTTGAAGGATGGTCTGCTGTATGTATCCCTTTCCCAATCAGTAGCACAATATTATTTCCAGTTCTGTTATATATCTTTTTTAATCATATTATGGGTTGTTTTGTCAAATTCTTAGTTTACTTAATAAATTAATATCTATGTCATTACTCTATATTTTGTCAAAATTTCAATTATTTGCACATGAAGTTTGAAAGTTTCCTCTATCTTGGTTGTTAATTCTATTCCCAGTACTTTATTCAATATTCCCTGAACAATGTCATCTTTGTGCATCTTCCTTTTTTATGTTTTTGTTTTCCCTGGTGTGGCTTAATTTGACTCCACCATTTCATGCTTTGTAGGTCAGTGATGAAGAAGTTGAAGCTATTCTCCCAACAGCAGCATATGCCCTTGCCAAGATACACATGCATCTTGTATATAGTGGGTGAGTTAAATGCATTTTCTATATTCGGAGTCTTTTTGTTCCTGCATCATGCAGTAGTTCTATTTTCTTGTTTCTGTTTCTAATTTCACGAGTTCGTGCCTGGTTTATTTTGATCTATATTTTCCAATCAGATTCTGTTTTACAGCTCGTGGAGGATTTTGCTACACGGAGGACGACATATTTGAATTTCGCACAGGCAATGTTCTTATTTATCCATGCCAAGTTTTGAACTTGGTGAAGCTCTATATGCTGCCTTTTATCTAAAATGTCTGGTTTCTATTGCATTTCCGTTGTTTGATTGGTGAATGGTGGTCAACAGATGGAACACTCATTTCTCTTGGTTTTTTTTTTCTTTGTTAGTTTTTCGTTACTCAAGAACAAAAATAATTGTGTCATTCATCTTTTCATTTATTGTTTTCTTTTGTTATGTATTCTAACATCCACTCAAATGAGGTTGTGGAATTGGGAGACTCTTGGGAGCAATTTATCTTGTAAAAAGAATTCAGATTCTTGCTTTATGTTTCGTTGTTTTAGTAGATGGTGATTACAAGGAATAATTTATTTGCTTTTCCCTGTTCGTAAGATGTCAATCCTTTTTATGTTATTGATCCTTACTTTTTGCTTTTTGCCCTTCTCAAGTCAAGATTACTGTATAATTGTGTTGTGTTTCTTTGTTTTGAGTCCAATCAGCTATCTCTTTAGCACAAGAAGTTTTTTGAAGTTCCTAATCCCATTAGATAAAATGAGTGTTGATTGTGAACTACCTATTACATATGAAGATGTAATGTGGATTTGCATATTTCTGAAAGAAAGTGTGTTGAATTCTTGCAGATGATGGCCAAGATGTAGATGGCTTGCCAACTGAAGGCATAGAAATCACATGCTTCCATTTGGTATTGGCCTAATCTATTTCACTGGGAAAGTTACTGATTGTTGCTTCCAAAATTTCATTGGGCCTTGGCTTTTTCCAGTATATGATTAGTAGGCCAAATAGTTATTTCAGTTAATTTAACAATAAAATAATCTTCTTGCACATGATACAAATGATGAGAACAGGATCATAATACCATATTGATGACAGAAACAATTCTGGGCATAGAAGCCTGTGCACCAACTAATTTCTCAAGTTATAATATGTGGAAGAAGATAAGAAGAGGGAAGAGAGATAGAGAGACTTTATTTGTTCTTTCTGGTTTAGATTTGCTTACATGATTAGTATCAAAACAAAGAGCCATTCTCCCCCCTTCACCCTCCTCCCTCTCTATCTGTAAGAGTTGAATATGATGGTTTAATCTCATTGAATCAGTTTCAATGAATTCTTGTAAGTTGTAAGTAGGGTAAAAACTAAAATCTCTTTCACCATGATGAATACTCTTTCATGTTAAGGACACTTGAGTGTTACTCTAATTATTTTCCTGTCAATAGGAACTTTCTTTTTGTTGTGTCCCTTCTTACTTCTGTATATTATATGAAATAATTTATTTTAATTTATGCTTGAGAAGTAGTGTGTGATTAATGCTTATGTATCTCTGTTTATGCTCTGATGCTGCAGGATGGTTCACACTACATGATCTACACACCTTCTGATCCCCTTCTCTTTGTTGCTGTAAAGGTAAAGAAGAAGCCTTTTCTTTGAAGTATTAAAAAGCCTAGTAATTTTACAAGCATGTCAGAAATTTTATTATTGTAGATTACTTGGTGACATTGAAGGGTTTGGAAAATAAAGGCCCTCATCTTGTTTAATGAAAAATAAATAAATCAGTTCTCATCCAACCAAACATGTAAATATAGATTTTTACATTTTAGTTTTGGCTAATCTTTATGGGTAAAGAAGACGGAGGTTTATTTGTTTTACTGGTGTTCTGAGACACAATTCCTGAAAGTCTTTATGAGAATGTGGTGATTACAGTTTATGTTATTGATTTCTAGCCAAATATTAAAAGAATTTTCTCAAGAACTTATATTTATTTACAGGTTACGCATGGTTGATTTGATTGCTATCAACCTGAGCTCTTTTTTTTTTTGCGAAATTCGCATTTCCTGTTTAGTATTTGGCCCTGCTGAGATTTGTCTTTTTTGTTTCTTCCACAGGATGACAAAGGTGTTTTACAAATTGCTGATGATGTAAGCAACTAATCTCTTATTGCTTTAGCTCTGGCATGTTTAAGTGACTAGTCATTCATGTTGTCATCTAATTCCTGATCCTGACAATTATCCATACATTGAATCTATCTTCTCAATTTTACTGCTTCGCTGGAGTTTCGACTATAGTGATTTTGCTGCCGAATTCTCTATGCTAGACTGGTATAACCTTGGAGTTGTGGAATTGATTATAATCATGTAATCCAATAATATCTTCATATTACATTCATGCATTGGTAAAACTTTTAGACTCTCCTGCTTTAAGAAGAGAGGAAAAAAATAATTGTTTTGAGTTATCGATAATGTGAGTTACATTTAGTTTTGTATTTTGGTTTCTTAACTTAACATGCAGTAGTCATGAATGTGTACCGAGAAGTAAGTAGCTGGCCTTATAATTCATTTTTCCCAGTTCTGGATTGACGGTCAATGTATAGTTTTGATACTTTTCTCCTCATCCCACTTAATTTTTGATTCGTAAATACAGATGAGAGTTTACGTAGAACGAAAAACGCTATATGCATTCTGTGTTCATTTACAGGAACTTTTGGAAGACCCTGCCATCATAAGCGCCATAGATGAGGAAACTGAGTTTAACGCCCTAGTAGTACGTTACTTTTAACACACAAATACATATATTCCCCATTCTATTAGATTGCAGCTAAATTTTTTCCCCCCATATTTCTGTACAGGAAGAAGAGGCAGCTTTGGTCGAATCATTACTGGGAGAAAAATGAGAATTACGTTATGTTACTGGGAGAAACATGTATGAGCTTTCCATACTCCTCCTTAACTGGGTAATGAAGAGGAGGAGTATCTGTGAGTGTGGGTGGTGCTTGTGTAGCTCCAAGAAAGACATCATTACATTGTTGTAGTAAATAGATTCCACATGCTGCTGGGAAGGCTATAGATAAACTATATTACATTGTTGTAGAGACATCATTACATTGTTGTAGTTTATCTATATTTTAGGACAGAAATGATAATATTAATTAATGTCCTGCAAAATTGTTGCATATTTTCCTTTTGGAATATAAAAATTTAAACAAGCTGAGAATAATAATTAAATTTAGTATTATTAATGCCCCCAGATGCCGAGGATTAAGCAGCCTTGGGGAACAAGATTGTAGACCCACTCTGGATTCCTCCATCTGTGAGTAAAAAGCCAAAAGGTGTTGACTTCTCACGTCATCTTAGTCCTATATTTGTGCATGCTAAAGAAAAAGAAGAATGCGAAACTTCTTGGAAACACTCGGAAAGAATGAACCACTCTTAAGTTCATTTAACCTGGACATACATGCTAATATAATACTATATACAATAATTTTATTTATTCTCCACTTATTTGTTTTGTTCCCAACAGACAGAGAAAGCGAGGTTTGTATATTTTATCATTCATGTAGAATGGAAGTGAGGTCCAAAGGAAATCAACTTCGTCAAAGTTTCAAAATCAGGAATAAATTAAGTTCAACTCCCCTAGGCAACGCAGAAGGAACAACATGTAACCTTCCATTTTTAATTTAAGTACAATAAAATCTTTAGCCTTGTCCGTTTGAACATATGGACTCCGTATTCTAGGGATTTAGTTTATCCTTTTTAATTTTTTTAATATTAAAATATAGTAATTAAAGATTATGAATAGAATTTTTAATTATTATTTTACTAACGTAATAGGAAATATGGATCCTAATATATGTATTAAGATTAGAATTACATATGGTTTTCTTTATCCAAAATTAATATATAATTTTTTACTTTTTAGTATATTAATTATTAATTTATTAACTTGGAAAAGTTGTAAATAAATTATATTGTCGTCGATGCAATGCATTATAATTTGGAATATTAATAAAAATTATTTCAATAAAACAAATAAATCAAATTATAGGTGAATCATAAAATTATATTTGAATAGCTCTGTATGTGAAATCAAACTTTGACGCTTCCAGAAGAGACGCGGTCGTTCCGCGGCTTTGTTATCGTTTTCCGGCTGATGTCACCCAACACGTCATCGATACCACCAGTGGGAATATTATAAAATTATTCTTTCATTATAAATACCTTGGTTTTTTTTTCGGTAATAGGTGGAGGAGTCAAAAGCCTTTTAAGCCTCACATCACATCTCACTCTCAGCATCATAATTTGGAAATATTAACAGTTCAGTTGAGCTTTCTGGTCTAATCAAATAAATCCATCCAGTTATTCTAATTAATTTTTTTTATCATCAATTATAAATGATTATTATTAATTAATTAAATATTTTTAAAAAATATATATTTTTTTATATTATCTTTCTAATCATATATTAAAATAATATAATAATTTATATTTTTAAAATGATTATTAGAGGATATTTTAGAAGATTTTTTTATAAAAATTTTTATAAAATGATAGTTAATGACATACATTTAATAATCGAGGGAGTATTTAATTATAACATAAATGATATACTTATTTAATCAAAATTTAAATAAAACATCATTAAATCACAAAGAAAATTATAATTAATAAACTGTTGTGGATAAATAATAGTAAAAGTGATAAAGATTTATAAAGTTTAATAAAAACTATTTTTAAATTATATATTTTAACTCAAAAAAATATTTTATTATACAGATGGGCATCTTTGTCAACCACTTCTGCTGTTATGTGAACGGAAGTGATGCGCTATTTTATTGTTGGCTATTACTTAATGGTTTGACTGGTGCCAGTACTCTGTAAGTTCAAAAGGTTGGTTGGTTTCTTGGTTTACCAGGTTTCGCAGTGAGTCCATCCGCTGGGCTGACGCATTGTCGTTCTCCTCTGGGGCGTGCCGCAGCAGGATTATATATGTAAAGTAGAATTATTTGCTGGAAACTTTTAAAAAAGAGCCGTTAAGTGGTGAGTTATTATTTTTTGCGAAAAAAATATATAATTTCAAGCGTGGTAAGGGTAAAACATTTTTAGATATTGTGGTATTTTATAAATTTTTTTGTTGAATTGAAAGATTTTTTTGCTAATCCTTTAATTATGAATTTATTCATTTATTTTTAAAGAAAAATAAGATTTGTGTGTCAAAGTGATAAACCAAATTTAAGTCTATTAAGTTTTACAGTTTTCAAAAGAAAACAAAATTGAAAATTTTGTATATAAAAAGGTTAATTTAATTCAAAATATTAAGCATCACTAAATTCCTGTATATATTATTTATCAATAAGCCTATTGAATTGTCGTAAGTATATATTTATCATATGAATTTGTTAAAAGAGTTTTAATTAATTTAAAATTTATTGTTTATCTATATTGGAATTAATTCTAAAATATTTGAATGGAAGATTTTATGAATCTAAAAAAGATCATTTTTTTAAAAGAATTTAATTTAATTAGATTAAAATTTGTATTGAAATATTTCTAGATTTAATTCCAAAATTAATATAAAAAAACTCGGTTTGAATCTAGAAGAGTGTTATGAACAAGTTTGATTACTAAATAGTTTTAGGTTGTATTTTAAGAGAATTTTAATTTTATTTCAAACTTAATATTAATTCTAAAAAATGCTATATCAAAGAGAATTACAAATTTATTGTTTCCTCCTCGGATAGAATTTTAATTATTTTATAGTAAAACTAATTTAATTCTAAACTGATATTCATGAGAAATGAATAAAATTTAATTTATTTGATTCTAACAAGTTTACTTAAAAAATTAAAATTATAACATATTATATTCAGTTTATAATTATTTTATTATTATTATTTTTGAATTTTCATCTTGCAGAGCACGAGGACCTTGTACTAGTACCATATATGAATGAAAGCAATCCAAGCAGTATATAGCTTCGTCTTTACTCAATTTACTTCTCCAATAGAGATATTTTAAGAAAAAAAAAATCTTTAACATTGATAAAATAATTATAAACAAATATAATTAGAGATGAAAGACGTATTATATTTCCTTATAAAATTAAATGTCGTAAAAAATTAAGCATTGTTTTGCTATTAATGAAAATTGATATAATACTTTTAAGTTAGTAGAATGTATCCAGTGAACTTGAGAAAATAAAATTTTTTGTTTGAAAGTGAACATTTAATTTTGGATTAAAAAAAGAGAGATAAATTGAGGCTAATTGCATCATTTATAGCATCTTTGCAAGTTGTTTATATGGTTCCAACAACAATCTCATAAAACCTTTACTAAAATGTATAGTACTTCATCCGTTTGCATTCGAATGTTCCTATTTCATATGTGGCTAGTTTATAATCAAATCTTAAAATAAATAGATTCCTAACATATAATATCATTTACCACTTTCTTAATTTAAAAATTTATAACTCTTAACCTAAAGACATACTACTATTATAATAATAATGAGGAGTTTAAAGTATTAAACTCAATGAAAGTCAATCCCTTTAATATTTATTTAAGTCAAAATGAGATATTTGTTTATAAACGAAAACAAGATTTAATAAGAAATTTGGTGGAGAGAAAGGAACAATGATCACGACTTTAAGATAAAAAATGTCTCCAAAATCATATTGTGAAAATTATATGGAATTGAATATATATATTTTTTAATTTAGTTAAATTTTTATTGAAAAAAGACACTGTAATATTAAAATTAATTAAGTTAAATTGGGATGTTCAAAACTGTATAATGAAAAGAAAATAGAATATGAGATCAGCACCACTACGTCATCTTGAGTCATTTAAAAAAATAAAAAGAAAAACCTGACGTCGGATCCATAAGCCACAGGGAAAGGGCAAAAAAAAAAAACCCCGTAATGCTGAGCTGTTGATCAAATCCACATGGAAAAAGAGGTATAATCAGCTGCAGTCAGATCACGAATCCATGCAAGACATTCATTCTTCGGACCAATAGGGACGGATCATAGAAAAGCAAATTTATTTTTTATGAAGAGACTAATTTATCGTAGAATTTCCAAAGTATTATTAATTTAATTACAACACTTTCCTTTCTGTTTTACAATTCAATTACATTGTTGAAAAAGGAAAGAATTAATTTTTTTAATTTAAATTATTAATCAAATCAATTTGAATGTTGAAATAAGGAATATATCAAATAAGTACTTGTTCTCATAAATATAACCCATTAATTCATCGGGGAAAAAGGTTACACATAAACAGTATACTATAAATTTTAAAATTCCAATTTAACCGCATCAAAGTAATGTAGAAATTTCGTTCGGCAGAGGCCAAGAGATATTTACATTTACTTGGGGAAGACGGCGAAATCAGTCAAAGCGTTGATTGTCCCCAGCCGACTCCTCACATGAAATGTGAGGATGTGACGAAAGCAGTGACAAAATCACCCACACGTGGGAGCATTGGGCATATGTGGCGAGCAATGATTAGACCGTTGGTCGGGGATTTCTTCGGCTGCGGTCAGAGCAACAAACACCACGCCTTACGTTTTTCTCCGGTCTACGTACCCGTCACTAAGTTGTGGTTGTGGCTTCTGTCCCTATCTCTCTCGCCCTTTGAAATTAAAAAAAGGCATGTTCCAGCTCCTAGATAAGACCGGTCCAATTCATCACGTGCCAAAATTTATTATATATATGTATTATATCTTCACCCACAATTTGTTTCAACCAACAAAATCAATCAGAGAAGAAATATATTCCAGTGGATTCACAACTCTACATAGAGAAGAAGTGAAATCGAGAATGAATTACAGAAGTAGAATGGAGTCAACGGGCTGCGGTGGTGATCAGAAGTTGGATTTGCCGCCGGGATTTAGATTCCATCCTACCGACGATGAGCTAGTAATGCACTACTTGTGCCGGAAGTGCGCTGCTCAACCAATTTCAGTGCCAATCATAGCTGAAATTGATCTCTACAAGTTTGATCCATGGGAACTTCCTGGTAAATTTTCCTTTCCTTATTATTATTATGATTTTTTTTAAGTTTATATTGTCCAAAAGAAAATGGAAATTTTTAGTTTTTTTTTCTGAAAAGTGTTTGCTGAATTTGTTTCAGAAATGGCTTTGTACGGTGAAAAAGAGTGGTATTTTTTTTCTCCAAGAGATAGGAAGTATCCGAACGGTTCACGGCCTAACAGGGCAGCAGGGACAGGGTATTGGAAAGCCACCGGTGCCGACAAGCCAATTGGGAAGCCAAAGGCACAGGGGATAAAGAAGGCGCTAGTGTTTTATGCCGGAAAAGCCCCCAAAGGAATCAAAACGAATTGGATAATGCACGAGTACCGTCTAGCTAACGTGGACAGGTCCGCAGGGAAAGGGAGCAACTTGAGGCTGGATGATTGGGTATTATGCCGAATATACAACAAAAAGGGTAGTCTCGAGAAGTACTACCCTCCTGCAGATCAGAAGGGAATTAGTTCTCCGGAAATTTTCCAAGAAGAAAAGCCAAGAATCCTGAATTTTGGACATAATGAAACGAATGATTCAAGGCAAGAAATGAACAAACAAACTAGCGCAGGTATGAAGGACTATTTGCATTTTGACACATCCGAGTCTGTACCAAGGTTAAACACTGATTCAAGTGGATCAGAGCAAGCTTTTTCCCCAGAATTCCAGTGTGAAAAGGAGGTCCAAAGTGCACCCAAATGGAGCGACTTAGAGAGGACCTTTGATTACCAGATGAGTTACATGGATGGCTTCCAAGATAATGATCCTTTTGGTTCACAATTTCAGTACAGCAATGAGCAATTCTATCCATTCCAAGATATATTCATGAATATGCAGAAGCCCTTTTACTCGGTTGATTGATTGATCTATCCATTCATTTGTGTTTGCCAAGGATTCATAAACTGATTCATTAAAGAAGAAAAAGCAGAAGAGAGTCGATCTTTTGTGCTCAGAATTGGCCAGCGGAGCACAAATGGATCGTGGGACGCGGAACTTTATCGACCCATGGACATCATGCCGTATTATAGCTAGCAATGTACATCAACCAACTAGTAGTAGTTGTAGTAGCTTTGCAATTGCAAAGAAAACTGGCAATTCTTTGTAACAGTGTTAATGTTACTTTTCCTAGCACTTAGTTGGCAAGGATAATTGTGCAGTTGGATTGGGCAGAGCTCCACTTAGTGTATAATGGGAAAAAGGAATGTTTGATGATTTATTTGATTCTTTTTCCAATTATAATTTGAAAAGTAACTCAAGAAGAAATTTTTTATACACTGCCCAAGTCTCAACTTAAAAGTCATGTATGGATATAGGATTTAAAAAACCTAATAGTCCCTTGTTATTAAATATAAATTATTCTAAATTACTTATAAGTTCGTTAATTAGGCATTTGATTATATATTTTTTTATATTATCTTTTTAATGATATATAGTGAATTGATGTTTAAATTTTTAAAAGGATGATGAGAGGATATTTTAAAAAAAAATATTTTTTAATTTTTGTTAAATTTTTGTTAAAAAAATATATTTTAATTTTTTAATTTTTGTTATATTTATTAACGAAATACATATATTATATTTAAGAAAGGAAAATTTCTATGTATAAAACATGCACATATATTATATTCAGGGGAGAAGAAGAAAAATTGCAAGGAAGATCAAGTTTTGAGGGAAAGAAGATGGAGAGTGTACTTGAAAGTTTTAACATTTTGATATTAATTACTACAACTATTGACTTTTCAATAGAGTGAAACTCTAAAAATTAATGGCCGTGTAAAACATAACCCACCAAGAGCTATAAGTCAGCGATTTTGGAATCTGTTTATTTTGGACTTTAATATGAAGATTTTTATAAAAAATCACGATTTTAATAATAAAAAGGTAAAAATAGTTTATTAATCAATGTTATATATTTAAATAATACTCTCTCCATCTAAACATGAATATCTTATATTAATTTAAATAAAAATTAAAAATGTGTGTTTGTTTGTTTGACTTTGATAAAATTTAACTCATTATTATATGGATAGTGTTATTGATAGTTGTAATTCCTTATATGATGATGGAAGTGATATTCATATATTAAAAAATTTATTTATGTGGAAATAGACTATTCAACTCTATAAAAAAAACCTAAAATAAAAATAAAAATATTCAAATTTAGATATAATAAGGAGCCTAATAGTAATTATATTTATAATTTTTCTCTACAACTGGATTCGAAAGCCAATTTTTAGTGAATTGAATATATTTTCTTTACAAAGAATCCACAACCAATAAGTCAACTATTCAACTACAAGAAAACTTAGGCAAGATTGGAATAAGTGGGGCAGCAAAGCCATTACTTTTGCCACAAATCCTTGATTGCCTCGAAGTACAAGTTTGGTTCCGTGTGCTTCCGAAGGTTCAAATGCTCCCGAATTAATATTCACATAAATCTGTTCAGCCGTGGACACAAATGCCCTGTGAACGTTCTCGTTTGCTTTTGCAGAGCATTCCGTGAACAAGAGACCATTTTCCCTTGCAAATCCTCGGCCTTCTTCGTAGCTCACAGCTCTTTCAGCACCTAAATCGCACTTGTTTCCTACCAGCATTATTGTCATGTTTTCAGGTCCCTGTTCTCTGAGATCCTCCAGCCAAGATGGAAGCTTCTCGAAGCTTCTTCTCTCCGTGATATCGTAAACTAGTAGTGCTCCCGCAGCTCCTCTGAAGAAACTCTTGGCGATTGATTTGAATCGTTCTTGACCTGCCGTGTCCCATATTTGGAGTCTCACCCGGTTCCACTTCTGAACCGTAACCGTAATGGATCCGAACTCAGCGCCGATGGTCGGTTCGTGAGTCGTGTTGGCTCTTTCGTCAGTAAACTGTCGAAGAAGACTTGATTTTCCTACTCCAGAATCTCCTACGAGAATGAACTTGAAGATGTACGCGAATGATGATGAGTTGGACATGTTTAATTTAATTTCTCGATCTATTGGAAGTGGCAAAAATTTGGTGGTTCTTACGTCGAAGATTACGAACCAGAAGACAGAAGCAATTAATTAATAATATCGTAATTAACTTTTGCAATGGAGGAAGAGGAAGAGCGATTTCTGGCATATATATACATAGATTAGTAAAAGAAAACCAAACCAGAAAGGGTTTAGGAACATGAACTCAGATTAGTGATAGGATTTCAACAACTTCTTCTTCTTTCATGACTTGGATTTGTTTGTTTTCATGATCGTCCTCCAATTCCCAAGTCCTTATCCAAGCAGGATTTGAAGATTTGTATGATTGGATGCAAGGTAAAGCCGTTCTTTGCGCTCCAGGGCCGGGCTTCTTAAAAAGCGTAGGCCTAACATATGCCCCTATCTAATTTTTTTCATTTAATATCTTAATCTTATAATTTATAGAACGCAAATAATACAAAAAATTGAATGAGATACAAAAAGTTCAATTTCAAATTCAATATTCAAAATAATATAAAATCTTCTAATGCACAATTTATACATTTTAATCTTTTATATGTATTTTATAAAATTAAAATCCCCTTAGTTCAAGCCATATCTATATTTATATGTGTACACAAAAGTATCGAAAAGAAAATAATTACAATTACATGATATAAGTATCGGATCTTGGGGGTCGATCACAATTTGCAGCCGTCCAACCTATTGCATTCTTCTCATTGTCATAAATCATAATCTTGTTTTGCATGGATATATCTACAGAATATAAATAGAAATTAGACAGACAAAAGTACATAAATATACGCAAAGAATTAGAATATTTTTACAAGGCATTTTCATATACTATAACTCTTACTTACCTCCAATCAGCATATCATACTGCATTCCCATCCCTGTACCGTTCAATATTCCTAAGCAAACACTGCCTCTTAACTGGAAAAAAGAGCAATCAATCATCGGTATCTAATTTCAGTATGTTGATTACAAGAACGGGTAAAGAAAAGATTGAAAAAACTTGGTAAAATTCTCTTACTGAGATTATGAGATATTCTTCGGGGAATATTTCAAACTGAATTCTGGATCTCCATCCACTGGGGAACCTCAATCCTAGAGGCTTGAAATATTTCCTTACATCTAGCATGCTCCTGAATGGCTTCTTTCCTCTCCAGCATTCGGTGAGAGTGGGATCATCTCTGGCTTCTCTCAGCGGCTTCCCGTTTAGTTCTTTCTTCACCTGCATTTAGTAGTTGATGTACAGCTTTTACTCTGAGGTACTTAAAATGAACATACAAGTAAAGATGAAAGATTGGCAGTAAAATCAAAAGTGCCCTCCGTGCAGATTCCAGGATTGCTTTAAGATTATTTAATTAAAATTGTTGTTGGAAGGAATTATTCAATTCGAGGAAAGAGATGTGAACTTGAAGCTTCAGAGGGTTAAGAAGTGAAGGGAATATTCCATTACCAAAGAGAGTAATGCTAGGTATGCCTGAGAATTCATGTAACTGTAAGAACTCCCGCTGTCAAAGACAACGACAAGATTATTGAGTCCCACTCTTTTCCCACCAAAAATCAGTTCTGCATTTCCAGCTGAGTAGTGCTCTCTGCCACAAATTATTACTTGAGAAATGTCTCCGTAAATATTTGAAATGGCAGTGCATTGTTGTGTGCATTGTTTTTCTGTGTGTCTGTTTTCCTGAGATGGTGAGAACTGAAAAATATATTACACAAAGCGAAGAATATGCATTACGGGTTGTCAGGTGACATTCGTGTCCAAACTACAGATGAACGATCATAAACATCATCCCCCAAAAATAGAAATCCTCCACCTCTGCCACTTAAACAGTGGCCAACTACATGCCGAACAAGTCCCTGTTTATGCAGCTGTGTAACAATACTGGCTTTTCCTTTCCCAAGGCCAAGTACTCCATCTAAGGGATGATAAGATCCATGTCCAGGCATCTGATCATAACCGCACCTAATAAGAGATATTGTGCCATTTCAAATCAGCAGATATGAAATTAAACAAACAAAGAAAAAGAAGGCCATCATCAGCATCTCTCTCAGAAGCTTTTCTACAAGGTGTTATCCAGATTAACTGTTGCCCAGATCCGTACATTGAATTTAACACTTCGTTCATAAATTCAGAACTTGAGGGGGAACCCTGAAACTTTAGATGGCATGTTGAGACTATATAACTACCTCAATGATGTGTTTAACCTCTTTTAGACTTACTATGAGCGTCTTCCAGGAAATCTGAGTGAAATTCTGAATGGTCAAAATAGAACAGTGTTTGCTTTTGCGATTGTCTTTAGCAATTCAGTTCTCCAGAAAATGTGTCATACAGACAATGGAGTGACTCCATACCATTTGAGCCTCTGTTTATATAACCTTACATACTGGCAAGACCAAGAAAGAAAATAAAACCTCAACAAAGAATGAAAAGAAAGAAATAAGAATAAGCCTTAAGGCATTTTTTTAACTAATACCCTTACTTAAAAAAGAACTGTGAAGATTGATCTAAAGCAAGCTTGAAAACAAGGCATCATAAGATAGAGATCACAAGAAAAATAATGGAGCAATTAGGGGAGGGCCTACCATAAAGTAGGCTAGGCTACGGTAGATTATTGTCTCCAAGCATTTATGCCAGGAATACAAGTAAACAACTCACCCAAAGGCCAGCCGAGGACTCATTCGAGTTCCAACAGTACGATTGAAGGAGAAGACATCATTGACTAGAACGCCTAGGGATGAACCTCCATCTGCATACTCAACCTCATAATCACATTGTTCTGGATTTTCACAATTGTAGTCACCTGAGTGCAAAGCTGCACAGAGGGGATCCCTACAAATGACAAGATCATTTGTTGGTCGATAGAGGGGATGGGGTGCCTACAAGATTAAAGAATTAGAATTAATGAAAACAATTCAAGATAGATGAAGTCTAGTTATTGATACAAAATGTAGTTATGAAGATTTGTCCACATGGTAGAGAATTATATTCAGAAACAAATGCACCACAATTCTGCTTAACTCTGCCAACAAAATGATAAGATTTTCTGTAGAATACTGCAAATCATGCCCCAGAATACTGCAAATCATGCCCCAGAATACTGCAAATCATGCACCATCCAAGCCCTCCCTTTTCTTGTTTGATTTCATTTCATAATGGAGTTTTCTCCCTTTCTCAGATTAACTAGAAACACTTGTAATAATACCAAGAGCTATACATGGATCACAAAAAAGTTTAAAGGGTAAGAGTAAGCTCTTTCTTTAAAAAGTTTGCAGATTGTCTAAGCAAGATGCAAAACACACGCAGAAAAATATTTAGTAAGTGAACAACAGATGAAAAAATATAGAAGCACGGTATACCCTTGTACAGTGCACACAAGGAGCATCACATTGAAGCCAAGTGAGGTCACTGCCTGTATCAGGATCAAGAAAGTAGGGCCTTGGAGGCTGTCCTAAAATAACCTGAACAAAGTAATATCTGCACATGATATTCAATCAGCTGATAGGTCCATTAGCTAAACGAAAAATATTAAAATATTTGAAAATAATAATTAAAAAAAATGGAAGAAGATGACAGGAAAGAATAAAAAACGTTTTTACTCTTTATTTACATCTCTTCGGCCTTTAATGTGCAGTGTGCTTCGAAGAATGGAAAGGGAACAATTAATTTTAAAATGCATTTCTTTGTAAAAAAATCTTCTCCTCCAAAGTTAGAATCTTGTCTTGTTTACACACAATACTTCTTTTATCTACTGAATTTCCTACTGTTCAGGTATAATTCAGATACACAAGGATGATCTCATTGGCACCTAATCAAAGACATCAATAATCATAAGAGTAAGAGATTATATATATACCCATCAGGATAAACATTGCCGTAGAGGGGAAGAACAATGGAAGAAGGGACGGTTCTCCTGTATGATGATGATGAGGACGATGATGATCTTGATGAGGAACTAGCTTCCATCCCCGTGGACCTTGATTTCCACCATCCTTGCTGCTGCCTCTGATTACTTGAAGCCCCTACTAAAGCAATTACTAGAAAAACTGTTAGGAATTTCATCATCAGCTTTCCCTCTCCCATTACGGGGTAAATTCGAGGACCAGAGTCCAATAAGACTTTTTTTTCTTCTAGTCTTTTTGGGTCAAGCCAAGAAATAATTGAATAAAATATTTGCAGATTTTCACCGTGCCCAAAAGGGTATAATCATGAAACGGAATTTTCAACATCTAGAGCTTCCCTATAAATACTAGATTGGAAAATATCATTGATTCTTGGGGAGGTCTTCCCTTGAGAACAAGGACGATAAGGCATTGCTTTCTTTCAAGTATTGGGCTTCTTGTGCTACTGCTACCTTTCTTGTTCAGTTGGCACAAAAGACCCTTTCGGATTCCAGGACTACAAACTTAGGAATGATTCCTTGTAGTTTTTGTTGGGCTTTCTTATTGATTCCCTTGTTTGTTTTTTAAGGTAAGTATTTCTTGTTGATAGGAGGCCTCCTTCACCGCCATGGATTCTCCATTATTGTGATTGATATCCTTGTGGATGTGGTCCGGTATTGAATTAAGTTTGATAGGTGATTGATTTCAATTTAATTCAGAAACCAACGCCTCGTTATTAGTTACTATAAATACAAAATATATAGTAATTATAGTTCCTTAAAGTAATTGTTCTTATTTTATTAAATTAGTATCAACAAGAGCAAGATTTGTTAAATGGTAGTTAAGACTTAAGATTTCTGATTTCTTCTGGTTACTGTTAAAATCTCACACCAAAGATTAAATAAATTACAAGAATTCCTTGATATATGCAAAACCTGAACAAATATGAAATAACCCCAGGGGTACCCTAATCCAATGTTTTCAAAATTGGATCGGTCATCGAATCGGAAAAGTTATTAATTTATGATTTAATGGTTCAATCAAGATTTAATCGGAATTGAATCGATTAATTTTAAAATTAAAAATTATTGATTTTATAAGCTAAAATATATGTAAATAATATAATTTATTTCAAATTAATAATATATATATATATATATTTATTTATTAACTTACAACAAAAAACCTATAAACATATAAAGAATTCATAAATTGAACTTCCAATTTTCATTAACATCAAGAATTAGACTAAAAAACAAAAACTTGCAAGTTAAAAATCCAAATATCACAAGTGAAAAACATACATAAATCCATAAATGTTAAGTTACAAAATACCATTACAAGCAAATCATTGTAAATCCTTAGATCTTACTACTTAAAAAGTTACAAATTCTCAAATGGTTCCAAGCCAATCTCCATCATCATCACCATCGACATTATTAGAGCTTTCAACTCCAAACATTAAAGGTTCATGTGGATATGGTTCTTGATTCATGCTTGAAAGATCAATATCATTTTCAAGATCATCCATCTCAAAACACTCATCAGCACCTTGTTCATCTACAATCATGATAAAGATATTAGAGTGTAAACAAGATTAAAGCATTTCAAAATAATGGAATATCACTAATAAATATATACATAACCAAAATACATCACCACCAGTAATTTTATATACTGACATAGGAGATTATATTTCGATTTATCTCATACTAGAATTTCTCTAAGATCACAGAAAATAGACGGAGTTCTACAAGTAAACATGTGAGTTCATCACGAGTTATACAACTAAATAAACACAAGTGAGCTTTTCACTTGCTAGCCTTGCTTTTAAAAATTACCGTCTTCTATTCTATCTGATACCATACATAAATCTGGATATAAATGGTATTCCAATACTACTGCTAAAAATGACTTAATTCAAACTGAACATGCAAAGCTTTAAAATTTGATAGCCTTCCTCAACCATCTAAATTCTAAAATGTATGGAGCACCCAACAGTAAATTCAAGAACTAACTTATATAAAACTTTAAAGATCCCGATCAGAAGGGTATGAAGTGAACTAACAACAAAGAAGCTGATGGGCAAAATAACAAAATTTAAGTGAAAACCTTGTCTATCAGAATCCAAAATAACAGATGGGCAAAAAATGAAAACATCACAAACCAACTAGTAGCTTATTGAACAAGAGAATAAGGAAAGCATTACAGTTTTTGACTAGTTTGACAGCACTACTCAGTCGAATTTCTCTTTTGGACAGTTTTGTTTGCGTTTTTAGCTTAGTTTTTCGATCAGTTTCAATTCAGTTCAGACAGTAAATTTTTTCGGTCTCTAAAGTCTGAAAGTTGCTATGCTTTGGCTGAGCCGCTGAAGAATGGTAGAAAGCTATAGAAGAAACTAGAAAGAAAAGAACAATCTGAATTCTTAAAAGTGAAAAGAGATTAATTTCATTAGGTTTAAGACTTTTTTTTTTGTTCAATTTAGTTCTTTATCTTTTTAATTTTTTCAATTTGACTCCCAACAATTTTACGAAAAAAAGTTGATTGATTTAGGTGTCAACCGACTAGTTCAACGATTTTTGGATTGAACCGGTCGATTTCCACCAATTCAAGAGATTTGGAACGATTTTCTGTAAAAATGATTTTCAACCTTTAATCAGACTAGAAAGGGGATCGATCACGAGTTTAACCAATCTGATCGCCCGATCCGATCCGATTTTCACAACATCGCCCTGATCACCACTAATTGGTCAAGAATTGGGGAGTTTGGCCGTAATTTCCCCTTATCCTCTTTCCCTTTTTTTTTTTTTTTTTGGTTTTTCTCTTTCCCTGACACAATTTAGCATTTTAACGTTAAATGTTAAAAATATACTTCGAGCGTTGGATGACACAATTTGCGGTAGCTTGACTTCTTTTAATATTTTAACGTCATCGTCACAATTTCCGTTGCGATGGTCATCGGGGTAAAAATATCATCTCTGGATGTCTGTGAACTGCCCCGATCTTTCCTGGGAATTCCCGAATAAAGTGTTCTACTATACTTTGAAGTCACCTCATTCCTCATTCCTCATTCCTGCGATTTCGAAACGAATGGTTAAATTTCTAGCTTTCCTTGAAGTGTAGTAACGATTGGGTCAGTTGGTCAGGGCCAAAAGTGGTGTCAAGAAAAATTCTAATCTTTGGGTAAGTTGATAGTTGTCCCATTTCGATCCCGGTTGCTTTATTTAATTTCTATTTGAGCATATTTCTGTTTTTTTTTTTTTTAAACAAGAAATTGCTTTTCTTGGTGGTAAATCAAAATCAAATTTAAGTAGTTAAGTGTAGATTTATGTGGGTTTTCTCAGTGTAGCGTTTTTGTGATTAGGGTTCTGTGAAGTGTTTATCCATCCAAGAATTAAAGTTCTGTTGACTCATGAACTGAACTTGTGAGAGGAGAAGCAATTAGCATTCTAGTGTATTTCTTTTCGTGGGATTTCATTAAAGTTTTAGCATCTGCAACTAACTCTGTGTTTCTCCCCCACCTGTTTTTGTAGCCACTAATTAAAAGAGGGACCAGATGTTGAATTTGGAATCAATTTTGGCCTCCAACCTTTATGAGGTTGATACACTTAATAAAGAAGGGATTTTGTACGAAATGTTTCAGACATTTCTGTCTATTTAATAATGTGATTCAGCTTGGTTTGATGTTGTTAGATTATAGAGTAGATATATAACTTTTTGATTCTTTATCCTCTCAGTGATAAGTCTCACTTTTGGTTGAGAAGAAACCATCCCCACTCATATTTTCCCTTCTTGATCCCTTGTCTCTGATCACACTCTCTTTTTTACGAGATTTCATAGTTTCGATGTGTTGTCTAATGACATGTAGTTGAGAGTAGGATGTAATTATGTTTTAGAAAGTGTGTGCTAAAAAGTATTAAATATTTTGGTTTTATCTTGTTGTCCTGGTCATGCAAACGTGATTCTCACATCTCCATTTTTTACCCTTTTTTCTGTCCCTTTTTTTTTTTTTTTGTGTTTCTAAATTATGGTTTCATGGAGGTGTTTCAATTGGCATGTAATCTTGTTTTCAAATATGGGCTCCATAAGAACTGTATCTAAGTGTTGTTGATCTATTTTCCTGACCTTATTCTAGTACTTGCAATCTGGAAGCACTATAGTAAACTTCTAAATCAACCAAATCGAATGCAAACTGAAGAAATGGTTTGAGATTTTAAGTGGTTTCGGTTTGGTTTCAAGATTTTCAAACTGAAAAATTTTGGTTTGGTTTGAAAATTCAAAACCAAACCAACCAAAACCTTGAACACCCCTACACCATTTCAAAAGATAATCTGTGAAGGGCCAAAATGAATTTGTCGAAAACTTTTCTTGTCAAGAAAGAAATAAATAGAAAAAGGACAAGCATAAAATGTTGAACCTTATTTACTGAAGGAACTAATTCTGGATTCTCTCTTTGTATACTTTTGGATCTGGAAACTGCAGGTATGATGAAGAAGATGCAAGGCTACATCTTTAAATCTTCAATGTTTTTTGTTGTTTGCATGCTGTGGGTGCCTGTTCTCTTCGACATTGTTCAATCTAGTGGTTCCAGTTCCACTACAACAATGCACACTAACAATTGGGCTATCTTGGTTTGCACCTCTCGTTTCTGGTACCTTTATGCATATTTCAGTGTATTATCTATTTGTCTATGCATATGGTTAATTAATTTTAACATTTGGTATTTTCCCTAAAGTTTTGTTGTTCTTTTTCCTCATTCTTCAGGTTTAATTATCGTCATATGGCTAATACGTTATCACTATACAGGTAAAATTATGAGCTTTTTTTCCTTTTCTGAATATATGTTTGAGTATTTGCCGCAATAAGTTGCATTGATGGAGAAAGAATTTGTTTTGCACTAACGTTTTGAATGGTGGATGCGTTTGTGATACAGAACAGTGAAGCGGCTTGGGATACCAGATGAGAGGATAATTTTGATGCTGGCAGATGATATGGCTTGCAATGCACGAAACAAGTACCCTGCTCAAGTTTTCAATAATGAAAACCACAGGCTTAATTTGTATGGAGATAATGTGGAGGTATAGATTCATGGTTGAGCTTAATGTTCCATTGCTGCAGTATTTAGCTCTAGAAATTTTAGAATTTTTTCATAAATAAATCAGCAGTTTTACATGTATTATGTATGTGTCAAAAATGGAAAAATGTCATGTGGTTCCAAGAATTTGAAGTTTTGTGAATATTTTTCTTGGAGTTGTTTTTGTTCTCTCGGTCTCTTTATACTCTAGAATGCTGCAACTAGCTTTTTGGGAACTTTGGTGTTAATGTTAGCATTAACTTCATTTATGATATTTCTTCATTTTTATGTTCATTGAATAGGCATTAACTCATCGCCAATGTGTATATTTCTTTTAGACTTTTTTTTAATCACATCTAACTGTATCTAGTAGTTCTTTGCAAAATAGAGCAATAATTGATTGCTGTAATAAATTTCATTGATTTCAGTTTTTTTATGTTTGTACTTAATTCTAAAAGACATTTAATGATTGAAGTGCTTATTTCTTAGGGGTTTTACTTTGTTTCAAGAATAATTGAAATTGTTCCAATAGTTATATGATTTATGTTTGGTTGTGTTTGTAACGAGTCAGTGTTAGACATGGCATAAATTAAAGACAAATTCCTTTATTTTAGTGCTACAACATGTCAGGTAGATTATCGCGGTTATGAAGTAACTGTTGAAAATTTTCTCCGAGTCTTAACTGGTCGTCATGAAGCTGCTGTCCCAAGATCAAAGCGTCTCCTAAGTGATGAGGGAAGCCATGTACTTCTATATATGACAGGGCATGGTGGAGATGAGTTTTTAAAATTCCAAGATTCAGAGGAGCTCCAGAGTCATGATTTAGCTGATGCAGTCAAACAAATGAAGGAAAAAAGGAGGTAGTAGAAGGGCTTTTACATCCTTTTGAAAGTTTGACTAAGCTAAAAAGGATAATTGCATCTCTGTTGTAATGAGTTCTCTACATTATGAGCTATTTTGGAGCTGAAAGGTGTATGTTTCATGTGTGTTGTTTTCCATTTTGTTGTAGTGTTTTTAATTTATTTATGTAGTATTAATCTGGAAGAATAATTTTTACTAATTGTAAGGATTTCAGGGTTTTCACTGTCCATAGTTTTGTGCAAGTCATATTAGGTTCAAGTTTTAATGACCATAATAAAGTCATTAACCGTTGAGTTGAAGGCCTATCTTATTTGAATTTCTCCAATTCTTCAGATTCAAGGAACTGTTGATAATGGTGGATACATGCCAAGCGGCTACTCTGTTTTCTCAGGTCAGATTGTACTATATACCGTGTTTTGTTGATCAATATCTGTTGGAAAGTGATATCAATACTCTTATACATATTTTTGAATGTTTTATTTTCTTGTTAGGTATAGTTTAGAGAGAATCTTGCCTCCTCCTCCTTCTTCTTCTTTATTTATATGCTGGGGGGTTTAGAATTGAAATTTTCACTCTTCATTTTATGTCATCTGGTGCATGAGTTATGTCTACTTGATTTAAACATGCCATTCGTGAAAGTGGATGTTACTTTTTGCCCTTGGTTGTGCTCTTTCATATTTCTCTTTGCGTGTTTTCGAGCCTTCTGTTAATGTTTGAAGGGGGTTTTGGTCATTGAAGATAGGGGGGGGGGGAGGGGAATGTTGGATCTAGAACTGTGTACTTTTTCTTATTTTATCTTTGTTTTTATGTTTCTTGAAGTACATGATGCTGCCGTTTTCTTCTCTTGCAGCTTCATTCACCTGGTGTTCTGGCCATTGGCAGTAGCATGAAAGGGGAGAATTCCTATTCACATCACTTGGATTCTGATGTAAGTAGACTTGCTAGTTGGCTGATGGGAACATGTAAATTGGTTTAACGTTGATGTTCAACGTTTCTCAAAAATGCATTACTAATATTTTCCTTCTTTCATTTTTATGTCTTTAACAGTATATATTTTCAAACATTTTCACAGGTTGGTGTCTCTGTTGTAGATCGTTTCACATTTTATACTCTTGCCTTTTTTGAGAGGTTAAATATGTATGACAATGCTTCATTGAGCAGGTATAAGGTGCAACTATTGCATTTGATCATTGGTTGTAAGCAATGACTGTAAATATCTTTGAAATGTTTTCTTGAAGAATCTGTTGCTATTTAATGCTGGAAGTACCAAATCTCACGTCAAAATGTTTATTCCAAAATTCTTGCAAGTCTATATAGGGATTTCTTAATGTCCTTAGTTGTTGAGAGGCCTAAATCACTTTCACTTTTCAGTTTGTTCAACTCGTATAATCCACACTGGCTGTTGTCTACTGCATATTATAGGACAGACCTATACCAACGCCATCTGCAAGAGGTATGGGGAATTCAGATACTTCAATTCTCTGATTCTGTGTCCTGTAATTCTTATTCTTGATTCTCTATCCATTTTGAGTTCATTTTTAATTTGAATCACTCCCTACTCACCAAGACAAGTACAGTAATAAAAGGAAAAGATAATGTTTCAATCCTGCTTCAGCACAATGTGCATACAAGCACAGACATTTATATCCAGAATGAATTAGATAGAGATTAATATTTCACCAGTTAATTGGGCTTGAGAAATGCCTGGAGCAAAGCAATATGAAAAAAGAATAGTATAAAAGAAAATTAAATGTCTTAAATTAATGGACAATAATTTGAACATTTGATTTATGGACTTATCTTTAAGCAAGTATTCATGTGCCTTTTGCATTTGTTTCGGTCTGAGTTTTTATGATTATAGCGTTTTTTGATTTTGTATTTTGTGAATTCTTTGATGTTAATCAGTGAAGTGCATCTAACTTGCCATTCTAGTATATACCCAACATTTCCTTTTGTATTAATCTTTCAACTAGAATAGAATCTCCATATTTCCATTTGAATTGAAAATCCACCATGAATTTGAAAATAAACACACTTTTATATAAAATTTCACTAACAATCAGCTCTTTTAATTTAAGGAGTTTATATCCCGTTAACTGACCTGGTCTTAACATGATCCACATTAATAACAAACCAACATTGATAGCAAAGATAATGTTGTAACTTCTTTTATATCAAAAGGGTCTCCTGATTTCTTGTATTAAATAAAAAATGATATTAAATTTTGGATGGAGGAATATTGCTGTAATAGGGGGGGGGGGGGGGGGTTAGGAAGAAAAAACAAAAAGCCACGTGGAATAAAATCCTAGTTATTGGTCTTGCTCTGTTAAATTTAAGAGTATCTAAAATATGGAAATAATGTTTACTTTGCATCATCTCTATGTAATTAGGTGCCAGTAACAAACTTCTTTGGTTCCGTCATGGAGATGATTCATACTGGTTCAGCTTATACAGTGCTTTCTCTCAAAGAACCCAATAGGAATAACATTAAAATGCCCTTGGAACAATTAGGCCAGGACAGGCAAAGAATTTTAGAAAGTTCAGATGTTCAGTACCAATTTGGGGATTCAGATATCACTGTAAGTACTCTGATTTCTTGTTTTCCGAGTAAATTTTATTTTGCTCTGCATCTAGGTAATTCAGTTTGGATTTGGAAAACACAGCTATATGGATTTAGAATTGATTTCTTGGATTGCAGAGGGCTTCAATTAGAATCTGAAGTTATGCAAATAGAATAGAATTTAGTTGCAGATTTTAAGAGATGTGGCTTGGGGTTTGAAATTCATAAAGATATATGAGAGTATTCAGGTGCTTGCCAGGATATGGATTCTGCAAATGACCTAGCCAAAATATGCATATCCTGTTATGGTTCATTTAATTTGAAGATGTGAACTAACTAGTCTGAGTAATATTTACGTCACAGGATCAACATTTGAAATGTCCTTTTACTCAGATGTTGAACACTGTTAAGGCAAAACTGGAGAAGATCAAGGATAAAGATTGTTGGGTGAACTATGGTTTGCTATTAATGATGCCACTGGTTGGAGTTTCCTCTTGGATTTCCAGCTGAAGGTAAGAAACTGGGTTCCATTATTTTCTACAAATTGGGTACACCAGGAATTAAAGTATGCAGTACCATCGGAGGAAAATATGGAAGTTCTGTTCTTCTTGCATCTGAAACATCTCCAATCTTGGTCTAACTACCAAGCAAATGACATGAACTTCTAGTATTTTAGATGATTTCATAGAATTGCATAATTTCTAGCATTTTAGATGAGAACATAGAATTGCATTTTAGCTCTCTATGGGTCCTTTGATTTCATACTCATAGGCATGAAGTATTGACCATAGCTCTTGACATTTATTCTTGGAACATATAAGGGACTCTTGGGAAACCATTGGATTATAATCATGATGATGTTTATTATTCTGCGTCTAGAAAAATGCCAATCATTTAAACTTTTTTATTTTTGTTTCTATCCTTTATGTTTCACTATTGTGGTTATGACCCCATGAGCTGGTTTTTCAAGATTGATCATCTTTTGAATTCCCTTTAAATTGTACTTGCAGGGTGCCTGAACCGTGACTATTTCTGGTTATGACCTCTTTCCTGAAAAGAAACCTGGATATTTCTGGTGGCTATGATTTTCTAATGTTTTAATTTGATGCATTTTCTTGATATAGGTGTGTATATCCATGTAATACAACTGGCTCCGTTAGCTAAACCACCATTGAAATGGTGAGCATTGCGCTCGATTTCTCTGAGTCATAGATACCGTATATCTTCCTTCGTTTGGATTCAAGGAAGTGAAGTTGGAAATGCTGGAAAGACTGAAGACATGGATTACTCCCTCAATATGCTTACTTTGAACAGTTTTGTTTTTTGCTTTTGTGTTCTACCAAACTGTTTGGGGATGTTCTGTAACATGTTGTCCTTTCAGAAGTATTTCAGATGGTTGAATTGGAGCCTGCTGTTGTATTTAATTTTAATTCCCCCCCGACCTGTGATGTAGTATTACTTCAAATGAAAGCATAAGAGTCAAGAGGCTTTTCTGGGAAGCCAACTTTTAAGAGCATTCATTTCAAATAATTCTATATTATACGAACTTATGTTTATTCATATCAAGGCTTTTAACAGCCATATGATGTTCATGAATCATTTTGCATATGGAAATTACTTTTCAAACAGTGAAAAGCATCCAAGTTGTCATGGATTATAGGAACCTTTTCATTATCACTTTCGATACCAATTATGCTCTAACATTATTTCAAGACAAAATATTTCCACAATAACATACATAAAATTTCAATATTTTCAATAAAATGTTGCATGAAATATTTTTATTCAAGTTAAAAAAAAGGTCAAAAAGATTGCCGAATATTTTTTTCTTGGTTGTAGAATGAAAAAAAAAAGGAAAAAAAGAAATTGATCTAAATAAACATGGAAAATTTTTAATTTTTAATCTTGAATGAACAGAGCTATGCAGGGGAGCGAGTTCTTCACTCAAAATAAAATTTCCCGGAAAAGATGAAAAAAGTAAAAAGGGAAGAATATTGTATTAAAATTTAAATCTTAAGGTATGAGTAAAGCATTTTGAGATACCCACACTGAAAACGTTGGATTACCAGACAAAATCATTGCCCATATTTCCCAAACAAACCCATTTCAATCTCTCTCTCCGGCAGGGCTGATGAGATTTAGCTTAGGTCTGGTTCATCGGACTTGCATATAAAGATCTCTCCGTGCAATTGGAGACAATCAGATGGCAGCTGTTTCAGTACATCAGTTTGCTCAGTGTATTACTTGCCATGCCTGGAGCCCCGATCACTCCTGTACATACTCCACCGATTCTCTTGTACATATTATTTGCTCAGTGTTTCTTTATTTTCTCGATAAATGCATTTTGAATTAATACAATTTGATTTAATATCTTTACGGTAATGTTATTTTGAGCTTTTGATCAATGCTTGGTTCGGAAAGGCTGCAGTCTGTTGTTCATATTATCAATTCTGAATCTTAATTTGAGTATTTTGGACATTTGAGCTGATTATGCAAGCTAGGGTTTTTCTTGCTAGTTTTGTAGAAGTGTTTGATATTTGAGTGGCAGCGGCTGATTTGGCGTTCTATACCTCAGACTCTGAAACGGCCGAAAGCTAGCCTTTTTGCACTACACGGAGGTTTTCGATGGGTTGATTGGTGGGAAGATCATTTTCATTCCTAGGATGAATTCCTTTTAAGCAATTTTGACTGGACCTGCTATGCTGTGTTTGGATTCTGTGTAATATGGAATATGATCATATTTTATCATGGTAGGACCTGCCATGCTAATATATATCCTATTTGTTTGTAGTGATAGCACTTTCTCCAAACAATAGTGAAGTACATATATATAGGCTATCAGAAGAGGACAAATGGGAAAAAGTTCATGTTCTTCAGAAGGTATGCTGGATATCTTGTATAATGTATTTAATTGTAGGTTAAGTTTTGTAGAAATGTATTTTTCTCCTTTGCCATGATTTGATTACTCAGATCTTTTGATTTAATCTCTTTCAAGTATTGTTTTGTTTAGAAATTAGTTTCTTGTGCATCTTGGTCTCTTCACTTTAAGAGAGAGTGCTCAAAATTTTCTTGATTTCTGTTTTTGGTTGTTGATTGTGCTTCAGGACTGCTACTAGTTTTCCTTTTCAGTATTATTCTGACAACAGGATCTGTTCATCTGTTCTCTGCATTGTTAGGTTGATTCTACTGAATCTTTTCTTCTTATTATTTCTCTTATCTCACAGCATGATCAAATTGTTTCTGGTATAGACTGGAGTGCAGTGTCAAACAAAATTGTTACTGTATCTCATGATCGAAATTCGTGAGTGATCTCATTCACAAGATTGGAAAGTATCCGTGTAGTTGTTGAATTTTATTTGGTTTTCACCTTTGTTACCATACTTTTCATTGTAGATATGTTTGGAACCAAGAGTCTGCAGAATGGGTGCCCACACTTGTTATCCTTCGGCTAAATCGAGCAGCACTTTGTGTACAGTGGAGTCCAAAAGGTATTGAAATCAGACTTATGGCTCTTTAAGCATTATGAATTATGTCAGTTCACACTCCTACCTTTAGCATTCTGTTTCTTCTTTTTCAATCTGTGTTGAATTGTAATTTTTTCTGTTTTCTGCTAATTATTTTTGAGTGCTTTTGCATTTTTCGTTTGTGCTCACTCTTGTAAATTCATTATTTCTTCCTCCAGGAAACAAGTTTGCTGTTGGAAGTGGGGCTAAAACTGTTTGCATATGCTACTATGAGCAGGAAAATAACTGGTAAATGCTCCTATATTTGTCTTGCTTTCCATGTTAAAGATGACTTTTTCTTTCTTTCTCCCCCCCCCCCCCCCAACCTCTGTGGGCCTTTTTTTTTAAAGTATCCTATGCTCTCTCTCTCTCTTTTTAATAAGTTTTTCTTTTGTATTATGTCCCAATTTGGACACTTTGTTCTATGGTGGTTATTTTGCAGAGTAACTGATGAGGGAATAATGCATTATGTTTAATCTTTATTCTGACAACATGAAGTTGGTATTTCTCAATCATGTGAATATAGATTACATCTGATGTGGTTTTGATTCTAGGTGGGTTAGCAAGCTTATCAGGAAGAGGCATGATTCTTCTGTGACGAGTGTTGCCTGGCATCCTAATAATGTGAGTTTATTGTTGATCAACATTCTTCAACACTACTATAAATCATGGAGTATCAATTTTCACCTCATCCATGCTCATATGGCAACTTTGTCTTGAATGGACAATATTTATGTTTTATATATGACAATCTGTTACACTATAGATCTTCTTGGCAACAACATCAACGGATGGAAAATGTAGAGTATTTTCTACATTCATTAAAGGCGTCGACATAAGGTACTTCATTTAAAGTTGTGGATCATTGTCTCTTCTTTATAATCTAAATCTATGCTCACAATCAAGATGACATAATTGGTTCTTGTCAGGGACAAAGGAGACAAAGGAGGGCCTTCAGATACTAAATTTGGAGAGGTAATATATCTGCAATTCTTACATCCTTTTCCAATTTTGCTTCCATGGTTTTTTTCTTTTAAAAATTTTTTTTTAACATCTAAAGTTGTGCTTTTGCATATCTAAACAATTCCTCTTTAAATAATCTTGAGAGACCCCTGTGGGTTACATGGTGTATTTTTCCCTGGAAGCTGGAAAGAAAATATTGTTAGCGGGGATATGTTGGTTAATCCTGGAAAATGTTGATTTAGAAGGTTTCACCCTGTAGAAGCACTAATTTAGCATATTTTAAGAGTGGGATATTAGTTCCCAAGGAACATAGAAAACAGAAGACAGCAATAATGTAGGGTGACCTGTTGATGGATTTTGGTTTGGATAGGAAACTTTTGGATTCTTTTTTACATGGAATAGACTTAGGTGACTCTTTATGTTCAGACAAAATCCTAAACTTTTACTCTCTTTCTCTTTGTTGTTGGAGCAGCAAATTATTCAACTTGATCTTTCATATTGCTGGGCATTTGGTGTTAAATGGTCACCACAAGGCAATACCTTGGCCTATGTAGGTGAGAAATCTCTTTTTAATGTCCTGGAGAGAAAATCTTGCTTGCCAGTGCATGTTATTGAAATTGTCATTAAATCATGTTGATCCCCCCCCTAGATTAATTTTGCCCCTTAAACTTGTTAATGCACTTATCCTTTTCCCATAAAACCTAATTAATGAATCTTGGTTTTCAAACCTCAGACTAGATCTGTTGTAATGGCAGATTATTCAAAAGAAAAAGATAAGAAAAAAAAAATGAAAACCCCAAAGTTCAATATATAGTTGATAGGAGCCACAAGCAAAAAGCTTCTTCATGCACAGTGGAGGTATACAAACAGTGTCTCGGAGATGAGCAAATGCTTCTCACTGCCAGGATACTTTTACCAAAGGTTCTGCTTATCTTTGAAGGCAGTTGCTGACTTGTCTTTGTGATGTGGTCTTCTTAGTGTATTAAAAACTTGATGATGGTTGTCATCATGTATTTTCGTGCAATTTTCTCTATGCATATGCTGTAATAGGTGGTTACTCTAGATATTTTTATATGTTTAGCGGTAGCCAAAACTTACTTCTGACTGGAGTGATTTCTCAGGTCACAACTCAATGATCTACTTTGTCGATGAAGTTGGCCCCTCACCTTTAGCTCAAAGTGTTGCATTCCGTGATTTGCCTCTTCGTGATGTGGGTTAAAAACAATTCTCGGGTATTTTACCAATATTTTTCAGGTTTTGCAATTGATGAACATAATCAACCTGTATGGTTTTCTGCATCACTGTCAGGTCTTATATGTTTCTGAAAGAGTGCTCATTGGTGTGGGATTTGACTGCAACCCAATGATTTTTGTAGCAGACGAAAGAGGATTATGGTACTTTGTTTACATTTGCTTGCCTGATTTTTTTCATGATTTTATTGTTTCCAATCCTACAAGTGTCATGTTATTGTTACTATAACATTTGCACCTCATTCGATAGAGCTATTAGTGCTACTTTTAATTGTTTCGTTATTTAAAATCGTGAAATAATTAGTTACTTATAATGATTAAATTCCATTCAGGAGTTTCTTGAGGTTCCTTGGTGAAAGAAGAACTGCACCATCAAATGCAAAATCTGGTTCGCAGGTACTTTTTTCTTAATTCCTTTTTGATAGCTTCAATTTCTGTTTTTCATAATGAGTTGAATAATATGAAAGGAGTTAACAAATAGATGATGAAAATATAACATGAGAAAAACCATATTTGTGGAATATATGATCAAGTGAAAGAGAAAAGCATTGTTGAAGGAGCTTTGGTAGATATGGAGAGGTTTGGATGAAAAGGATTCTAGGCCTATATTATTCTCATAAAATTCTTCTCATTACAGTTTTCTGAAGCATTTGGGAAATTTTACGGCCAATCAAAGCATGGTGTGATCAATAATAGTGTTGAACCTTCAAAACTGCATGGAGGTGCCCATGAAAACTGTATCAAGTACTGAGTAAACATGTTTTAATACTCCTTTTATCTCAATTGTTTACAAAAATCCTGCATTTAACATCTTTGTGAGCATAAAATATTAAGATTTTGTGCTTTCTTTTGGTTATAGTTGTATTATGCCCCTAAAGGAAGCCGGGGGTTCTACAGTAACCCGCTTCAGCACTTCAGGTTAGTCATTTTGCTGGATTCTTGTCACGCAATATATATCTAAAAGAAAATGTTATATGTATGTTAAGGTATGCGGGCCTCTTCTTTCCTATACGTGCTTCGTATAGACACAAAATGATCCAATTTATGCATCTCAATGCCTCAGGGTTCGATGGAAGAGTTGTCATATGGGATTTGCAGACCCAAGAAGATCTATCAGAGTATTTATGAACAAGTCATTTGGGATTCTATGAATTTTTTTTTTTTTTGTTTTCCGGTCAAAGCACATTTATGACCCCGTTGTAATCTTCAAGTAGTTGAACTATCTAATTCAATTTGTAATAATCATGCTAAATAGAATACATTTTTCAGTATGTATCATTTGCTTGGTAATGATAATGAATTCTTTTCTCTTTGGGCTGTAATGGTTAATTTCTGCAATTTTATTCCCATCATCTGGTAGATCCTGTAACTTCCAATAATGCACTTCTGTTTTTAATAAGAAACCTAAGAAAACATTAAACTCTGAGGGTGCCTAGTCTCGCCATTTTCTAGTGTATAATTATTCATGCTGTGCTTTAAGTTTCAACATGGGAAAAGAAAAAATTTTGGGCTATGATGAGAATTGACGGAGAAGGATATTGATAGTTCCTTCGGTAATCTCTCTATTGTTCTGGCAAAATTTTATTGGAAACTAAATTCTCTGTGTCTCTCAAAAATATATCTTACTCCAAAGAGGAAAAGAATTAACCCAACAAGAAAGAACGTAGCCCAGGAAAGGTTTTCTATGCAATTTCTCACAGTAAACAAAGCGCATTGAAAACGAAGCAGAGGTAATGACCACGCTTGCTGGTGGATGGTGCGTTGCTTGATCCCACATCGCTAAAAGAGAGAGTTGCGAGCTAAGAAGGGCCGATATAATAAGAAGCAGGAGCAACAAGCTTCATACTTACCTGGACGGGGTCAACTGGGTGATCAAAAAGGCCCATGGCCTAAGTTGGTAACTTCCATTGCACTTAGGCGGGGTGTCCATCTAAGGTCTGTTCAAGTGACAGAGCCTACGTCATGATTTGTGGCAGCGGGGGCCTGCGTTCGCGCGGCCTCTGACCAACTCAAACTCAAGTAATTTTCTCTTTGTGGGTCCCATGGTTCTAATTTCATAGAATTTATGTAAAATGCTAAAAAGTCCTCTCTTTTATTAATTACCCTTATGAGGCCTTTTTTAACTTAACCGGAGAATAAATAAATGAAAAATAGCTCATATTATACTGACAAAATATTAGAGTATGACAGCTGTGGCTCTGCAGAAGTACAAAATTTTCTGCTCCATTTAAAAAGAAGGATCATGAACATTGTGGGTACAAATGCCTCCAAAATCTAGATCATTAGGTGCCAAAGCTTTACTTGCCAAATTTTAGCTTTTCAGCAGGATAAGCACCATTTGGCCGAACAATTTGCTCTTTCTGGGATGATGACTTTGCACCTCTAAAGTTCTGAGCTTGGTTCTGCTGCTGTTCCTTACTTCTCACTTTGCCTCTCCTACTGTCAGATCGA
This sequence comes from Parsonsia alboflavescens, assembly GCA_028571225.1. Classification (NCBI taxonomy): domain Eukaryota; kingdom Viridiplantae; phylum Streptophyta; class Magnoliopsida; order Gentianales; family Apocynaceae; genus Parsonsia; species Parsonsia alboflavescens. Next base: position 7,584,574 of record JAOXNR010000022.1, read on the forward strand.
CAAAGAATAATCAACAAAAATGCAATTTGAGAAGCAAAGAAAAAGATGAGAATGATATTCATGTGAACCTGATGTGCAGCCAAAGAAACAACACCCCAACCAGGGCAGTGCCTCCTACGAAAGTTTTTAGCAGCGGCCTTTGATGTCCACTGCTTGGATCCTTTCTCTGGTCTGAAACATGTTCTGCTAAACAATCCATGGTTTTATGCTCTCCATGGTCCTGTATGATGTAAACATGGGAAAGGAACATCATTAAAATAGAAAACAAAAGAGAAAATAGCAAGTTATTGATTGTGAAGATTTAGTAACCACCTCAATAGCATGTTCACTGTTACCACTGACTCTGACTTTGTCATTAGGACCTGTACTTTCTTGACGTACTTCATTACTATCCCCAGAGCTTATAGTAGAGGAGCCTGGGTGTTTCCCTTCCATAAATTCGTGTTTGCCAGGATGTATTTGGGAAATACTGTTCTTTTCATGCATTTGAGACCCAGTATTGCATAGTTGCCCTTCATTGTGACAAGTTGAATGGAAGTCAGTGAGGAAGTCTGAACTTCCAGCTCTCATCTTGTGCTGAGATTCTTTAATATCAGCGACTGAACTGTGAGATGAAGCTTCGAACTCGGGAACTTCCTGAATTTGATCTTCCATGAACAAACTTCTACATTGGCTGTGAGCTTCCAGTGCTGCAGGCTCCACTTTCATGGTTGACGAATCTACATCAAATTGTTCTTCAAAATCCATGTTGAGTACCCGACCTAAAATGGAGCTCATACTTGTCGTGGAGGATGCTTCGACATCTTCCAAGTCATCAGGAGACTTCAGGTACAATCTTCTCTCCCGGTTGGAGCTTGATACAGGAGAGTCAATTCCCATGAAAAAGTTGCACGAATTGTCTTCTCCTTCTAATAGAAACGGTCTACTGCCATCAGCTCCAAAGACAACTGAATCTGAAAAGGCTAGATAATCTGAAATAAAATCTCTCCCTGCTATATTGTCAAACAGGGAATCCCCAACACTGGAATTATCATTACGAAGAGCAAGGTCAATGTCATTGAGCTCCAAGGTGTCACCATAGGGTGTTCCTGTGTCCTTATTTAGATGAGAATTCCTATTATGTAAATTCACTTGAGATTGCAGGTGACATGATAACAAGTTATTGGAATCATTTCCATTTCTTGAGTGATACAATGAATTAGCTGATTTCAATGCTGACTTTTGATCACCATTTTCAACTTCACTTAGATATTGCTTTCCCAGCTCTGATGGTGATACAATTTTCTTTTTGGCATGCTGTTTGACAGCTGAAAAAGCATCAGATGAGAATTCTGTGTCCAAATTTATGGTAGCAGGATTATCGAACTTGTTCTCAGAGCAGCAGTAAGTTCCATAGTATTTGCTTTCTGCCTCATCTGACACATCAGAGGCAGAATCATAATTTCCATCACATTCTGAAGTTGAATTTTTCTGCAGCATGAGAAGAAAACGTTATACTGAAACAAATTAAAAGCACCCTTACGAATGAAAAGAAAAGAAAAAAGACAAAATCCTTAATTCTAAAATTCAATTTCCAATTACAAGTACAATATTTTGCTTGCCTGCTGAATTTTGTATCTGCTATCTTTGATGGAATTGTAACTGGAAGAACTTGAAAAACTAAATTGTGATGATTCCAAACTTCTTCTGATGCATCCTACCATATCTGTTGGCATGGCTATGACATGGCTAACAACATCAAAGTTAGGAACCTAATAAGAAAGCAGCAGTTACTGCACATTAGGATATGGCGCAAGTATGTTTTCACTTTCCAAAACTAGAGCAGTCAGACAAGATTACAAACATAATATGAAAATCAATGATATATGCATGAATCTCTCACATTTAATTGTTTAGATCTGGCCTTTTTTGAGAGTGCTCTTATACAAATGCAGACTTTTCGGGTATCTCTTTTCTCAACAACATCTGAAGGGGAGAAGAGGTCAATGCCATTTAATCCCAGAACTTTGCATATCTGGGGAAAAAAAAAAAATCATAACATTCCAGTTAAAAGGAAAATGCACAGGAAAGATCTGCAACTATAAGTTTCAGGAATCACATCCGATATTTTAGCACAACTACTTCAGATACAAGTCAGACTTCAACAAAAGAATGCATCAAATTGAGCTAGACCATATAGAAGTTCTAAAACAGATCACTAAGTGCCTTTTAGTCATTCAGCATTTTACCATCTTTATTCACATCAAGTACATCGTCATAAGCCCGCAAACATTTCACAGTTCACCTTTCAAGGAATTTGAAAGGATTTGACAGAAATTATATAGTCTTCCACCAATTTCATATCCATGGCCCTCATACAATGAAGCACATTCTAATTTTATGAGCAACAAGCACAAGTAATCACATTACTCCCAGTTCTTGTTTCTTAATCAGGTAAATAAATGAACTATATTATTAGAGCATTGCGAATATTTTTGTAATAAAAGATGGGAATCAGAATATTAAGTTAATTTTGCCTTTAGGAATGAATCAACATTAGAGTAAGGCATGTATCTGCCACTGCTCTTCCTCCGATGAAGTGGATGTTGATAAGCTTTTAGATGCCTAAGTTCCACACACTTCTCCAGCAACATGTTCCATACTAGTTTAGAGACTTCAAACCTACAAATTCAATTGGCAAAATCAATACAAAATTAACATGAACATTGAAATTTTCTGCAAAAAATAAAAAATAAAGGACCTCCAGCAACACTTTATATGACTTCTTCAAGTGTAACTCAAGATTTATAGATAATGAAGGAAAATATGTTCCTAGGATTTCATTATCTTGAAAAGAATTAACATGAATTCACAATCCCTTACAGGAGCTCCCCATCTGCAAGCAAATTGGAGATATGAATGTCCTCATTCAATCTGGTCTTTAGCACTTCTCCTAACCATATTCTCGTTTTTGTCTGAAAAATTTCTTAGAATAAATAAACCATCCAAATAAACTCCAAAGAAAGGAACAAAATCCTGCAAAAAAAAAAACACCTGCAAGAAGACATCATCTAGCTCGCGGAAGCTTGACTCAGCTGAAGAAGACTGAGAACAAGAATCAGCGGCAGTCACCACCGCATCCGCAGCTAAGAGGGGGCCCATTTAATTACAAGAATGCCAATTTCCCGCCGGAGAATGGATGACACGCTCTTCTTAGTATATCAGAAAGTTTCCATTTTTTTCACTGGCCAAGGTTTAAAACAGTGATGGTTGCGGCAGATGATCAGCCGCGTACACTACACGTACATCAAGAATTTTTAGTGTGGACACCTTTTTTTTAATTTTTTAAAATTTTTTTCCTTATATTTCTTCTCATTTTCTACTCCCAGGTTTTGCGGCGCGGAGTTTGTATGTGTCCGAGAAAAAAATTTTCTTTTTGTTCCTAATCGCTTTTTGGGTGGTTCCTTCCAACTTCGGCTTGCTTTCTTCCTAGCCACGTCAGTGTCATGAAAAGAGAAAATTATTTTTCAAAATTATTTAAAAATTTTAATATGAATTTTTAAATTCAAAATAAAAAATTTAATTTCAGATGAAAAAAAGAATGGTGCCTAAGGAGGGATTTATTAAATTAAAAAATAAAGTAAAAAAGATAAGCCACAATATGTAATCTCAGATCTTGGCCTCTGGCTTCCGTGGCGAACTTGTTGCAATAAGAGAGTTTGTGGCTAAGCCTCAGATCACTGCAGAGCCGATGGCGAGCGTTAATGGACACTTCTGGCGCCTAAAACTGCCAGTCGACCACCATCACCGCCATAGCCAACGCAATGTTTCTTCGCTAGAGTTTAACTTCAATCTCAAATTTTCTTCTTACATATGTAAATCGCGCTCCAGAAGACGTCGAAGCTTTAGTATCAATTGCCGGACTGCTGCCAATGTCGAGTCAAGCAAACGCGATTCCAGGTCCCCTCAGGAAATCTCCACCGCAGTCGGCAAAGACCGTCTCTTGAAGGCATGTTTATCAAATTTTGGCTTAGATGAGTCAAAGTTTGTCATAAGTGATTTTTGTACTTTGTTTTTGTCTTCTCTCGTATACGGATGAGTGGCCAATTGAACAGAGAAAAGACTTTGAATTTATTTCTGGCAATTTGTTTTTGGTTCATGGAATCAAGAACTACTATTATATAAAATTGAAATAAAAAGAACTGGTTCATTCTGAATAAGTTTATGTTTGCTTGGGAGGGCAAAAAAATCATTTAATTGGAAATTCAAATGAAAATGTCCAGTTGCCAAAGTGTGGTATACGTTTGAAAGGGACAATAATTATAAGTACTTTCAGTGTACGTGCCTGGGGGCCGAGAGTGATAAAAGGCCAATATTTTGTTTGAATGTAAGCAAGTGTGTGAGAAAATGCATCTAGTTGATTCTGACTGCATATGTAAATGCTTGTTTGAGATATACACAGAGTGAGAAAATGTGGGTGGTTTGGGTACGTGTGTGAAGATGTGTAAGCTTGTGGATATGAAAGAGAGCTGTGTATGTGAGAAAAAAAAGTGTGTCAATGTGCAGAAGTGAGAGGCGAAACGATAGTTAGTGTGTGAATGTGGAGAGAGAGAGAGAGAGAATTGGTTTCACATTTTTTTCTTGGAAAACATGAATTTCATGTTCCCTTCCATCCAAGGACAGTAACCTAATAATAGGTAAATTTCAACTTTTTAGGTGCATAAGTTATACAAGAACTTACAATATATATATATTTCTTTTGGGAAAGCATGAGTTTCATATTGGATTCTCTTCATGGGCATAACCAAAGTTTTATAATTTACCTAAGATCGTTAAGTTTATTGCCATTATTAGGACAGAAAGAATTAATAAGCAATGCAAGTTATGTGCAGGTGCCTACATCAAATATAAGGAATTTCAGCATAATAGCACACATTGATCATGGGAAATCAACACTTGCAGACAAATTACTCCAGCTGACTGGGACAGTGGAGAGCCGAGATATGAAGGAACAATTTCTTGATAACATGGATTTAGAAAGAGAAAGAGGCATCACTATCAAATTGCAGGTTCTTCTTCGTCTTGCTTTATCTACATTATTAATGAATTTACCATGTTATAGGGTCAATCAAGAGAGAAATAGAAAGTGAGAAAGATACTATAAGTAATTAATTTCACTTATTGTCAAGTAATATGGTTCAGTTGCTCTTGTATTTTTGCTTATGCAATTATGCATCTTTGCCTGTCTGTTGGTATTTGTATATACCTATAAATGTGCATTAATATACACACCTAATCATAGCAAGACCTTCTCGCTTGGTTTATGGTTCCTTAAATATTAGATTTAGAGTCTTTTGTTTCTTATGTCATTCGCAGACATGATACAGCATCAAATAATTAAAGATAGGGATAGGCAGCATATTTATTTGGAAGACTAGAGGAAGAGTAAGAAAAAGAGAAAGAGAGTGGATTCTGCTGGTGAACTTAATATTCTGAAGAGCATCTTAAAATTATTATTGGAAAAAATTTTTTTCCAGTTCAAGGCTTCAGTATCATTTACTTGGTCTCAGCACTCATAATAAAAACCATAGCCATTCAACTTTGTCTTTCTAATTTGTTCTGTGCTGCAGTTACTGTTATTTGACATTAAAGCTAAGCCTTGTGGTAAAATGACGCTCATGATTTTTCCTTTGCTTGTCTATAAGGGTGTTTTACAAATCCTACTTACTGTCATTTACTGGAGCTCATATGTGAAAATCCTAATGACGAGAATTTTCAAGGAGTCGTTCTCAATTTTTTTTATACAGATTTCACTTGGTGTACGTTCAGATTCAAGAAGCAATTCTGTTTGAAACTTATTAGCCAAGTGATTTCCATTTTTCGCAGGCTGCTCGAATGCGCTTCATGTATGAGAACAAACCATATTGTCTCAATCTTATTGATACTCCTGGACACGTGGACTTCTCTTATGAGGTATATGCATCATAAATGTGGTTTTAGTCGTGGTTTCTTTGTTCTATCATGATATTATGGTTATTTTTTGCTTTGTAGTAGAGATACTACATACTTCCAATAATGAAAACGGAGTTTGCAGTTGAAATTTCATTTGTTTTTCTGTGGCTTAGTCTGAATTGAGTTGAAATAAATAATTGGGTGTTAGGGTTAGAAGAAGCAATCTCCTTGCTTGGGTTCTTAGTAGATATTTAATCTCTAATATAATTTTCATTTTTCTCTTTTGTAATTACTCCTCTGTCTAAAATTAACCATCTTTATTGCATTTTGTACTCTCATTAATTTTCTCAAATTACACCACTCTTTCTAATTCTTCTTTGTAAGGTCATTGAATTGTTTATCAAAAGAATCAAAGTCAAAGTAGAGGAATTTAACTTCAAAAAATCATTGATTTTCTTTTTTTCTAAAGAACCAAAGTCAACATCGGACAACAGGAATTAAATATAGGAATCAGTATTCTTAAAATGAGTCATTAAAAATAGAGGTATTAATATTAAGGATTTGTTAAAATAGGTGTTAATATTCTTAAAAAATTGAGTCAGAATTTGTAGGGTTTGAATAAGGGTAAATTTGGAAAAAAATCATAAACGCTCAGATAGATAATTTGAGATGAACCATAAAGGAAAATAGGACACTTTGGACAGGAGATGTATGTTCCTGCTAGTACTATTGATTAAAAGTAGTTATGTTATCTATGGTAGGATAACTTGAAACAATCCAAGTCGACCAGGTTAGTATATCCTGAGGCAATCCCTGTTGACCGAGTCAGTATATCCTGAGACAATCCAAGTTGACTTGAATTGGTCATTCATGTATTATTTAATATTGATAAACAGACTTCTACTGTTTCATATATTATCACAACATCTGATCCACAATAAGCTGTAATTTGTTATATGCATGTTTCGGTTGGAAATCAGTAAGTGCTTTATTATGTGAGTATTTCGTTCAATGAGTGTGCTAATTTTTATTATATCGGTTCGTTTGGCAAATTCAGGTTTCGCGTTCCCTTGCTGCATGTGAGGGTGCCCTTCTTGTGGTTGATGCTTCACAGGTAATATTACCTCTCTCTTGCATGCTTTGTCTTCCTCATGATTCTTATGTATAATGAAATTTTCAGTTTGATACAAATTCTGCTGCTGATTGTGTATTAATTTGACGAACCAGCTTTGAATGTTACTGTAATTGTTTTATATGTAGGATGCTTAATTTTTTAGAGTTTGTTCTTATTTGTAGGGAGTTGAAGCTCAGACCCTAGCCAATGTATATTTGGCACTGGAGAACAACCTTGAGATTATACCAGTGAGTTGATCAGTGTTTTACAACTATTCCATTTTCCTTTTTTCTTCATTATTCTCCTTGTATGTCTTCTTATGAGAACAAATGTTTGCAGTAAGTGTGCTGGTTCACTTGCCGAATCCTGATCAACTACTTTTTCAATGTAATTAGACTACATATTATTCATGCTTATTTGGTTATATACTTTCTTGCAATTTCTGTATTCTTGTGGCTCCATTCTTGGCATTAGTTAGCATGTGTTGCAAAGCAAATTCATTCATAGTTACTATGTTTTAAGTTAGGTGTTGACTGTTTGAATGGAGAAAACATTTTTTGTCCAGATGATTCTAACTTTGATGTGCTTCAATACCTTTAGTTTCTTTTGAATTTTCTTATTTCTCAAAGTTGTTTCATGGTTTCCTTTTAGTCAAACTTAGTCATTCATTATGCTGTGCTCTAATTTTTTTTCTTCCTTTTTTTTGAAAAAAATATTTTTTGGTATTTGATTTAATTGTATATTTCATTTTTACCAGCATATAGATATGTCTCTCAGTTTTGTACTTGATTGTTAAACACCTCCAATGGGATGCATGTGCTGAACTTTAAACATAGAGGGGACAATGAATTTGATAAACTTGGGGGGGCGGGGGGGGGGGGGGGGCTTTTTTCATTTTGTA
>JAOXNR010000022.1:7599033-7640239 GCA_028571225.1 Parsonsia alboflavescens
CCCCCCCCCCCGCCCCCCCCCCCCCCCCCCCACCGAGAACCAAACCAACGAGAAAGGATTTCAAGCAGAAGCTAGATGCAAGAAAGATTAATCAAGAGGAAATAAAGAAAAAGAGAGATAACTCTTAGCATCTCACCAAGTGTGGGATAAAACTCTAGATGTCACACCTAGGACCTCAACGTGTTGCCGTATTCTGTCACACAACCATGATTAAAGACAACATTTCGTAGACTCTTTATTGATTGAGTAAATTAGGTGTCTTTGAATCTACATTATTGTGCGCAGGATTGAATAGATCTAAAACCAAATGTACAATGTAGATAAATGCTTCATAGAGGAATAAATGAAGCAAGCATGCGTGTATCGGTGAAACTTTAGCATAAATTAGCATCAATGAAATATAAATAATAAATCTAAAGACATAAAATCAGGTCTCCTACAATATTTGTGACCTTTTTAAGAAAATTTTCTTGATCCATAAAATAGCTCCTCAAAAAACAGTTTTATAATCTTTGCAAAATATGGAACATTTGTTGACCTTGTGTTCTTGAAGAACCTAGGATTTGCTAATTAGCTCCTCAAAAATCGTACTACAATCAGAATTTAAAGCACACCACTTCTTCCGATGCCTCGTCCATCTACCATCAAGACAATTTGCACAGATTATATTTTTCATGCAAGGGCATGTACTATTAACAACAAGACTCAGTGGCCAGAGAATCATAATTAAAACTATCAATCAATTCATAATAAGCTCAAGGACCTGCAAAGTTCTAGCTCAAGCAATGATTGAACAACCAAATTACAGTGAGCCTTTCTAATTCAGAAATTAAAACTTTTTATCCTCTCAAGGACTCCTATTGGTCCTTCAATTGAAACAGTCTTGAAATCTCTAACTAAAGCAGTAAATCTCTGCTTTCAATTTTATGTAGGGTGCTCTGTAGTTTTACTCAACCTTGGTGATCATATGATGCAATAAAGCCTTGACTTTGATGCTTATGGTCCTAGGTGTGACTCAGAGTCATAGGATTTCTCTCCCTCTTGGTTTTTGTTTTGGTTTAAGCTTATGCTTATGTACCTTCTCCTTTATACCTTTTTCTGTGACTTAGGAATATTTCATATCCTAGATTCTTCAAATTGCTAGGTTGGTCCTAGGAAAATGTTATACAGAATCAAGCAAAATATAAAGATAGGCAGCATGTTAATGTTAATGAAAATATAAAAAAAAAGTCAATGCATGAGGACTCAGGAGTAGAAAATTAGCTGCCCAAGGTTCATCTAACCTGAGAAAGTGCTTCCCCACTGTCGTTCAACCCCTTCCACAGCAGCAGCAATTGCACTGCCCTGCTCTGCTGCCTTCTCCATTCTGGATATAGCATCATAAAGGCATTTTGTAATGTCCATCAAAGCTATAACTTCTCCATTTTCAACAACAGGAAGGTGCCTAAATTTCCCTGTCAAGGTTAAAAGAAGTTGCAAAAAAGAACACTAAGGCCTCAACAGAACAAACCAAAACAGAACCTAGCATAGCTTCTTGAAGTTAAATCCTGACACCGAATAAACAGAACAAAAAAAAAACCTAGAGTATGATATATAAGCTAACCTTGAACCATCTTCTGAAGAGCTTCAATTGCCAGTGAATCAGATGCCACAAAGATCGGGTTCCTGGTCATGATTTTTGAAACAAGGGTCTGCTCTGGTCTCAAGTCCTCAGCTATCACTCTAGTTGCAATATCCTACGCAAAGGGAAAATTTTTCAGTAGCAAATGTTTACAACAGCGCTTTTTGTCAATCAATGAACCGAACAACCCGACTAAACTATAAACCAGAGTAAATGCTTTTGGTAAAGAGGGAACATCTACAATCCTATTATCCAAATCTTTATCTTCAACCAAAAAAAATCTCTTTCAAGTAGAAAAATGATCCTAAAAGAGCACCCAAAAAAACTGTCTATACCGAGAGTGGATGCTTAGAAATGCAAAGTTCTGTAAAGACCTTATCAGTAACAATGCCAGATAGCAAGGCATTAGCATCAGTCAACAGAACCGCATCTACACGCCGGGCTGCCATTCTCCGACATGCATCAGAAACTGTGGTCCCTTCTGGGATGGTAAGTGCTTTAGACAATCTCAGCTTCTTGACTGTCCTTTCCCCTCCCACGGACCTATAAACAGAAGCAAATTTCAAAATTATAATAAAATGAACCAACAAGAACCTAGTTCTTGCCTGAGCATGATATAACAATAAAAGCACCAAGAACAAAACTTTTGCTTAATTAAAGTAAAGTGTTACAAAGTTCAATCGATTTCCCCCGTCAAGTATTCATCACAACTTATCACATCTTTTGTATAATTCTAGAATTACTATTATCATCTCCAGCTTGCTCAATCCAAGGCATTACAAAAATTTCCTATAAGAAAAACAAGAAAACAACTGAAAAGTAGGAAAGATAAATGAGTCAGATGACCCACGAGTTGGCAGGAGAAGGGGGTTTAGCGACGGAACCACCGTTGACGATGGAAGCTCCATTTTCCGATAAACTGGATGATCTCTTCGCAGCGGAAGGATTGTTACGTTTGTGAGCAAAATTGCTGCTGCGTCGAGGGGCTGGTGGAGGGGGAGCCAATTGACCACTCATTTTTCTTTGTTGTTCGTATTATCAATATCTGCTATTCCGTGGGTTAATTTGTTAAATTCTCCGCACACAAAATAGGAAACAAAATTTGCATATGATCAAACAGAGGAGAACCCTAACTTGAAAAATCGAAAAAAAAATAAAATAAAAAATTGAGGTATTGGGGAGTCGTAGCCCTCTCAGCACTTCTCGTATTCCCTCCGTTTGTGGTTGCGTCTCTTCGGGAATGCATAGACAAAATAAAGTTGGCTGAAATGCGAATTAGTCCTCAAAATCATAAAGCTTTCAATTAAGTTTATCAAACTTTTAAAATTCTCAATGAACTCTCTTTTTTCTTTTAAATCATTATTCTTAGATGATTTTACTGTTAAAATTTTAAAAGGATATTCTTCTTTTTTTAAAAAAAAAGAAAATTCTGCCAGAAATCATTATACATATTTATACATAAAATTTAAAACAAAATAACCAGATAAATATCCTTTGTGAAATTTAGGGACTAAACTGAAACTTTTAGAAAATAAAATGTTTGGCCAATAGATACTAATTTATATTTCAAGCAAAACAAAAAAGTTTGTAAGTTCTTTTTCAAAAGGTTTTGAATTTGAAACAAAATAGTAATCAACATGATATTCTTTTTCAAAATTCAAGGACCGAATTGAAACTTTAAAAAAATAAAAGATTAACTTAAATTCAACATCTTTAATGTCCATCACTTTTTTTTTCTTCGTTTTGGTGAGAATGCATCTTTAATGTTTCAATTAATGTTTTCATAATCAAATTGGTCATCAAATCGAAAAAGTTACTAATTTACGATTCAATAGTTCAACCGTGATTAAATCGAAATTGAATCGGTTAATTTTAAAATTAAAAATTATTTATTTTATAAGCTAAAATATATGAAAAAAATATAATTTATTTCAAATTAATAGTATATATATTCATTAACTTACTACAAAAAAATATAAACATATAAAGAATTCATAAATTGAACTTCCATTTTTCATTAACATTAAGAATTAAACTAAAAATAAAAAACTTACAAGCTAAAAATCCGAAAAAAATAATAGTATACTATAATAAATATGTAAACAAAAAGAAATTGAATTAATAATTTTACATATAATAGTATGCTATAGTTAATTTTATATTACATTTTCAAAAAATCTTAAAATCTTGATATAAGATTTTTTCAAAACTGTCCAATTCCTCTCTTCAAGCCCTAATCCTCAATGAGTCTCATAATTTGATTGACGAGAATGAGAACAATCTGAATTGAATTTGTTTGGATATCAATTTAGGTTTAAGACAAATTTTATTTTTCATTTCAGTTGTCTATCTTTTTAATTCTTTCAATTTGACCCCAACCCTCTAATTAATATAAATCAACCGGTTCACATGTCAATTGGCCAGTTCATCGGTTCATCAAGTGAATCGATCAGTTCCCACAGAATCTCTAATTTTAGACTAAACCAATTTTTATCATCCAATCGGATAAAAAAAGGGTACCGATCAACAGCCCAATCGGTCCAATTGACCGATCTGGTTTGATTTTCAAAACCTTGGTTTCAATGGACAAATTTGCATTGGTGTCTACTTGCATCTCAAATCTTTTACCAATGACCAAAACCCTTTTAATATATTAATTAATAATAGGCCAAAATTTGTATGTCCTTTGTAAAAATAAGTTCTTGGCCTTCTAAAGACCTTTTAATTGAGGAGTAGAAATTAAAAATAGTTAACTCTACTGACCATTATTTGTATAATAATAACTAAAAAGGGTAATTTCAATTCTCAATATAAATTGAAAATACCTAAACAAATCAAATAAAAAATAAAATTAATTTATCCGCGGAACTTTATAAGAAGAGTTACGTTGGTGTTCAAACAACATGTCGGTAAGTGATGTAACGGCCAGCAGTCTCACTTGATCTGGCGATTCTGACAACTTGCCCACGTTTTAGCCCAAAATACCTGGCCATAGGATCCGTTACCTGAATCCTAGGTAGCTGCCATCAAGCCATTAAAAAACAAAAATGGTGTCATACTAGAATCTTCTGGAACAAGAACCAAAATTAATTCCGTAATTCAACTTTGAATCCATGAGGACAAACTAACCTCGGTTTCTTTCACGGTGTATCTTTCCAACAGAGTCTTCTTTTCAAGAGGACCCAGCACCTGGTGATCGGGAACGAGAACATGATTCGTTATGTTCACCATTAACTCAGCTTCCTGCAGATGAAACAATCAGGGTGACCAGAATCAATGAAAGATTTGACCAGCTATATATATAATATATATATATATATATATATATACGGATTTGTTAAGGTGCGCTTCGGAACGCGTCTTAATGTGCGCTCTAATAACGGAATTTTTGCTCCGCTTAGTTAGCTGCATGAGTACTGTAGCAAAAATTCCGTTACGGTAATGGTTGGAGTACGCATCAATGCTCGCTTCGGAGCGCACCTTAGCAAAACCGTATATATATAAAAGTTTTATGAAATTAGGCAAATTAAAGAATCACATTGACCTGAAAAACCTCCAGGCGAAATTTCGTAGATATCTCACTGACACAGGTTCTGGCAAAGGGAGTCAAATTCTGCTGAACAACTAAGATAGCTCGGAAAACATTCTCCGACTTCATTCGATTAGTATATGTCTTCATCGTCTTAACACCAACCTTTGCTTCGTCGGGAAAGAAAACATACATCTGATCACAAAAGCATCACGTATTATTATAGGATTAAGAAACCATGATGGACAGTGTAGTAGAGCTGCTAGCTAGAATATCTTGATTTCCTGACAGCCAAATAGACGCATGCGCGAATTCTCTCCTTTTCTGTTTGTCTATATCATCCCCTTTTCATTTTTAAGCATGAATGCTACATTTACTCAGTATCACTTTTCAATATAACTGCTCTAGTCTACATATGTTTGAATTTGCATCTTTCTGAATAAAGCCAATTGATCAACCATGAATCCTCCCAATATATTCTACTTCCACGTTCCCAGAAAAATGCATCATCAGCATAATAATAATTGGTATAATGGTAGTCATCAAAAACTCCACCCAGTCTTGAATACGAAAACCGCCGAAAAGAATACTTGCAATTTTATATTTTATGGCCATTGAGTGGCAATGTAGAATTATTAATATTCACACAATAAAAACGACACAGTTATTAATAATAAAAGAAGAGAAGAAAACTTGATCGAACCGAAATGACAAAAACAACATAAAAATTACAACTCTCAGTTGTGGCTCACCAAAATTGTAACCTACAGTCCCAATTTAGAATCTTTTCCCTGAAAAAAAGGGGGGTTTTTTTAATTCCCAAAACTAGACACACAAGCGAAAGCGAAACACACTAAATTGTTTATACACAAAAGGTGCGGACAAGCTATTAATTATGGATGTCCCTGAAGCGGTGGAAAATACAAAGGGCATTACCTGATCAGAACTGTCAGTGCGGAGGGATTTGTTGATGACGAGGTCTTCCCGCTTCATGTTCTCTCCATATTTCATTCGAAACTCTGCTTGTGTCATCTCAATCTCCTTATCAGCGACAAAATAACCTCTATCTTTAAGCATCTCCATAACAGTCCTGCGGATTCTGAAAATCCTCGTGACTGCGTCTTCGCTTAGAGTCATTGTTTGTCTCCTGCACACAAGAATGCCTGCCTAGGGTTGGCTGCTTTCCCGTCCGCAACGTAATCCAAAGTGATTAAGAAAATAAAAACGCTTCTGAGAATTGGAGGGAGAACGGTGAACCCATGACTGAACAGTCCGGCACTAGCATAATAATATATATTTATATATATCAGATTTGTTAACGGAATTCTTGTACCGTTACTTGTTTTGAAAATAATAATTTCAGAAATAACATATTATTGCTTTTAATGTTTTCTTTCTTTAAAAATAGGATTGCTAACAAACGCTCTTATATTTTAAATTTTGAATTTTGGAATAAAATAATGGAGTGTAGTATCGTATCATTCACAGAATCAAACCAGAAAGATCGAAATAAGACAAAAATATGTACGATTAGTTACTGTTCTGAGGGTCTTCTATGAGACTCCTGCTTGCCTGCCTGCCATTCATATGCTTTCAAATGCATAGCAGCAGCAAGGGATATTCATGATACTAATACTTAAAACAAGCAGACAATCCAACAACAACTATGACGCGCTTCCTTCTTTCATCTTCGCCGTATTTCTCTTTCGCATGGTCCAAAAGGCAGCATAATATCGATTCTGCATTTAAGATCCAAGGAAAAGAAAAATAAAAAAGCAGAATGCTGAATATAAACAACCAACGACCATTTACAGATATTTGAATTGAGTATTAACATTTTCTTTTTCGGTGGAAATGGATCAATATTATTACTAAAATATAGCTTTCAACTGCATGAAGAAGGTGTCCGTGGTAATTTCTTAGCTTTCATCAAGGTAATGGGAGATAGATGCAAAGTGAGCTTACCTGCATCATAGCTCTAGGATTCGCTGTGTAGGTCGTCTCAATGGTTGAAGATTTCTGTTTCCAAACTTAAAGGTGTTGAAACCATAATCAAACTTGAGATATACAAGTAGAAAAAGTAATCTGAGAAGATGAGATTACCTCCAATTCAAATCCATATTGAAGAGCAACATTTTTCACATCTTCCAAACTGATTTCGATTGACATTTCCTGAAAAGTTAAAAATAGAAGAAAAGATTTAAGTACCAGAAAGACATGGCCACTAGAACACGTATAGTTGCTCTCAAACAAGAGGCTTACATCTTCTTCACCATGCATATCAGCAAAGTGATATAGTAAGGGCCCAAGATTTATCCAAACCTGGACAGCAATTAGATTATGCAACTAATCAGAACCAAAGTAAAACAACATAAAAATAAATCGGTTGAAATGATTACTTACCCCTCCTTCCTTTAGAATTCTTGATATGATTTCAATGTATTCCACTATATTATGTGCAGTGTCAAGGAAGAAGCAAGTTACCACTGAATCCCAAGCACCTGGAAAAAAGATTTGAATACATAACTGAAGAACCTCAAATAATATCAGAGGCAGCAAAGAAAAGCCTCAAGGGTCCGTATGGATTTAAAAGGATGGATTAATGTTAATATCAAGAAAATGCTTTTGGACAGTTCTTTTGAAAGATAAGACTGACAAAGATCATGTGCTTTTTTTCTACCTTCTTGGCTTGCCTCACTGTATACCTCAACAAAATCACCACCACACATGGAAAATCCTTCCATAGTCCCTGCACTGTTTTCCAAGGGAGAAAAACAATTAAAAGGTATATATATACTTGTTGTATTGCATATTCCCATTCCAAAATTGATAGAAAAACGCAAAAAGTTATTCCATTCTGCTGCTAACAAGTTTTACATGAAAATCATTGCCCCACTATTTGTTATTTTTTTATGTTCCAACTTGACATAAATATGTTTCCCATACCTTTTCATACTATATTAGCAAAATATTACCATTGCAACTTTTTCAGACCTGGTCAATTAAAGTGGGTCAAATGGAATATTAATGCATCATGTGCTTTCTTATTACCTGGCAGGATGGATGTCTGGAATTGAAACATGACGAAGCTGGTCACTATCTGAAAGCGAATTACAGTTGCTGTGTATCCAAGGATAAATTGTCCACTCATTAGCAGTCCGACAACTATGAGAATAACAAGAGTAGCCAAATATCAGTGATGAACCCTCCATGGCCAAGATAAAGTATTCAACTTTCACAGAAGCCAGTAAGTAAATATTCTCACTGGTTAAGGATAAAACTTGAGCAGATCATCGTGTAGTATGAAAATTCATTTCCTTGGCATATAAAGCCTGTGGATAGATAGAGAAACATCAATAGGTGTGTTAAACATAACATGTTCCATGAAAACTTTGGCTTTAGAAACATACCACTGCGTGAAATTTCTAGTGCCAGTCTCCCAAGTCCAGCACCAGGAACTAAACAAGTAGGTGGTCTGTTATGCGGGGGGGGGGGGGGGGGATGAATCAAAACCAATTTTAGCATGCACACAAAGAAAATGAAGAGTTAGTTCAGTGCAACAATAACTTCACCAAGGATAACCAAGATTGGATACCAAAAACCTAGAGTGCATCGGTGGAGAAGAATGAGGAGGAAATCCAACCAACCTCTCTTTACAACGAGCAGGGAATAGAGCATTAAGTTCTTGAAGAATGGGCTTATGACATTGGTCACGTTCACTTTGCCCCTGTATAATTTAGATGGAAATAATATGACGTGAATGTTATCTTTCCTTCCAACACTGAAAATAATATTAAACACTCAGACTAAAGTTCAGATTCATGTAAAGTTAGAAAGAAAGACAAGGCAATCAACACCTCAGTTGCCCAATCTCGCACAATGTTCCTAATTATACATCGAACCTGCATAAGGAATTGATTGTTAATCAAATATATCTAAGCAACTAAATGCTTATAAAATGCAAAGCAGACACAATAAAGAGACATCGAAAAACACTAATAGACCCAGCCTAAAAAAATGAGGAAAGTAGATATCATACTGAAATGCTGCAAAACTCTCCACATTTACAGAAGATTCATGCTGTTTTAAGGCATTGATTCATATGGTTATGCTGAATGGCAGTATGACTATTATCCCCACTGGTGAAAGAGAACTGAAAAATGATGTAAGCTACAAAAGAACCAAAATGCTTGGTGCAAACACTATAAGCAAAGGATGAAAAGGAAAGTGTGTCCTTGTCCAATACATTCTAGAGTAGAGTGTACTTTAAATTGATTGCATGACTGGCCATGAGCTAAATTTCAGAATTATCATCATTGACACAACCCCCAATAAAACAAGAATCCGTTAGACATTATTATGCATATAGTAAAATGTTTTCTCATTACAACTGAGGCAAAACAGAAGCAACACCAGTAAATAAAACTGTTGTTCTCACACTGCAGAATGCCGGAATTTCTGGAATTTTACAAATCTAAATATCTTTAAAAACAAAAGGCTGTAAACCATCCCATATTAGAATGTGAAAAGAATGCTGTACAGGGAGCTACAGTTTGCAAGGAACTTCTTTCTCTATTGTTGCATCCTGGAAGTTTAGCAATTTATGTCTTAAAACAAAGTACCTTGTCTACATCAGCTAATGGTACATGCAACATCAATAAAGGATCCATCCACTTAGGGGCTGATGAATTGACCTGCAACAGATGATACAGATAAAAATGATCCTATAAGAAGCAACACATGTAAATCTGAAAAATGTATAAAAATAGTACTCATCATAAATTAAAATAGAAAATTAAAAAAATTATATATTATCTGAGAGAGTACATAGGGACAAAAAGACCGTGTACTTAAAAGAACAGTATTAGATTAACTTCCAGAGAAAGACATTCCTTTACAGGATAATGTGAAATGCGGCTTAGTTACATCTAGAAGACTTCATTATATCTGCTATGAATACAGCCAAAACGAATTTCAGCTATAACAAAATCCATAGACTATTCAGTGCATGTGAATCTCCTCACCCTCACCCATGTCAAGCAAAGAGGGTTCTTGAGGGTGTGGTGTGGTGATCCAGAAAGTTTCCAGATTGAAACCTTACATGACGATTGCAACCAATGTTACATGATAACATCCCCCCATTCTTGACGGAAGCATCTTCTACATGGGACTCTGAGTCAACAGCACAGCTCCCAGCTTTGAACTGATTCAAGCCTTCAACCCTCTTCTCCTGTTGCTATTTACAGAGGTCAGACCTCATAATGAAAATGAAAGAGACATTGAAAGTAGAAGTAATAGAATGAAGAAAAGACTGCGAACAGATTAAACCAGGAAAAGTTCAACAAGAGCTTATTCATTGACATTACTTCAGAACTGCAAACCATGCTGCCAAAGTCATGTCCATCACTTTCTGCTTTAGAAGTTGCATTTGTTGAGGCATGTTCAGAAGAGAGACCATCTCTTCCTCTAGAGAGGGGATGATGATCTGAAACATTGCCCAGATGTTCTTCTTCATCAATATCAATATCTTGGCTCATATCAAGTGGGGGCTCAAATGCCTGCCGAAATGACGAAAGCATAATGTCTTAGGCAATCAAGGGTTCCAATCGCTAGATTTCCAAATATCCTAGAAGCAAACCTATACATGGTAATAATATCTTTAAAAAAACTAAACTTAAAGAAAGAACTCAAGAGCAGCAACTAATTACCTTAAGCATTTCAAATATGAAATATGAATTTTCAGAGATACACCTGTTGACAATCTTCAGAATCAGAAAAGAGAAACTCATATTTTAATTATTTCAGTTGAAAGAAAATCATTTTCAGGATGCAATGCCTCTAAAAAGAGAATCATAAAAGATGATAATTAGATCCAATAAAGGTTGTCTTTTTCAGTATCATTAACTTCTAAATCAAAGAAAAATTAAAAATAGTTAGATAAGAATGATATTCCATGCAAGATAGTTGGAATTAATAATATTAAGACGATTCTCCAGGATAGTACACCATAATATGAATTATTGATGACCCAAAAAGTTGCATAGAACACATCCTTGTACAACAAGAAAGAAAGACTTTATGTTCGAGAGTGAAGAGAGGAAGTCTTTAGAATATGTAAAGAAGAGTCCAGCTTAGAAAATTGGTAGTCAGTAGGATTTCAGCTTCTCCTACAGCAAAGATAATGTTGTACGGCAAAATTTTTTCCAAGGAATGAGGAATGGTTATGAATTCATTGAATGTATTGAGAAAGTCCTGCATCTTAGACATGTCATTTTTGCAAGAAAATTAAAACACCTGCTGTCCTCATTTATCATAGTACAACAAAACATAACAGAATTTGACATGATCATTATAGCACTATAATAGTCTGAGATATATCCATGCTTTTCATGCTAAACGGTGAAAACATTAGATAAATCCCCATCCATGCTTTTCAAGCAGAAGCTACTAGTGAAAACGTTAGGTGAATCTATCCATGCTTTTCAAGTTAGAACATTAGTGAAAAAACATATTTATTTAACAAATAAAGGATGATAACATTCATTCTGTGATGGAAGCAGTATAATTTTCTATGCTAAGTCTAAAATAAATTTCAAGAAGAGGGCCATAGGTTTGGCTCCATTAATGTAGTTGAACAACGTATGCTGAAATTTATTATGCCAGAAAGAGAAAAAAAAAGGTCTTTAGAACTTTCACCATGCAAAAATTTTGATGTTAAAATCATACCCCTCTTTTCACAAAATTCCGGATTATACCTTCCCGTTACCAGTTCTGTAACCATAACATTATTTTTATAAAATCATAAACAGTACCTTCAAAATGTCAAAGATCCTATTTTAGCAGAAATGTCAAGACTATTTTGACAAATCCAATTGTGTAATTGATGATTTGGGAAAAAGAAGGGTATAATTGCAACTTTGTAACAATTAGAGGGAATAGATGAGGGTTTCGTAAAAAGAGGGTATGCAGCCAAAAAGAAAATGTTATAGCTTAGCATACCATCTGAGCTTCTGATATTTCAAAGGAAGATGGGACAATAATGCCTGCAAAGATCACAAAGAATAATTTAGAAGAATCTACTATTGACATGAAATTTTCAACAAGATGAGAGAAGCATCATAATGCATTCAGAGCATGACATAACCTTATCACTGACAATAAGTTATATGAAATTTGTTGACCAAATTGACCCGGGTTCCTTTCTCCCTTGGTGTTCAACCAAATAATGAACAAATGTATGTTTATTTGTGTGGTGGACGTGAAAATGATAATCTAGAAAAAAAAAGAGAAAAAAAAACTGAAAAGAATAATCATTGCTTGATTAAAAGCTTTCAAGTTTCTTATGACAGAATTTATCAAACAAATCTACTGAAACATCTTTAGAGTGGCTAATGTAGTTCAATCATTGGACTTGAACATGAAATACACATCTGAGCCAAGAACTTCAAAAGGCCTTCTCTAGAGGAACTGGTGTCTCTTTAAGTTCAAAGCTTTCACTTGGAAAATTGTCCTTCATTTCAGAATGAATACCAGAGGAACCTTTTGTACACCTTGCTCTTTTTACTAAAGTAAATGAACACCTCAATCTTAACTAAAACCCCATGTAAACCTCAGAAACATATTTTAGGCCGAACAAAATTCTAAAAGATCCATTCAATGGCAACTCTATAAAAAATGCAGTGTTATACAGAAATTTTCAAATTCTCATACGTGGAAAGACTCAAAGACAATAAAGACTGCAGATAGAAATAACCTTGTGGGACGGTGGGAGCCTTCCAAACGAGCGCTCATATCTTCTGACATCCTGTTCCGCAGCATCAGGGTAGCTGTAGAGATGAAATTAGCTCAAGATAGAAAGGAAGTGAACTTCAAGAACAAAAAATTTAAGGAAACGAACAAACAAATATTCGAAAAATATATCAAAAAAAAAAAAAATTGAATACTACTTCAGATAAGCGCTGATTATGCGTCGGAGGGATTTGATCTCTAGGGCCATTTCGAGTTGCATCCTACGGAATTCTTCGTCATCTTGGTTGCCCCTCGCCATCCCCTGCTTTCTTCCTCCAGTCCAGTCAAGCCCTACTTAAGCCCACGCCTCAATGAATAGTGTCCTCGTACTCTCCGCTCACCAGACTTATTTCTTGCTCGCTCAGATTTTTCTCTATACTTTCTTTTACCATCGCATTTTTCGTTCTTATATTTCCACTAGAACTCGGTCATATGATACGGGTTTTTTTTTTCCTGATTTTTTTAAAATCTAAATTAAATAACCTTCATCGAGAAAATATTTTTGTTTATTTCGTTCACTGGTATTGGAACATAAAATTATTTACTAATTTACAAGTCAAAGTGCACGAACCACTAACCTTTGGACAAAGCTCCGCTCAGTTGTCCGCCTGCCTACCATCACAGTATTCTGGTTGACTATGGAGGAAACCGAATGCAAATGCAAAATGGAATCTTTGACGAGTCCTTTTCCTTTGGTTTTATATTTTGCCATTTCTACCTTCCCTTGGCATTTTCATCGCCGAACCCCAACTCTGACTTCTTCCGATTCTGCTTTCTGTTTTCTTTTATTATTTCCGGTATAGTCTTTTAATCATCAATTAATTCAACTGCCAACAGAACACCCAAAATATAGAATAATAATTAATTCGACTACTAAAGAAAAAGGGTTTTCTTTTCTGGTGATGGATGATAGATAGAAAATGGGTTCCGGTCATGTTTGCATGTTACAGAGACTTCTGTAGTCGTGAACTGATGAAATTCGAGGCTCAAATTCAGTTGAAGTAGTGATTAGTAGTAAGCTATGGCTGGCAACGGCAGTAAAGAGGTGGCTCTACGGCTGAGGGCGGTGGCGGAGGCGGCCATTGAATGTATTGGTTTGGGTTATGATGTAGCAGAGGACCTCAGGCTTAAATACTGCAAGAAGCAATCGCGACTGATGTCTATTGAGGATGATCAGGTACGAGATGTGGCTATTCCGGGCGGCATATTGGTGCGTAATGTTCCAAAGTCTATCAACTGTGACAAAGGCGACCGCTTGCGCTATAGCTCTGATGTTCTCTCTTTTCAGCAGGTCAACCACTAGAGTTTCAGGGCTTTACTATTGCATCTTTTGATCTCTTTTCCTTCACCCATCTTATTGAATTTTCCTCTCTATTACCGCTTCTTCTTGTTGTAGATGTCAGAACAATTCAACCAGGAAGTAGCACTTTCTGGAAAAATTCCCACTGGTCACTTCAATGCTGCTTTTGAATTTACGGGTTGCTGGCAGAAAGACGCTGCCTACACCAAATCCCTTGCTTTTGATGGTGTTTCAATCACCATCTACAGCATTGAATTAGAGAAATCTCAAGTTGCCCTGTCTGATCATGTTAGGCAAGCTGTCCCTTCATCATGGGATCCTGCTGCATTGGCAAGGTGAATAAACTTATTCATTTTTCTGCTAGAGGCATTTTAGTTGTGTCATCTGTATCCTTGCCTTTCCATTTCATAGTCATTTGTTCTAAAGTTTTCTATCCAATAGTAACATATGCAAAATAACTTTTTGACTAGGAGATTTTAGACTGAGAAATGCCAATTTTGTTAGAAGAATTTGCTTATCTATCTACTTGTGCTAGTTTCATATGCAAAACTGGTGTGCTCATTAACAAGGGTATTATCTCCTATACTGAATTCTATTTTCTCTAAAATAGCTTCCTTGTACATTCCATTTCGTGGTATCTGTTGTCAATTAAAATGCAGATTCCGCCCTTTCTGTCCTTGTTCTATTAAGCTGTTGCAGGTCTTATAAATCCATAATTTTGTGAAGAAGGTATCTCAAAATCCACACTAACCCGGAAGAATTTTAGGTTTATTGAGGAATACGGGACCCATGTGATCATTGGAGTCAAGATGGGGGGAAAGGATGTTGTATATGTCAAGCAGCGGCATTCATCATCTATTCAACCAGCTGATGTTCAGAAAAAGTTGAAGGATATGGCAGACAAGAGGTTTGGCGATTCAAGTGGACCCTTTGGCACTCAATCTGATAACATATGTGAAAGGGAAATGGTTGGTAATAGTGATATGGTCTTTTGTATATGTATATGTGCCTGTATGACTGTTGTGTTTCGCCGTACAAGTATATTTACTCTTTCTACCTATTCTTGCTCTAGTGTTATGGTTGTAAAGATCTCATTCTCATCTCACATTTTCCAGCTTCATAACAATCAAAATGCTTACAACTTCACGGAAATTGGTGGAGGGAGTATGTATACACAGAACGAGGTAATTTGCTTGCTAAATAAGACTTCGATTGACTGATAATCTGTAGATCTCTTTCATCAGTTAAGGGTCTTAAAAGTAAATCTACAAATACGACTGTTTATGTGTATATCTTGTATGATCAATAGTTTTGCTTCTTATATGTTAGACCTTAGCATAGAGAATAGCTAGATTTGAATGCTCATTTTTTATGTTAAATGCAGGATATCAATATCTTTTGTAGAAGGAGAGGAGGAAACACTAGCAAGAATCAATCCCATAGTATGTGGTGTCAAACTGTCCCACTCGAACCTGATGTGATCTCAATGTCCTTTATTCCCATCTCATCATTGTTAAGTGGAATTGACGGGAGTGGATTTTTAAGCCATGCCATTAACTTGTACCTACGCTGTAAGTCTTTACTGTAATCTTATTTTTTGAAGAGTCATTTATCCTATCTTGATATGTGGGTTATCTTGTTCTTATGTTTCAAGTTATCATTTGGATCTCACACACTTCTCCAAGGGCTACCCTACTTGACAAATTAACAATGTTTCAGCAAGACCTGTTGTTATCAGAATTCATAACACTGCAAATAATGTTATTAGGAGATTCAAAATGATCATCTTATGCAAAATGCAAAAGTAAATCTGAAGCTTTAATGTGCAGATAAACCACCAATTGAAGAACTTTATCAATTTTTGGAGTTCCAACTTCCAAGGCCATGGGCACCAGTATTTGGTGACGTTCCAATAGGTCCAGAGAAAAAGCCTAGTGGAGCTTCTTTACAGTTCAGCTTAATGGGTCCCAAGCTCTATGTTAATACAAATCCAGTAATGTTCTTGCAAATTCAGCTTACTTTTTTTGCTTATTTACATCATTATGTGGATATTGTGAAGTTACATATGCCTTGAGAATTAGATTTTTTGCAGTATACAGTTTTTTCCAAAACCTGCTCGAGATGTAGAACTAACTTGTTTCCCAACCATGCTTTCCCTGGCTGGTTAGCTGGTCTTTGTTAATTAGTTAAATTAGTCTGATGATTTACTTGGACAGGTTGAGGTGGGAAATAAACCCGTGACTGGCCTTCGGCTATATTTGGAAGGGAAAAAAAGCAATTGCTTAGCCATCCATTTGCAGCATCTTTCGTCATTACCTAAGAGCTTCCAGCTTCAGGGTGAATCAAATGGCAACTTTAGTAATTCTTATGACCGCAGGTACTATGAGAAGGTCCAGTGGAAGAGCTTCTCTCATGTATGTACTGCACCTGTTGAATCTGATGAGGATCTTTCCATAGTTACTGGTGCTCAATTTGAGATCATGGAATCTGGCATGAAAAGTGTTCTCTTTTTGAGGCTACATTTCTCCAAGGTCATTGGTGCGATGGCTGTAAGGAAACCTGAGTGGGATGGTTCTCCTGTCCTTAACCAGAAATCTGGAATTATCTCAACTTTGATTAGTACTCGTTTTTCCTCTGCTCAAAGACCTCCACCAAGGCCAGCTGATGTGCATATAAACTCTGCCCTGTATCCCGAGGGCCCTCCGATGCCAGCACAAACCCGTAAGCTTCTGAAGTTTGTTGACACGACGGAGATGACTAGAGGTCCACAGGACCCTCCCGGTTACTGGGTTGTTTCTGGTGCTAGGCTTATGGTTGATAAGGGTAAGATATCTCTACGGGTCAAATACTCTCTTTTAACTGTGATTTTGCTAGACGAGGAGCCATTCCCTGGATAGATTTCATGGAAAATAGAACCATGCCTGCATTGGAGGTGGTCTGCTATTTGATAATCATTTCTTCTTTTTTCACCATTTTCCTCTCCTTCAAATGGTTAGGGAATAGCCTTCACAGGGTTGAATCAAAATGTCAGCAAACTAGTCCCCGTCAGCTTTTGTATTATTTACTGAATATCTTGCTCGTAATTCTGGTGTGCAGAGAAAGGACCACAAGCTTTTTACTTTATTTGAATCTTAACCATTGGCATCGTCTATAGTGTTCTAAGGTCACCGTCTTTAAAGATGGAAAGAGACCCCAGATCCTAAAGAATACTTGAATGAGATGAATTGTTTACTCTCCTCTGAGATCCATACGGATTCTAGCTTTTTTCAGGGGAATAAAATGCTTGACACCAAAAAAACAAGGGAACGTCAAGAATATCCAGTAATCTAAGTCTAACATCCAATTTTACAGTAAAACGTCTCAAGAGCCGCCAATCTCTATCTGCCACAACAACCATGCATCCCTAATATCCTAAAAACAATACATGCTTCATACTGACAAAACAAAATTCCACGTCAAATACATTCCTCAAACATGGAACAATTCCGTTTGAAAGGGACAGTGTGTCCAAGACATCCACGGCAGATCTCAATCACTGAAATCCATGCTGCCACTGCCAGAGCGGCTGGTATTTCGACTATGCAAAGAAAGGCCCCTCATGTGACCGGCAAGTGAAGCACCATCTGCCCCCTTATTCTCCTGGAAATACTTCTCCCTCTCAAAATGTTTTGCTGGCGGGGGTGGAATTGCAACTGTAGGTCTACCCACATCAGGATCTGCCTTTGTATCAGATGTCAGTGGCCGTATCAGAGGGCGATTAAGCATTTCCCCACGAGCAGACGAGACAAGTAGTCCTAGAGGTAGATTATTTCCGGAGTCGTCATTCTGAGGTTGAATGCAAGCTTTTCCCTTCCTCATTCTGCAGATCACAGTTATATCAAGTTAACACGAAACAGAAATGTGAAATAATACAGCAAAAGAAATACTCCCTTCATCCTAAATTGAATTTTCTACAATAAAAGGCAACATTCAGTTTTCTACAATAAAGATATCTGATAGACATGAGTTCCACTACAACATAGCACTAAATTGGAATGTTTGCGCTTGCAGGAAATGTAAACCAAAAAACATATGATGCCACCATACCGTCTGTAAAGCTGTTCAGGTTCCTCTTCTTCTTCAGCCTCTTCATGACAAACATGATTTGATGTGGATGTTGGCCTCACTGAAATAAGTGCATCATGCCTTTTCAGAACCCTCTCAAGTTGTTCATTCAGTTCAATTGCATCAGACATTACCTTTTCATCCCTGGAGTCATCAAAGGAAAATCACCTTCCATGCTGAAGCCAAACACCCCCCCCCCCCCTGCTTTTTTTCCTTTGGGAGGGTGGGGGTGGGGTGTTGGGAGCGGGTTAAGTAGTATAACAGGAAAAAAATGGATAATAGATAACTCAAAATGGATATTCTAAATTTTAGTATGTCAGTTTTATGCTGATAAAAGGGGAGACCAAAGAACCACCTAAATCTATAGTATGGTATGCCAAAAGTGTAAAATGTAATTTCTGATTCAATTAAAAACAAATAGAAGCTTCATGCTCTTTGACTGTCAATTCAAGCAAATGCCACTTCGGGATCTTTGGCAAACTTTTCTCATGCAGATTCTTCCACATCATTTTACGCAACAGAAGATTCAAAACAAAATTAACAAATAGAAACAAGGGCCCTCAAGCAACCAACACCATGTAAAAGATGAAAAAATATAAATGTCATAGTGCTACCTTGAGGTGATTGCAAGATGCATTACTCTCTGCTTTTGAAATGAACATTGTTCAACAAGATCAAGAGTGAACTCATCCTTGGCTGCCTGAAAGAACAAATAAAAAGCGGGAAAAATCACCAAGGAAAGCTTGGTGGCTGGCAGTGCGAGGGGGCACAGTTTTGAGGTATGGGATGAACAAAATAAAAAATTTATAAGGCTTGGAGCTGGTACGAATATACTAAACTGCAGGCTGAATAAAAATAAGTGTGATCTTCACAATGAGTGAATATACCAAAATCACAAAAGCAAGTTAATCTGAATCACTCCACAATACAAATTAATCAAGTAATTACAGCTTGATATTCTCAAGAAAAATAAATGTGATATCTGTAATAGCAACACAAGAAAGAATTCCAAATTTGTATTCTTCATTATTCAGGAAGGCAGAATTCCAATCCTAAAAATTGAAAAACTTGCCTAGTGGATATAAAGTGGATATAAAATCCTCAACTTAACCCTTCCACAAACTCAAGATAACTCAAGAAACTAATCCATGATGAAAACAGATTATTTGGCCCAAAACTTCTGCTGATGAAATGTTGCTGTGCCAATAGGCAACATCTCTTATTTAGAAAGACAAAAAAAAAAAAAAAAAAAAGGAAGAACAACCAGAGCAACTAAAATCTCACTGTATAGAACTTTATCGTTTTCGTTTCTTTAGAACTTTATCATTCTAAATATGTAACTCAGAAATTTGTATTTCCAAATTTGCAGCTAGGCCATTATAAAAATTAAGGACAAGACAATACCTCAGGATGCTGAGAATCTATCGCATCAAGGACATCTTTTAATACCTCCAATGCAGCTCCAGCCTTCTGAAGAACACTACAAATGGATTTATAAGTTGTTTTAGAATAACAAGAGTTGACCTTGACATGCCATATGTAAAGTAGAAAAGCGGTAAAAATAATAGGATTAATCCCTTTCTCTTATCAAGTAGTTGACATATTCAACTATTCCTCCTTATCCCAAAAACTAACATGATTACCATGGTACATCTACTGAGATAATTTGAAGTTAAAATGATACAAATGTAGCAGAACAGAGGAGAAGAAAGGGAAGTAAAAATGTTCAAGGGAAACTGTTCAAGGGAAACTACTCAAGGAAAGCTACAGAAGAAATTGAAGATCATTAAAGATTATTGAGGACAAATAAAATCTGTCTTAATGCATCTGAAGACATATTCCCGATTTTCCAGTTAAATTACATGGATTTCACTCTGAGGTTGTGATGTAAGAAAGGGCAGGCAGTCATTCAATTTTTGAATTTAACATTAAAGAAATTTTCAAGCATGTAGTCCCCCAAAAAAAAAAACCGGAATACTTCTGCTGAGATCATGGTATGGTATTAATGCTTTAAAGTTTTCCCCAACCACAAAAAAAAAAAAAAAAAAAGAAAGAAGAAGAAGAAGAAGGGAAAAATCTCTAAATTTTTAAGAAGATTACCTTGAAAAAATTGGTCCAAAAATTGAAATATGAAAATTACCTGGTATCAGGAATCTTCTGAGGCTCTACTTGCGCTTGTGCACTCCTTCCACTTTGAGCTGTAGGATGCTCCAAATCAGATGGCTTATTATTATTATTATTATTATGGTTTGAAATAGATTGAGTTTTTGGAACAACATTGGGTCTCTCAGGAAACTGCACCCCTGCACTCTGAAAATTCACAATTTTTTAGCGTTTAATGTGCAATTCAAATTAGTCAACAAAAAAAGGCAGCAAGATAAGTTATTTATCAAAGGCACCAAGAACAATCATAATTCAAATTTGTCAACCCTTTCCACCTCTCCACCAGCAGTACTCTCTGTAACACCATGTGACAGATTTTTTATCAACATATAAATTGAATTCTTGAATTTTCTCTACACTTTCACCTAATATAACTTTTACGAACAATTCTACACTTTCACCTAATACAACACATTAGATATATTTTGCATTTCATTCTGTGAGTGTACAAAGAAATTTATAAAATCATCGTTTATTAGGGATGGAATTAAGATGGACCAAGTGAGGTTAAGCAAAATCCAACATTAAACTAGGCCCAAGATAATGAGGGAGGGCATGACTGACAAAATTCATAGCCCTACCATAAAGCAACCTGCTGGCAACATTTTTTCAGACTTATGAACTCACTCATCTCTAGCCAGTGAGTTTGTGCTCAGCAGTTCAGGCAACCACTCAACAAACTTATCAACAAGCTTATCTACGATGTACTTTCCATCTCTAACCATTCAGTTTATTGATAGACCCATTTGAAGTAATATGAAGATAAAACAAAATACTTAAAGAACAAGAGATTGGTGCTAAACAAGCAATTTTCCTTTTCATGACCTTCCATTAGGGCTAAGGATGGTATATACCTCATCAATTCTATCAAACATAATCTATTGTTACATGATACAAATCCAAGGCGACAAACATAAGAATGTCATGTGATACATCACTGAGTCGGTCTATAGCAAGAAAACCTTGATCAATGTGGATAATGAAATGTTAATGCACCATTGAACATTAAAGAAATGGTCAAAAGTTTGCTTTTATGTGTTGTTATGCATGGAACTTTTAAAATTTTGAAATAAAGAATTAGCAGTGGCAATCCATTGAGAATAAGCTGAACACCATGGAAGACCAAATCTTACAAACAGGTAAAAGGCTACAGACCAAACCCAAGAATCAACTGTATTATTATACATGTATTCTCATCAAGGGGGCCAAGTTGTATTTTGTAACTCAGAATGTAAGTGTATGGAGTAAACTGAACATCCAACATGTTTGATACGTACCACCAACTCATAATATGAAGAATAATACTGAGGAAACCGCCCCGAAGCTCCACCAACAGATGTCTGTGCAGCATCTAACAGAAGAAATATTTTCTCTCGTACAGGTAGATCAGACTGCAGAGAGGGACTAAATAAAATTATCCTAACAGAAAAAGGTAGAAAAGAGATTTTACAAGGAAAAAAAATGCAAAAATAATGAGAACCATACTTTGGAGAAATATGCACCTTTTTCTTTACCATCTTTACAAGTATAGAGAGAATTCCTGTATCAATAACCTGCTTATGCACTGGATCACCAATGTTGTTCATCAACATCTCCAACAACTGACAAAAAAAAAAAACACCATAATTTCGTTAGTAATATGCTTCCAGGAAAGCTGGTTAAGAACAAACATGCAATAGATAATTAGATCCACCTAATACTACCTTATTCTATACGTATAGAAGTGTTTGTGTGTGAGAGAGGAAGTGAGAATGAGAAAGAAATATTTTTATAAACTCTTATCCAATTCTATTTGAATGCTGATAGTGCTCACCGCAACAGAAAATAGTTGGGTGTTTGCATTTTTACTTCCCAGGCGTTTCTTTATAGCTTTAATAACATCTTTAGTTTGCCTGTAAAATCAACACAAACGAAAGATAATGAATCAGTCTTGAGATGCCAATCTATCGTATGTTCAGATCACATAGCTGTTCAAAATTGGATATACCAAGAAATGGGAGAGCATTTGTTTTATTTTTTGTTATTTGAAGAGTTACGATACAAAAATAAACGCTGTCAATAAAGACAATACCTAAGGTGATAAAAAAGCCATCCTCATATGAAAATAATAATAAAGGTACAGAATATGAAAAGAATTTACTTATTGTCTTCCATTTTTAAACCATTCAAAGAAAGAAGCAAAACGTGAGGCCAATTTAGCACAATGGAGTAAGATGTCTGCATCCATATATCTAGTTGTCAGAAATTAAAGTGTCTACCCCGTTCTCAAAAATGGACTCAAGTTCCTTGTTGACTTTAATTTTTTTAAGAAAAACACTGATGAAATGAATCAAAAGCCTTCATGCCCATTAAATTCACAATCATAGACGTAGAAAGATGTCAAGCATGGCACAATTTTCAGGCATATCCAGGCAAGTCAATGGATAACATCTTAATCTAATGTAGTTGTTTGGTATACCTGTGGTCTCTTGCAACTAGTTCACAAATTTCAATGTTTTTCATCCAATCCATTTCAGAAAGCTTCTCGGACGTTGCAGCATTGACAAGTTCAGTCGCCATTATACTTGAAAAGCTGTCCAGCAAGGAGCTAAAAATAGTAATTGATTGTAGTTCTATAGCATATAAGAAAAATAAATATGCTCTCCGGCTTCTTGTATGAGAAATATCATGTAAAATTACAAAGAAGTATTCAAGGTAAATGCAGCACAGACCAACTTCATTTCTGAAATAAATTATAATGAAAGCCATTACATGCGATAAGAAGTTAGTTAGCTAATATTACTGCTTCATCTACCTGGAAATAATAATTGCCCTCACATAATTCATCCCTATAACCAAATGCGTATACACACACGACACAAGCACAAGTACCCAGTTGTTATGCTAACATACAACAGGAGAGTGAACTATTGTTTTCACAATTTTTAACTTAACTTGATAACACATCTTCTAAGGGAAATTAGTAAACTGGAAACCCTCATATAGAATCTAAGGACAAGAGTACGAAGATTTTGAAGATAGTCTACCTTTAACCGTATTCAACCATTAAAGGCTGCAGGTTGATTAAGATTGCATCCTCTAAATTTCTTATTGTTCAAGGATAGATGTTATCAGTCAATTTAAAAAACAGTCACAAGCTGGTTCAAATTGTCATCAGTTGCTCTTCATTTCTGATTTTAGCTTAAAAAAACTAATTTAAATAAGGTACCTTTGACATATTTTCGAAATTTTTTTTGCTTATTGATTTTGTTACAAGTAAAATAATTATATTAATTCCTAAAACACCCTCTTTCAGAAGCTTTTTTCTTCTTAACAGTCCTTGTAGTTCTTGGGTCTATGGTTTATGAATGTCACTTTACCAGCTCCAGATAAGGAGGTGGACTCTCTAAATACAAATTAGGGTTGTTTGTCATGAGGTTTTGGCTCTTTGTTTCTTCTGAAATCCATCACTGATACATTGTTAGAGTAACAAAAGAAATGCCACAACATGATATAATTGTCCCAATTTATAATAGACATTTTGTTTTTAGGCCCAATACCTTATAGTTGGCATGGAAAATATATATTATATATATATATGAGAGGGGATTCAAATCCTGGTAGTATCATAATGATTCAAGGTCATAACACACCCTACGCCATATGCTAACATATTAATGCATACTAGCTAACCAAAATTCTTTCATGCTAACTAAAGAAACAAAGGAAACCTTAAACTTTCATAGGAAAACAAAAGTAAAGAATGAAATTTTCAATGACACAAAGAAGTGCACAACTCAAGAGTCACAGCATGATAGATAAAAATTGAAGCCATCGTTTTTCAATACAACCTAAAACTGATCACATTCACCTGCAAAACTACTGCAGTAAACTACTAATAGTGATTTACACAAATGCATCCAGTGCGTTATCCATAAGCCAATTGAGTAAATATGAAGAAACAACATACGAACACAAATATGGTAAATAGGGACTAGGGAGTTATCATGATTCACACATCATGGCATGTAAAGAGACGAGGGAAGATTAGAATAACATGTGTGTATATATAGTTAAAAAATGCCGTTTTCTCTCTGAATCAATGGCAATTCATAAAATTGAGTAATTGTTCTCGCCCTATATACATCAACAGAAATGCTATTCTATAACTTTCTTTTAACTTGTTTACAATCAGAACAAGAAGTAATCATTGGTGGACCGAATTTTCAATTAAAAAGATTAAACAAATCAAATCATGAATCCATCTGCAAAATAAAAAGAGGCAGAATTAACAAGAAAAAGACATTTTAACTGAGATAAAAAAAAAAAAAAAAAGCAAACGCAAACCACAAAATAAGTAACAGATACCTGCGGCGGATAGCAGCAAGAAGAGTTATTCAAATCGCCTGTCTCCCCAACAGCTATAAATGAATGTGTGTATGGGTTGATAAATTAACAATTACTTTAGTTTGAGTGAGTCTTTCCATGCTTTTATTCTTTGCTTTCTCAAGTGAATCTGCCAGGGAGGAGCGTACCAAGATAAAGAAGAAAAATACAAAGCATGGAGAATTTTTTTTTTAAAAAGAATTTGCGTGTGTGTGTGTCTGGCTTTTATTTATATGTAGTTCACAGAAAGTGACGGTTGGAAGCACTTGCGGCACCGCCATGAGAGCTGTCCAGACATAGAAAGGATATGATACGATAACCGGTCGGTCACTCAACTGCTCTACACAGGGCAACAAATAATTCGGTGAAACGTGTCACTCCCCTATTTTCCATCGAAAAGACTTGAGTGAAAAAGAAATATTTAAAGATTCACCTGTCTAAGGATTTTCATCTTTCATAGTAAAATAAAATGTAAAATAGAAATAAAAGAGAGCAAGGACTCTCTCTTTCTAAATTAGTAAAATTAAAAAAAAAAATTCAAATTAACTGTATGATTTTGAAAACAAAAAATATAAAACCTTCAGTAAGATCAGGGCAGTGTGTTTGGATGGAATAATGATAATTAATAAATAGGGAGTAAGTAGTATTTTATTTTTTTGATATTATTATATAAAAGGCAGATACTGAAAATTTGGGATGGAATAACAATAATTAATAAATAGGGAGTAATTGGTTGGTGACGGGCAGAGGAGGACCGATGAAAATTTGGGATGAAGGACGTGGAGTCATAAGATGGCGAGTAGAGGGTTAAATGGGTAGTCGAGCGTGGGGGGCGACTAAAGAAGGCACCGGACAGCGCAGCAAATGTTTGTGGGTCGAAAGAAGGAAAGAATAGCAGGGCATGGGAATTGAGATTGCTTCATGTGCAAGTGCTTGACCCAAATAAAGGCACCTACATATAGAATTAGCCATTCATTCAAAAACCATAAAATCAGTTTTATTTTTTAATTATCAATAGGTTTCTTTTTTTTTTTTTTTAACTTCTACGCAATATTATATTCCACCTATTTTTTAGTTAAAAAAAAATATAATAGAATTATAAATGAAAGCATAAGATTTATTTTAAATATAATATAATTGCATGTTTCCGAAAAGGTCATTACCAATTTATATTTTAGGGGAAAAAAATTATTTTATTTTTAGGAAACAAAAATTTTATTCAACGTCCCTTTCCAGTTGCCACATATCATCTTGGAAGGACTGCCAAATTCATTTTCATTAATTCTCTCTAAAATTTCAACGTGCCTTTCTTTCATATATATATATATATATATATATATATATTTATTAATTTATTAGAATATTTTATGGAATTGCTCAAGAATTTTTAATATAAATCATTTCAACTAAAATTTTTTTTTATATAATAATTCTTGATTGGATATTCAAAAGTATATGGGTATTTTAAGAGAATGATTAGACAATATTTTAATCATACTTTCATTTGCTTAGCAAGGGAGCAAAAATGTTGAATCA
The DNA here is from genome assembly GCA_028571225.1 of Parsonsia alboflavescens. Classification (NCBI taxonomy): domain Eukaryota; kingdom Viridiplantae; phylum Streptophyta; class Magnoliopsida; order Gentianales; family Apocynaceae; genus Parsonsia; species Parsonsia alboflavescens. The sequence continues at coordinate 7,625,440 of JAOXNR010000022.1, forward strand.
TCACTCACTCTGCCACAAATAATTTGGATCTTTAGCAGTACATCCAAAGCTATACACAAACTTACAAGTTACAGCCACCTCAAATATCCAGAAAAACCAAACTCTAAAAGAATTTCAGAGGCCAAAATCAGCAGCAAAAGCCATTGGACACAAGAAGAAGGGATAAATTTCATAAGCAGAGTAGAGCAGTGTGATTCCCATGCAATTCAAAAAATGAAGAAGAAACTCTGTATTCTCTACAAGTGCAGAAGAGCTCTAGAAATGATTCCACCTGTCAAAATGACACCATTACGCCACACATCCTAATCTCCTATCTTAACATCAAACAAATTATTATGTCGCATTGCATTGCCATTGTCAAACACAATGACCTAAAAAATAGAAGGGGTAAAAAAGAATTTTATATTAGTCATGTAGAAATCAAAATCAATGAGAGACCAAGAGGACTATTTATACAGATTTAGAGCACATCAGAACTAACCATAACCATAGTGATCCTACAGAGGATACTGTCCCCAAATGAAAAACATTATAGGATATAATCAGATCTGCTCTTCATTTACAAAAATCAATGATTAGTAAGTAGTATATGAGCTACAACTAAGGCCAGTCTCTAGTCAACCTACTTCCAGTGTTTCTTCAATTGGTCATGCACTAAATTTGGCACTCCAGTCAACGTTTGGATGAATGCATAGTAAAATCTAGAAATTCATTCAAGGTATTCAGAATTTTAATAGGAAACCATCAATTGACTTTTGTATCTTCAATGCTGGATTTATTCTGTTCTGGAATCATCTCTGGAAAACTATAGGTTGTTTCCAGAAATGCATATGACTGTCTAGCTGCAAATTCTATGCAGAGATTTGGTTTCAACACCAAGCTCAATGGACGATAAAAACTTTTCAGTTCATTAAATTTATAACAGATCTTTGTATTGATATAGAATCTGGCCTCTGTATAACTGGATATGAAATCATATCTTACGTTTAAAATCAAATTCTTATTTTGAAAGATTCTCCAAGCCTCAGGAAGACAGAAGAAAAAAGAGTTACACAGGAGCAGTAGCCCCCCTTCACACTGTCTGGGAAAATTCTTCAAACACATTTGAGCAAATTAGAAACATGAAAAGGAATCCTCACACTATAATCTTATTGGATATGAATTTAAAGTGAAAATTTACAATTAAGTGAAGAATTTTCCTTGCAGCCAGCACGGATGAGAACCAATTCCAATTTGAGAACTGACTACACATACACAGCATTTGTAATTGGAAATCCATACCTTGGTGAAGATAGACCATTTGAGGCATTGGAAAAGCCAGCAAACACATTTGAGTAGGACCTGGTTAGGTATGCAAAGTTCGAAACTGGAGATAATGCTGGCACTCGTTCACCTTTCTTCAAAAGCACTCGCAAGTTAAGTCTTTGCAACGTCAAAACTGCCCTAGACTCCTTCCATAGAAAAGCAAGGAGGTCATCTTGAATGACATAGAGTGAACCGGGTTTTGAGCCAGGATACCTAAAGCCATAGCCATTTGCAATTCCTTCCCCAGCATATGCATGTTTTATTTCAAGAAGATCAGATTCTCCATTGGTTTCCCAAGGGAATGTATCTGTTGAAGGTTCATCAATATTCACTATGAACATAGCTGAGCCATTTGGATGAAGAACATAGGGAGTGCCCTCTAATATCTTAGTGGCTATGAGTAGATTCTGCCCTTGGGACTTTTCATAAGAGAGCAAGAAAAAGAAGAGAGCCTTGCCAGGCTTGTCTTCAGAAGGCTTCCCAGGCGGCCAACCAAATGTACCTCCCCACAGACCACAAAATTCTTGTCCTGCCATTGGTTCGATGATAGGCAACTTGTAAAGAGCAAATCGACTGTCGTGCATATTAGGCCATCCTCTATATGAAGATACTCTTAAGGTCGAAGCATGTAGAGCCAGTCCAACAGTATCCCCTGAATGCAGAAACTCATGAAGTTGTGCATATTTATTTGCATTGATGGAAGAATTTTTCTTCAAAATTTCATGGGTGCCATACATCGAATTTGATTTCCCAAGTATGTGCTTAAGACTATCTCTAAAATATCCAGCAAAGGACTTCTTTTTGGTGCCCTGATTACGGTTGTCATTACCAGATTGAGAAGTTTGACAACCATTTGTACAATTGAGATTTTTCCTGACCTCCCTCAACTCTAATTGGGTAGGGTCTGGCAGCAATCCAGAACCAACTTTTGGATCAGTGTGATTTCCACCAACATTATACATCCGCATAAGAAGTAACCTCCGCTCACGCAATAGTTCCACATCCTGTAACAGATTACTCTCCTCACCCCTTAAACGAGGAAATAGAAGCAAACCTTGAGCATCTGGAACATTTAGGCGAACTTGCCTCGTAACAAGGTCTAGTAGCTTCCTCCTATCACCAAATGCCAGCCGACCAAAAGGCACCTTCTGTACATCCTGCCCAACTATTCTCTGTGACTTTGAAATACCACTATCTGATCGACAGATTATACGTGACATGTCCACATCCAAATTTTGTACGGAGCTTTTACTATGAGCCAATCTACTCCCGTTGATCCGTTGCCTAGGCTCAACCTCCAGCAGAAGAACATTGCAGGACCTATCTACTGCTTTGAGCAAACCAGGATAAACATAGTCCTTTTCCTTCTCCCTTCCATGCAGAAAAAATTCAGTAGAGCCCTCAAAATCACAAAGAATTTCAAAAACAGGAGCCCAAAGAATAGGGCCATCTTCAATACCTAGAGGGCCAAGTTCCTGGGGAATAATTCGGCAACCCACAACAGAGACAAAACCAGGCATTACAAAGACAACATTTCCAAGCTCTGGATTTTGGTGAACCCAAATCCCAAGAAGAGGCTGAACACCCACAAGAAATCGGCATAACACCTTGTAGGAAGAAACTTCTTCCCTCCATTCAATAAGTTCCCTATGGGGAACTATTCCAAGTCTTTCACATTGAACGAGCCAGATCTTATCAGAGGCCACCAAGGCACAGAGGGCTCGACAGCACATACCAAGATTACAGACATCCCTGGTAGAGAGGGACCTGGTGACTAAGGTAAAAATGTCATCTGGCAAAGCCACAAGGAAACTAGACCCAGAATGATCAGTCGACATGATAAAAGAGTACGAATTCTGCCTTTGAGCCACAAATCTATATTATTTGGCATAATATAACACCAGGGCAAACTCAAAACCGACGTTTCAAGAGATAAAAGATAAGTATTAGAAGCATCAATGTAAAGTGAGAAGGGTCCTCATTTCATCATCATACCTAGATAAGCATAGAATTGGTAAACTCAAGCAGCTTGATGGCTCAAACCTGAAACGGGTTTTGCCTCAAATTATCCTACACAGGTTGAAAAGATATTTAATATTCCCACAAAGGAATCGGTTCTTTGAATCACTTTAGAAATAGTGAACCCTGATAGTCAAAAGGGAAGCATCATCAAGTGGGTGAAAACTGTGAGCTTGAAAAGAAGTCATCACCGACTAAAGAGATGAAGAAGGAATTATTCCAAAGGTGGCTGAGAACGATGATGGAGGAGAAGGTGAAGAATGAATGAAAGGGACAAAAGAAGCTTTGGAATTTTCATCGCCTTCTTTGGCCTCTTCCTCTGAACAACTATGCCCAGTCGGCCAACATTGAATCTCGCGTCCTCTTAATTAATAGGACTAAAATATCCAAAAATAAAACAGAAAAAGAAAACACCAGCCAATGATCCATTGTCTAGCATCCCATCTTTGATTGATTTGTCATTTTACAATTTCCTTTGTATGACGCAATATAGAATGGAGGGATAACTAATAATTTATTAAAAAGTAAAATAAATTAATACTGATACTTATATTTGCGTGAATTAGGGGCTAAACTAAAGATAAATTTAAAAGAAAAAGAATAAATATTTATTAAGTATTTTGAGGATGATTAAAGGTAACAATTTTTTTATAGAATTGTTGAGACAAAAGAAGTAAATAGTTTTCAATTAAGGTTATTATCATTTCAGATTCAAAACTTTCTCCATTTTTCAAAGGAGTAATTAAGTCATTGGTAAAAGATAAAAAAAAAAGGGGGTTCTTCTACAAATTATAAATTTTATAATAGTAATAATAAGACAATATATTAATAATTGAGTGCGATTTATTTGGCAACCAAATACTATTGTTTATTACATATTTAAAAATGTTAAGGTAAATGTATTGCATACATATCTATTGGAATACAAATTCAATGGTAACCTACAAAAAAACATGGCAGTCCCATCAAATACATGTTTCCTTACAACATTTCATGATATATATATATACACACACAAAGGAAAGGGAGCTATTTTACATATTCTTGATCTTTTCCATCCCAAAACACCAGCAAAGTTTCCTCTTCCACCATCTCCATCACCATGCATGTAGAATGTAGAGTCTATCGGCTTATCTCCACTCTGTCAATCATGTCCAGTTTCTTCTCATTCCCAAGACCAAACTCAGTAGTTGGAAGGCTATTAGTTTTAGGCTTCTCCAAACGTGGCATTCTTTCTTCAGTGCATTCATTGCTTCCAGAATGGTTGTTGCTTTTATTCAACTTATCAAGCTTCTTTGGCCCCTCCTCTGAGTCTGAGTCCTGACAAATCCTCATCTCCTGTACCTGTTTTCCATTGCTCATGCCCTGCTGCATCCTCTGATTCTTGGTAGGTGAAGCTGGTGATGGACGATTAGCAGCATTCTTTACAGATTGCTGATCAGTAGTTCCCTGAAGGGGTGAACAATGTTGGGTTCTCATTGATGGCTTTGCATTTCCACCTTTGACACCAACCTGGGACCGACTTGCCAAATAATTAAGCCACAACAGCAGTTCATGGATATAAGCCTCTGTCTTCTGCATGTCCGCATAATGAAGTGTCTCAATTTGCATTACATTAATAGGTCCGGAGGACTGACGGTTTGAATCGGATCTGCAAAAATGATGACCGTTGTTTCCACCAATTAGTCTTGTAGATTAATTGCAAGTGTTACATCTAAAATATGCATAAAAATGTAGTTATTTTTTGAAAAATTTACTCATATTTGATGACTTACCCTGGGTTTGCCCACTCTCCCACCCAGCCAAAACCATGATGGGCTCTGTCTCAAAGAAGTTGCAACTCACAATCAACGGTTGAGAAAGGTGAAAATTGTAAGGGTGAAAAAAAACCAAAAAAGAATTTCTCTATTTATCAAAATATAAATCCTTACCTAGCTGTATTTGTGGCTATAGGAACAAGCCAACGTAAGGTTTTTTCCATTTCAGCTTTGATTTCAATCATACTAAGCTGAAAGAAAGAAAACAAAAGGATGTATAAACAACCTGATGGAGAAAATAAACATGAAGAAAGTGTTAACATAATAGCACTACTTCATGTTACTTACCTCTTCCTTGACATGAAAAGAATGGATTTTGGAACGCAGAGAAGATTTTATGTTTGGTGGCAAACTTTGATATAGAGTATCTCTTGCATTTGGCGGTATGGAACTTGCTCGTGCTACCTGTCACATGGCAAGAAAATCATGTCGTGGCAATATCTAGAAGAAAGCAATGAAGTGTCAACTGTATCAGCATGCAAACAATATGTGCACTTACAATTGAATCAATCAGGAGAATGATATTAGCATAATGTAATGAAAGGCCTGAAGGTCCCAGTCCTTGTGGCTTGCTTAATGATTTTTCCTCAGTAGCATCGTCATCTGGGTTCATCAGCAGGAAAAACATAGTTACCCAAAATCAAGGAATAGTTTACTCAGAAAGAATCACAGAGCACAAAATGAAATCCACAAGGCCACAAAAATTAGGATCATGAACTTTGAACAATAAGCATACATCTAACAAAGAGATGTATCCTTGGTTAATAAGGAACTAAAGGTATTTTAGGAAGCACAATCAATTGGCATCAAAGAGATTCTACACATGGCAGCGAAGGTTGAAGAAAATTCAGGTATGATTCTACATGCTCTTCTTAACTCATTAATCACGTAACGGTCAAGAAAGCAGACGTGATTTAGACTACCAGAAGGTAGTCATAGAGTTAAGTCTTTTTACAAAAACCTACATATGCTGATTTTTCCCACAAATATTTGTACTTACCCTGAAGACAATCATGATGTTATCAATCCAAAAACTTGGGGCTTTGAAATCTTGAAATAGTTTCAAGGAGGAACCAAGCAATCTTAGTATTTTGCAAAATGTCTATGTTAACCAAGCAATATTAGTATTTTCTACAATGTCTATATAAACGGTGTCAATACTCAGAAGTATTACTGGCTCCTGTAGCCCTGCAGGTTTAAGTTCTTGCTGACCAGCTGATCTATCTTAGAAGTTCATAGTCATACAAGCGCCTTCATTTGGATAGTGCAAAAGCAACTAACCAAGAAAGTACAAAGAATTTTCATGGTATCTTCTTAACAAGAAAAATATTACGAAACATACAGAACAGTTTGAATAGAGAGAGAAATTAACTAATGCTTGAAAACATAAGATAAAAAGGAAGGGAAGGAAGATCGAAAGCTTTTAGGTGGCATATGTTCAAAGATTGAGCTTGTACCTTTGTTGCCAAAGACATTACTTATCTCTCGATTCAGAAAGAGAACAATGTCCACCAGCTTCTCCATTACCTGTATACCAGTTTCACTAGAATCTTTAGGAAACTTTAAGAAAAAAACAACTGATATTTGTAGAAATATTTCTTATCCAAGAAGAATAGTTTAGTAGCTAGACTTCATTCTCCTTCACCATATGAAATATTTAGCAAATTTGATGTAAAAATAAGTACCTCTTCCAAACTTCTAGACCATAGTGATTTTTTCTTTAAACTACGCACAAGCTTTCTTTGGGACTTTATATCTGCTGCAAGAATTGCAAGGCTGTTACCTGCAGCAGACCATCAAATCAAAAAATGAAGCCACTTTTCAACTATTCTCAAGTTTTTCACGACAAACTCATACATAAATGAAAAAGAGCTATGTTATAGGAGATGCAAAGACATGTTTTCAACATTTGTCTTATCTTGAATGATTATACTGGAAAAAAAAAAGAAGACAGAAATTCGGATTCTAGTTGCCTAGATAGAAAATGACATATAACTATCCTCATCAAAATCATACAGATCTTGATCCTTGTAACTAATATGGAATCAATTTTGCTAAGTATTAATCTTAATGTAAGAATGCTAAATGGCATTCAATATTATCATTCCTTATATCTTACCTTAGATTTAGCTTGATTCCCTATTATCATCTAATTTTCATCATATTATTCACCATCATTCATCTCATCTGATAACCAAGCTAAACATGAGTGTAACTTACCCCTGTCAATGTTCATTAGGACTTGTGATAATGCATGTCAGCATGTGGTCCTTGGACCTAAGATGACAAGATTCTCTAATAATTGGAGAGAGTACCTTACACAATTCATCAATCTTGGCTAAGAAAGTTCTTGTTCAAGAAAGTTTGATTAATTTGATTAATATTTCTTCTGTTTCTTTGACAAGAAAAGTTTCTATTCTATAAACTAACAAAAATAACGAAACTTGTAATGGCCATTAAAGTTGTGCTTTCAATTTTTGCAGCTCAACTAGGATTTGAGTCTCTCTTTGGCAGGCCATAAGGTATATGTATCATTAAAAATTAACTAATTACTAAACACGGGGAATTGCTCATATGCATAAGCAGGTTACCTCTTTGATTGGCATTTGATAAGGCCTCTTCCATACGTTTATGTTGATATTCTTGCTCATATCTATCTAGTCTATGCAACTCCTGGTACAATTCCTGCAGAGAAAAAAAAGCCAGATAATTATTAACTTGGTCAAATTATCACTCTTTAATTATGCACCAAGCGAATAATCAAGTCAAACATTTTATTAAGCAGTAAAAGGTACTAACAGCTGTATGTTGAACCAAGACCATCAGCTGCCGCATCATTAATTCAGCTTCATCGCGAAACTGCTTCTGAGGGGAACGTTCTCTACCATGCCTGAAATTTTCAAAATACATTACAAACATGAAAAATAAACGACCAATTTAATTATCTTAACAAATTTTCAAAAAAATAGAAATGAAAACAACAAACTCTCTCTGATCCTTTTTACTAGTCACAACTTAGTTCGTTTTAAATCCACAAATACTTGTCACCACTTTATGCAATCAATGAAATATTTGTTATTTATTAATTCATTTATTAATAAATAATTCATTGATCAAACAAACACATTTATTATTTATATTTCCAAGAATTTAGAATTTATTAATTCATTCTTTTTTCTTCAAATCTCTATAAAATTTAGAAATTTCTAAAGGACGTGATCTCAAAATTGAAAAAAGTAAAAAATGAATGGAGACAATATATGCCAAACTATGCCGGAAAAATTTTAGTGAAGAGGGAAAAAAAAAGAAAGAGAGAGAGAGAAATTACTTCTCAAAGAACCGGTCCAAATTATGCCACTGAGGGTCTTTACATCGATTTCCAAAACGAACAATTTCTCCAGCAAAAATCCTGAGTTCCTCCCTGTATTTTAAGTAGTGAAAACTGTGAGCTAAAATTTTGACAAACATTATTAAAATCAACAACACACCTACAATAAGGGTGGAAAAAATTCTGTACTTTCATTACCAACCTCTTGTCTGTAGCAACAATATTCAGAAGTTCATCCATGTCTGTTGAAATTAGTTGTTGCACACCCTCAGAAGGAAGAACCACTTCTTTTAATACTCTAATGCTCCTTCCTGAGAGAGACTGCATGATAGTTGAACCTTTTACAATTGTGTTGGCTACCTCAAAAGACAAAATTGAGAGTTCATTGTTCTTAGCTGCAACTCCAGAAACAAATCCATTGCTAGGATTCAAACTGGTCATGGTACTCCCGAGTGTGTCTAATACTTCAACAGCCCTTCCAAGTCCAGCCGAGCCCGCTCTTCCAAAAAGTGAACTCACTTCTGATACCTTTAACGTTTTCACATATGAATTCAAAATTTAACAAGAGAAAAAAGCATCCAACCCTATCTGACAACTTTTAAACGTAAATCCTGTTACATGCAGGACTCAGAAAGCCAGAAACAGTATACTCATGGAAATACCAGTTAAGCCTTATTATAGGACATTATGTAAGTATCATTGGTAATAAACATCCAATGACGTAGAACTGACCTACAAGACATTCTCATTTCAGTTGCTACATGAACTTGAACTTGACTTACCTACAACTCTGACATTTCCATGAATTTGAAATAAAAAACCTGCAAAAGCAGTCACAGGAAACTAAAAGGAGCAACCTCCATACAAAAGTTTCACCTCATGAGCATTTAGTTGCAGCAAGAAGTACAGCTTACATCAATGTGAAGTCCAAAAACAAGTGAAATGCGAATAACAAGAAAGGAAATTAAGAAAATAAGACCATTTTTTCTTTTCAAGAAAGGTCACCACAGAATGCGAAACCAGGGACACGAGACATCATAAAACTAACCTTTGAAACATATACAAATGTTTATTCAAGGAGATTCATCTGGCATATTTTTTCTAGTATCTATTTCTCCTTTCACTTACTAAAGTTTTTTATCACGCAAAATAGGAAGCCGATTGGAACAGCAACATTTCTCAAACATTACCTTCTCAAATAAAGTTAAAAAGACCTCTAAAAGCAGGGAATTATCAACTGAAACAAGTAGAACACTGCATGAAACTGATTTTCCTTTTTCAGGTGTAAATACCCTGAACTACCACATGCTCTGATCATCTAACTGAAAAGCTGTTATTGTTAAGAAATGTAGATAATACCTTAGCCCTCCGGGATCTAGATTTCTGTGATAAGGTTCTTCTGAACCTTGGAATTCCGTCATAAAGTTCATCTTCGCTGCTGGCATAACCCTGGACCAAATTAGCAGAACCCTCTGCTAAGACTCCTTCTTCTTTGGCTCGTATCTCCTCCACTTTTTCGGGTACTTGAGGTGCCACCGATAGATTCCTAGTTTCTGTTCTGTTAGGCTGCGAGGCATGCTGGTTTTCAAGATTTCTATTTGAATTCGTATGTGCATAAGGATTTGCATACTTTTTACTGCTTCTACCATTCGGATTCTTGGAACACTGGGCACCCATTTCTTGAATTTCTGCTCAGAACCTTCAAAATGTACAAAACCCCAACAATTTAGAGACAAAATGATTTTTTTCTTTTGTCATATGGGAAATATGAACTAATTCAAAATATTAGCAGTCGTCCCAGTTTTTGATTTTCTACTCAGAACCTTATTTTATTTGCTACACCATCACAACTGTCATCAAACCCAGAAAACATGACAAAACAATTTACTCTCTACACGAACCTATGAATTAAAAGCACGATGGGGAGAAACTCACAGAGAAGAGGATGGATAATGGTGCCAGAGGAGCAAATATCTCTTTGATGGGGGCCGGTGTTGGGGTGGGGGTTTGGGAAGTATCCGCGTTTGATCAAGTCTTAGAAAGTCCCACTACCTCAGCAGCGGCGCCAAAATCTGACATCTAATAATTATAAATATAAATATAAATATATCTATATATTATTTATTATAAAATGGTTTTATTATTAAAAATATCTCTATCGGGTTGAGCACATTTTCTTTGTTTTACTTATTTAAAAAGAAAACACATTTTCCATTTTTAGACAAATGCATATGTTTGCCAATTTTTATAATCTTTCCATCGAAATTAATTAAAGATTCCATTATAGTAGAATAAATTTTATAAAAAAAGATTAACTCATCTAATTTATCATACATACTAAACTGTAAATTTATGTGTATTATATTTGACTTTTATGAATCACATAAAGTTTTTTTAAAAAAAGAATTAGAAATAAATAAGGTATTTTTTGATAGATTATAAATGTTTTCAAAATTCTTCTTGGATAAAAGTGGTAAAATATATGAACACAAGATCTTTGATATCACTTTAAATTTCACCTGCTCTAAAAATGCTGGGATTGAATTTATATATTTTAGTAAAAAGTAAGAGTTTCTTTCTAATTTCTCAAACCTTAGTAAAAAGAAAGATTAAAAAAAGGGTCAATAAAATAGAAAAGAACTTTCTAAAATGGTACCAAAATTCTAGTTTTTACACGCTTGATTTCTTTATTATTTAGAAGAAGAGGAAAATCATGACCTCACTACTAATATAAATAAAGAATATTGGAATGATAATAATAATAATATTATTACAATAAAAGAATAAGATTCGTGGTAGTGATGTTATTGGGAGTTGAAAACAAGAATGGGAATAATTTTGTTGGCAAATGAAGAAATTGTGGAATGCTTATTCATGCCCACATTAGTCATTTACCAACCGGCTTTTGACTATGAATTCTTCAAACTCAAAGTTTCATCAAGCTTCCAATATTGGAGGCAAAGTGTTATTGAACCATCCTGTTTTTGTTTCAAGAATGTTAAGTATTTTTCAACTTTTACAGACCAAAAGTAAATTCAATATTTTTTATTTCTATTTTAATATTTACAAAAATAAATACCTTATTTACTAAATGGTTAAAATTAGCGTATTATAATTATTGGTTAAATTTTGTGTTAAGGTAATCAAATGGGACATGTTCCCGGAGGGAGTGACAGATATCACAAACCTTAAATAGGAAATCCAAATTTCTGGGAATCAAAGAGTTACTCACTTACAACATACTTATTATGGCAAACTTGACAATACATCTACAATACAGGTTTTCCTTTTTCATTTTTCCAGAGACAACTTTTGATTTGGATTCTTCAAGGAAGAATTGAGATAAGATCTACAAATGTTGACAGAGACTGGGAACATTCTTCCATGTATCCAGGTCTGTCATCCAGCCGAGTGATAAGCCCTGGATCAAGATTCTTGTACACCTCAGAACACTGTAGCCTCTCAAAGTAAGAAATCCTTAGTCCATTATCCCTTGCTATCCGGGAACGAACCCAACCCGAGCGATTTCCTGGTGCACCCGTTACGACAACAATGGTTTTTGAGTCTGCAAAGTTTGCCAGAGGAACCAGTGCCTCTGGTTCAGTGACAGATGAGGCATCTACCAGAAATATGTGACTGAAATGTCCTGCCACCATTCCTTCATCGCGCAGCCGAAAACTGCTCATGAAAGTGGATGAAATTACCTTGTATTTCTTCAGTTCTTCAAGTGAAGGACAAGCAAAGCAGTCCATTTCTTCCTCATAAAGACAAGATGGGAGTATGTCCTCAGGAACACCATCAATCTCCCTAAATGCAGCATTTGCTCTAAACATTATGGATTCATCCAACCGATTCATGACGGCCCTCATGAGACAATCACATGTATTGTTTAGGGGAGCACATAAAAGAACTCTATTTGAGGGGGAGCTCCGACAAATCCGCACCACTGCTTCTTTAATTACCATTGCTGTTCGTGATAGATGTTCCTTGTCAACCACTGATAATGTGCCTTCAACAAGATAAGGAGGTGCACCCTCAAGCCTCAAGATCTTGCGAATCGCCAAGGCCTCTTTTCTATATTTATAATTGACAAAGAGATCTGTGGGTGGTTGTTCCTGCTTTGGTGTAAAGCTGGGGAAGAGGAAGTTCCTGTATAAGGTCTCTGGTGCAGCTGTAACGGCATGGTGGGCTCGCTTTAGACAAACTCTGTTGAATGAAAACTTGACATCATATTCACATCCAATGTCATGCTGAGAGTGGAAACTTTCTTTAAATTCAGCTAATATGAGACTACTCTTCACCACGCGATATATGATGCCCTATCCATCCACAACTTGAGTTAGAAAAATGTATATAGGTACTAAACTTGGAAATGGACAATTGAGGCAATCCAACATTTTGAAATCTTACTTTGCTAGTGAATGCCTGATTCAAAAGAATGAGGAATGTTGACTTTACTTTCTCTTGGCAAAATAACTATCTAGAAGATGCCTTTAAGATTGATCACTTCAGAACAAGAGGGTGTAATTTCTTAATATGAGTTCAAGTGCATGAGCATTCAATCATGCAAGAAAAAGAGAATTATTACTCTCATGCTCCCTGCTGATATTATCTAAGGAATGCAAGCAAACCGATCTAGTAGTGGTTGTACCTTTTGCGAATAAATGAAGTAGACATTAGACACTACATGCACAGAAAGCAAATAATTTCTGGTAGATGAAATTAATAGAGTGAAAGCTTGATTGCTACCTGGTGATAATAAGACATGCTTGGTGGCATTAATGCATGAAGGAATAGTCACTATAAACTAAATGAATCCCTGTGAAATTAAAAATTAACAGATTAAAACACTATTGCTGAAATCTTTCATCCTTGTGAACTTTGCATGGAGTTTCCTGAAAAAAATGGATAGTTTAGAATGTACACACACAGTCATATAAAGGTCACAGTTTGAATACTAGGATAACTGAGCACAATTCCCTCACTAATGAACAGATTGCAGGCAAAATCAATATCAATAAGAATCAAATGATTTATGCAACAAAAGATGCTAACCAAAGATTTTGATTTAGAAAATGTTGAATGGTTTTTTGCTGCAGCTTTATAGGCTATAAATTTCCAAAGGCAAACCTGAAATGGCTTGACTATACTGCCTGTGGGTTTTACGGAAACAAAATCTCTCGATAACAAGAATGGCCGCCTTTCCTGTTTTCCGCTGCTTGGTGACTGCCTTCCAAGTATTTTGTCAATATCAAATGCTACAAAGACCTTTTCATCTTTGTCAACATAAGCACTGCATCTTTTAGTGTTTCGTTTTTTTGTATAAATTGTTGCATCATGCAACTCCAGAGTCACATTCTTCATTTCAAAACCTTCCCATTTCTGAATAAGGACGCAAATGAATACCAGGGTGAATAGATAAATTTCATAACAAAGGAAGTCAGTCAGCTATTTCTGTATATTGCAGAGGGTTATTTTGCCTTCCTTATAAGGTAAAGGAACAACAAGTAGGAGATAATGCCTCTATTGGGAATCCAGAAACAATTATTACACCAAACACATAGATAAGGGGAGCATGATCAACTATTGTCACAATATAACAGCATAAAATATATTCATTACCTCTAGGTGACAGTCCTCGGCACATAGCAGAGCATGAAAGTAATCCTTGTAAGTTGTTGGACACAAAGGCATCTTGAGAACTCCAGGGACAATGTCTTTCTCAATCAAGCGTTTAATATCCTCCGGAAATACATAGGTCGTTGTAGCAGACTTTTCTACCCAAACATAATTATTCTTTTTCTGTTGACCTGTGGAACTTGACAAGAAAGGAGACAATGTTGGCTGGGAAGATAGAGCTGGTTTTGGTGATGATGATAAATCCTTTGGTTTGGGAGTTACAGGAGGTGGTTTTGGTGAAAACGGATCATTTGGAACTTGACTTGTGCAACTTGACAAGAAAGGAGACGATGTTGGCTTGGAAGATAGAGCTGGTTTTGGTGATGATGATAAATCCTTTGGTTTGGGAGCATATCGACTTGAATTCTCTAAATTTGAAGATGGAATTGACTTGGTAGTTACAGAAGGTGGTTTTGGTGAAAACAGTAAATCCTTTGGATCTTGACTTGTGCAACTTGCCAAGAAAGGAGACGATGTTGGCTTGGAAGATAGAGCTGGTTTTGGTGATGATGATAAATCCTTTGGTTTGGGAGTTACAGGAGGTGGTTTTGGTGAAAACGGATCATTTGGAACTTGACTTGTGCAACTTGACAAGAAAGGAGACGATGTTGGCTTGGAAGATAAAGCTGGTTTTGGTGATGATGATAAATCC